>OZ026623.1:24740442-25225442 GCA_964020975.1 Hermodice carunculata
TTGACTATTGGCAGGTTACTCTGGGAAGTCTTCCATAAAAGTACTTTGAGAAAAGAAAATGTTTAATAAAATGGATGAAACAGGACATTCCTGGTTACTGGAGAGAGAGAGAGAGAGAGAGAGAGAGAGAGAGAGAGAGAGAGAGAGAGAGAGAGAGAGAGAGAGAGAGAGAGAGAGAGAGAGAGAGAGAGAGAGAGAGAGAGAGAGAGAGAGAGAGAGAGAGAGAGAGAGAGAGGAGAGAGAGAGAGAGAGAGAGAGAGAGGAGAGAGAGAGAGAGAGAGAGAGAGAGAGAGAGAGAGAGCACCAGGAAAAATTAATTTTCGGTTCAAAAAACTGTCTTAACATTTACGTTGAAGTTATTTACAAATTCATGATAGGCAATGGACATACCTGGGACAGCATGTGCTTCATATAACTTAATCACTGACTGTTTCTAAGGTTTAACAAAAATGTTTATATATATATATATATATATATATATATATATATATATATATATATATATATATATATATATATATATATATATATATACATATATATACATATATAGGTACCAAATTTGGACTAAATAATGTTCTCATGAATTCATATGTAAAAATATTGTATGCAAGCAGAAAATTTATTCTGAGATTACAAGTGCTAGTAAAAATTAAAATTAATATTTATGTTAAATCAATGTACTTATATAGTTGGCATCATTATTTCAATCAGTATCTGCACATTGAGTTTTTGTAAGTCCTTATGAAAACACCTTAAAAGCATCGGTACAAAAAAGCCCCTGGCCTGCCTGACGAGGAAAAGATTTCGGAGGACGAGAGGTTTATAACCTGCAGGTAAGATCCTCAAGCACATTGATCAGTCAAAAGAAGTTGCATCACTGAACTGGGTTTCACCCTGCAAGCAGTTTATTACAACTCTTACATCAACCCCATACACACATGTACTGCTTTATTTTCACTCGATCGTTCTTGTCAGAAATCCATTCCATTTTACAACACACACCATTCTGGATATAAATAGCCAGAGGGAACAACAATCTCATGCTGTCAATGTTACAAGTTTCTGCAATATTTACCTTCCCTATTTTGGACAGATTGACATTTTCTAACTTTTCCATTTTGATTATTTAAAGAATTTTGTCTGTTTTGAATTGAAGGGATCAAATGTAACCACCTGGATTGTACTCCACTACGCCAGTGGAATGGATACTAACATTCATATTGACAAAATGATTCATTCTCATTCAAGACCTTCACATAATTACAATTTCAAAGAAGTAATGATTTGAATTCTGCAGAAGTGTTTTATCTGAATATCGTTTGCAAAGAGAGGAACTCAAAAGCAAATATAGATTTACTACATGTAAGACTCAGTCTAAATTAATTTTTCTCCTGTATCACAATGTAAACAAACAAGCATTTATCAAAGTAGAAATGACCATTATGACTGGCAATATCTTTTGATATCAGTACTATGTCAATGCTTTATTAGTATTTTTATTTAAATGTGACATTGAAATATTGTACCTGTTTATCCTTCATAAAGGTTTGATAAAATAGTCTTTGATCTTTTTTTCCACGGTGTGGTGGGTTGTCCTGTCAGATTGTAGTTTCCTTCTTCCAGGTTCCAACAATGGAGGAACAAACATGATTTGGATGGTTTGAAGAAGAAATGGCAAACACAAGACTATCTTTTCCTCTCTTGACACAAAAATCACATTGTATCAATTCAAAAGATTTGTCACATTGCCTCCACTAGGGAGCATATCTTTATGCTACTCCGCTGTGGGAGCAGCCCATGTAACATATCATGTCACTGTTCAAATCTGTTTCACTTTGTATACTGTTTAATGAAAAAGTTGGAGTCAAAAAATCCATTTAAAATACCTAAACAGTTCATTATATGGATTTGTCAAATACTAAACTTTGCTGACTTCATCCTTGCAGACAACAGACATGATGGTTGCCGTATGCATAAAGTGTAGGTACTGATAGAATGACACTCACCACTCAACCAAAAATATGTCAAATACCCCACCGCTTTAAAAAAAAAAAACCACGATTTTTTTCATTATGAGAAGGTAAGGGCAAAAAAATTTGATTAATTTTTGTCATAATTTGGTGTAATATACATATCATTACAATATTTCCGTAAATATAGTCTTGTTTGTTACCATGGTAACAATAATTGTTTCATATGTGCCCCTCTACCCATGACTAATTAAATGTATTTCTTTTCTGGGTCTACCATTTTTGTCTATTGCAACATGAAGAGATATTTTATTCCTTCTAACATGCATACAGTCTAATAAGGCCAGGCCCCATCTTCCCGGATCAGCAAAAAGTAAAATGAAATAAAATAAGATAAATATGGAAAATAAAATAAAATGGAAGGTACAATAAAAAATTTTAAAATGGAATAAAAAATTACAAAAATAAACTAAAAAACATAAAAAAATAAAAATAAAAATAAAAATAAATAAATGAGTAGAAAAGAAAAAAAAATCAAATCTAAATTTAAGCATTTTATTATGGTATTTGTGTTACATTCGCATTGTTCACAATGACACTTACTTTGCTGTAACTTTTTGATGGTCAGTGGCACTTACTTGAAGAAATATGGATATTATCTTAAAAAGTCTGTATAAACAAGTAAGCCCTTGAAAAAAATGATGCCATGCTTCACGGAAGACTGCTACCTGTCATGTCTGAATCATCTGGGCATATCTTCCTGCAACACCCTAATAACTCATTCAAGTTGAATCTAAATGGTCACATTACCGCCCAACACCAACCAAATGGTAAATCCTTGACCAAGTCAACTTACTCTTCTAAATCATGGTCTGTATTTAAGTGTGACTTTTCCCCAGAGTCCTCTACTTCCTTTTCCTTTGGGTCTCTTTCTGTGTCTTCTTTTGTCGTCATTTGTAACCACGTCAATTCCAGTGGCAGAAATGCTAAACTTTGCAATTCTATTTTACATAAAGTGCTCGAGTAAAGAAGTCCGTGGTGAAATTGGCCGACTGAGCCTCACTGCTGATACAAAGAATCATGGGAGCCCAAAATGGTGTGCTTTGACGAGAGAAACTTATCGTGTGATGTTCAATATAAAACCCTCAATCACACATAACTTTTGCCCCAGGCCAACTTTGGAAAACCTGTAGATGTAACCAGAAAGTTGCCATTTTGCACCATCTTCCGTTTCTTCTTCTACACGTGCTTGCTAAACAGACGCCCGAGGCCACAGCACGAGGTGCACACAATACCTGGGCAGGAATTCTACGGCCAAACACAGCGCAGGAAATATATTGTTTGGGCCTATCACCAAGGGATATGTACATAGGCTATTGAACTGCCAAATACATTTCTTTATTTCTCGTCTTTTGTCATGATAGATGTTAACTTTTCGCATACCTTTCTTTTAAAGTTTATTGTCAGTCCAGCTCTTCATATCAGGATGAACATCGTTTTGACATTTGTCATTTTTTGCAACTTCTAAGGAATGGTAAAAACACTTCTGATGAGCGCATTCTTGTGCTTTGTACACCTTGCAGTTCAGCCAGTCACAAGCCTTCCTACATAAACATAACATTTTTGTGTTTTCGATGACAGTGTTACTTTGCATATGTGATATGATCATCCCTTCTTGTCCATTCCTCACATTCTACCGGACAGTTGCCAGACTGAAACGCATTCACAAAATGATCATACTGGGATTGCAGCCAATAAAATCAGTGATTTAATTGTTCGAGAGAGAAGGGATGATACCTAGACGCCACCAGATCTATCCCCACCATTTAACACCACTCCATGTTAAACATTAAAAAAAAATTTTAAGGAAAAATTTACCTTAATTTCGAGTGTTACAATTACCTTTTTGTGTAATAAAAAATTATATGTTTTGGTGAAACGATCAACTGTAAAAGCTCCCTGAGACATGAAAGTTGGCAAAACTGCATGTTACTTGTAAATGCAACAGTTAATGGGTAAAGCATAGGTATTTTTTTTGGAGCTGGGTGCGGGTGAGAGTTGGGGTGATTTTATTATACATGTAACTGTTTTAATTTTAATAATTAGCCATAATGTTAAAGTACCTTTCGTGTTAACACTTTCCTTGTCCAAACTTTACCAATTAAACACCACTGACACTTTCATTTCAAGATTACTTACTCCTATTGTGTAAAGACTAACCCTAATTAGTTCTGCATTAACCCTCTCAAGGCCACATCAAGAGTAAGTCAACAGCTTTCCATGGTGAGGCTTGGACCACATCAAGCCCATGCTGAGGAAAGCTGTTGACTTGGAACAGCATCTAGCTCTTCTTTGCATTTTTGTTATCAATGCGTCTTTTTACTACTAAGAAACTGAAGTGAAATCATTAAAACACACAATGCCTATGTGTAAATTGAGCAGGCAAATGGTAACACAATATGTTTTTGTCTTGTTAGCAGCAGACTAACACATTTACTTTGGCTGTCAAAGATTCATCAGAAAAGGGATATTAACAACAGGTTCAGAGGGGTTCGTATAAGGACAACCCCCTTCTCCAATTGACAAAAAAAATATGTTTAAACCAACAGATTCAGAGTCCATTTCTTGCCACACACGCAGTGAGCACCTCTATCAGTGGGTTTTGCATGCCGTGCAAGTCACGCCCTTTCATTGTTTGGGAAGTCATGCTATATCATTGGTTTTTGCAGTACCTTTAGCTTGTAATTCATGCTATATCATTGCTTTTTGCATTGCCTTACAGTCAATGCTATAGCATTGGTTTTTGTATTGCCTTATAGTCCATGCTATATCATTGGTCAAATCCTGCTTCAACTGCCTACAGACCAAATATATCATCATCACTGTCATTGTCGTCGTCGTCGTCGTCGTCGTCGTCGTCGTCGTCGTCGTCGTCGTCGTCGTCGTCGTCATCATCATCATCATCACTTAACCCTCCAGGGGCTAATGCTTATGTTTCAGTTTGTATTTTTTTCTCAGCACAATTCCCATCATGCATCTAACATCTTAACTGTCCCTCTGCTTATATTGTTATACACAATAATATGCCACTAGTCACAGTTTGTTCTGAGGAAAACTGTTTGCTCAGTCAACAGAGTTTAATTTATTAACAGCTCAAACAAACTGAATGTGAATTTTCTTATCCATCTCAACAAAAGTTTTCTCTTATATGCAGATTTTATTGTAAATTACATGTATAGTCCCAATTTTTGACAATTTAATTTTTCCGGAGAAAGACATCACATCTTGGCAGCAGCTATGGCCAAAAGTTGTACCCCTATGGAACAATGCTCCCCATCTGCATCTTAACCCTTTGAGTGCCAGTCACGGCTTAAGCTGTGCTGATGAAGCTGGATTACTGTAATGGTTCCAGATTCATATTCCTCATTAAAAGACCTTTCATTCAAGTACCAGCATGCCTATGTTCCCAGTGAAAAATTTGGTCCAGGTCAACAGCTTTCCTTGGGGCACTTTCCGCGCAACGTGCGGAAAGTGCCCCAAGGAAAGCTGTTGACTCAGTCTCTAAATTGGCTCTGTAAGAGTTAATTCCTTTAGTTGTACTTTGAAAACATACAGCAACACCTCATGTCAATATTTTTCACAGGGTTTGTTTTTCCCCATATATTTACAATGGGGTACATGTATGTATATTATTGTATGTTTACATAAAACTAAATGTGTGTATGTGTATATTTTGCCAATTTATATCTGCCAGCAGACCACGAGGGGTTAACAGCTTTCCTGATCACCATGAAGGGATCAGTGTCAATGTTAAGAAAGCTGTTGACTGGGTGCATTAACCCTTTAATTGCTAAGTTCGGGACTGAGTCAACAGCTATCCTCATCACCCTGAAGGGGATCAGTGTCAATTTAAAGAATGCTGTTGAATGGGTGCATTAACCCTTTAATTGCCAAGTTAAGGACTATGTGAACAGCTTGCCTCATCACCCTGAAGCAGATCAGTGTCTATGTTAAAGAAAGCTGTCGATCTGAAGCATTAACCCTTTAATTGTTAAGTTAGGGACTGAGTTAAGAACCATTTTCATCACCCTGAAGGTACTACGAGCCAAAAACAACAGAGAATACTGTTGATTGGGAACATTAACCCTTTCAGTATTTGATCAGTCTCGAGTCAGCAACTTTCCTTGGCACATTATGGCCACACTGCATGCAAAGTTTGCCGAAGAAAGCTGTTGACCTGGACCATTCTATGCTCTCTGAAACTGCACATGTGCACTTTGGAAAATGAAATGTGGATTTACAACAAATATGAATCCACTATTGTTATGTCAATTCTAAGCATATTGACTTTTGTCAAAATTGGCAAAGAAAGTGTTAAATAAAGAGTCTTTTCATGAGAGACACAGGTCTGGAATCATAACTCTGTGGAGCAGAATTCTGGTTATGACTAGCATCGAAACAGTTCGTTTTGCTAACTGGCCACCCTGCTGTTCATCAAGACTATCACCATCTGGAAGAGCGAGAGTCACATGACGTCGGAAAGTACCAGTCACCAATAAGACATTTACAACAATGTTTTATTACAATTCTGACTGATAGTATTTCATTTCTTTAGTTGTATATTCATAATTGCAGTTTAACAACCAATCTTGATAAAAGCAAATTGTAAACATCTAAGAATTATCAAATTTATATTGCAAAAGGAAGGTAAGCAGACGATATACATTCTGTTGAAAAGAATTTCTTCCCTAGGATATCTGGTGCCTTGAAACACACAATTAATTACATTGACAGTGCTGTTTTTAGCTTCAAGCTATGTGGGGATGTACCAGGGACTGTTGGTGCCATAAGCCAATTAGCCAAATGCTAATGTTTCATTCATTTGGCTAAAGAAATTTGCAAATGGCTAGTTTATTTCAACAGGAATTATATATTGAATTCAGTCAAATTCTGCAGTGATTACCATTTTATTTCCTGATTTGGCTACAAATTTGGAAGACCTAGATCTCTCCCTGGTATGCCTTGAAGACCTAGATCTCTCCCTGGTATGCCTTGGGTCCGTTTCTACCAAGTTTGCTCAAAAGGTCATGCTCCAATGATTTCAAGATTTTTTATGAACTTTCGTGTTCATTTTTCAGTAAAATCTTTAAAACATCTCTTCCAAAACTGCTCAGGCAATTGCTTTGAAACTGCACACAGGGACACTTCTGAGGACCTCCAAACCTTAACTGTTCAACAGGTGGTGCTGCAATTGTTTTTCACCTTTTAAAGATTTTTGTACATTTTTATTATTCTTGACTTTTTCTCCCAAACAGTTTTAGTTGGATTCTGTTCAGACTTATTGGGAATGTACTTGGACTTGATCTCTACCAAATTTGTTCACTATATGGTAGTCCTGTAAGTTTCTGATTTTAAACAAATTATCAACATTTGGAAAAATAGGAAAGGGGATATGTTTATGTTAGCAACAGTGATGATGGTCTTAAACAAAGGTGGCCTTGCTATCATTCTGAAGTTTACAGAACTACTTTTGCCTGTGCATGTATGGTCAGGTGAGTACAGGATTGTCACAGTCTTCTTGTTTTTTTGTTTTGATTTTTTTTTGTTTGTTTTTTGTTTTGTTTTGTGCCTGGTTTACCACTATTTAACAACCTTGAAACAAGAAGAAAATGAGGTGGAACAATGTTATGAGGACTAAGCCATGAGCTACATGTAAATATTACAGTCAATACCTTGTAACTCTTTCAGTGCCAAGTGTGGACTCAGTCAAGTGCTCCACTTGTCAGGCTTTGGGTTGAAAAGCATCCTGACTAAAGCTGTTGACCTTAACCATTCTTATGGCCTCCGCAACCACAGGCACGCTGGGACTTGAAGGACAGGCCGGCTTATGCAGATTATGAATTTCTCATCATTGAGATAATTTAGAGCACATCAACGTCTGTCAAAACTGGCAAAGAAAGGGTTAAAAGACCCCAGGGAAATCCCAGACATAACAGAAGAAACTTGTGAACACAAAGCATTGTGTGGTCTTCATATCTCAGCTACAGTCAAACCCTCTTGGTGGTACACCATTTGGGGCCTGCGATATGTGTCCGATAGCTGAATAAAATAGTACATGTACAGGAAATTGACTTTGTATCCCTCAAAACTTGTCTTATTAAGTTAATAAGTTAGACATCTGGGATTTATGATGAGGTTTCACTGTTTTGTGATGTCCAGTCTGATTGTGCTTGCATCCCTGGCCAAGGATTGATACATGGGGGGGGGGGGGGGTCACTCAAGGATTTCCATCTAAATGATGAGTAACAAAACAAGTGTCTACTCATTTGAGGCTGGCTAGTTTGTCTTCTATGTTGAAAGGCTAAAAATGTGACTGTTAAAGCATAAAAAAATACAAACACACCCATCTAGACTTTTACTTTGCAAAATACAACTCTTTCTCCACCAGAAGCACATACCCAATTTATTCTTATCATGCCTACCCAGTACTGGGGTGCAAAGGGTTCTGAAAGGATTTTTTTTCCATGGGGGGGGGGGAATCCCAAATCAAGTTTATCACATGCAAGCTTGCAGACACACCCACAGGAGGATAATTTACGCATACTCGAGTCAGTTCATGCATTCCTCATTCCAAAACAGGTGAACTTTGCCACCCGCTCCAAAATTGACAACATTGAACACTTGAAATTCATTTCCTCTCCCAATTTCTCTGGCTGGTTAAATGTCTGACCTTTTTGAGTGCTATGCTGCATTTCTTGAGCTATGTACCTCTGTATGTTACATAAGAGCCGCCAGCGGCGTCAGTCAGATAGGGCTGTAGAGTTTCCAGAATGACTCATGTCTGGACGTTGACTTCTCCTGCTTAGCGCTGATAAAAGAACCACTACCCTTGATCCATTTGTTACAAAATTATGCCCCAAATGCACATATTAGTTTGCCATTATGCAACACTGGAAATACATGGGAGTCAATGCTTGGCCTTTAAACAGTCATCTGAGTGTTAGATCAAGCCATAGCTGGGGGATACATCTCTCATTTATATGTATAGACTGGCTATATCTCTAATCCATGCCAAAAACACTTAACAGGAAAAGATACATGGTCTAATGATCTGGATTACATATAATCTCTTTTGAGTCAGAATCTCAATCTGAGTTTCTACTGTGGGGTTATGTAGAATGTACATAACAATATCATATGGTGGTGGTACGTCCACAATGTGATGTCTTGTCAAAGCTTTTTGTTATATACATGTACTATATAATATGCTCTTCCTGCGATGAGGACCCCACATGTATATTAGGCCAGCCTTGAAAATATTCGCTTTACACGGTGCACCTCCTTGGAAACAAGACCTTTAAGGTGTTATTGCGATTTTAACCCTTTGAGCTGAGTCAACAACTTTCCTTGGTACAGTACAACAAGGACGTGGCAAGGAAAGTTGTTGACTAATTACTATATCCCTTTTGATGGAAGAAAGACGCTGGCAACGCGTATGATTCCAGATCATTGCTGATAGTTCCAATGAGAAGAAGCTGCCAGGCTATGGGTCTATGTTAGGCCACACAGGGGTAAAACCTCACAAAACAGTCTTCCTTCTATGTCTCAGTTCTCTTTAAACACTGTTTTCCAACCATAATTTGTGTTAAATCAGGTACACAAATAAAGAAATGAAACAAAAAATGACAAGAAAAATATATACAAGGTTAAACCTAAATTTTACCAAATCACATAGGTTTCAGCTAATAGAAAATGCCTCATTCCTCATACTTTTCCTGACAAGGTTGAAAACATTGTTCCCCCTTTCTAACTTCTTTAAAATCTGTGTAAGAAGTAATCAGAAACAATGTCATAAAACAATGATGACAAATATATATATATATATATATATGCATACATAAAAGGTTGAACTTATATTTACCAAATTACAGGTTTCAGATAATACATACAGAATCTTAAATGGCTGAGAGTGATTTACTATTTTTTCTCTCATGAGGGATCGTTGTTACTGGGGAAAGTCACGAGTGACCACAGGTCACGAGTGATTTTCTACACCAATGATTCTATGTTTAATTGGCTGTTTTACATCACAAAAAATATGCCCTAAGCCTTCTTTCAATGCCAACCTGGTGTGACATGTTTGTTTACGTTCGTTGCTGATATTCTACGTCACACGTGACAAATAATCGCACATCGCTCACACACATTTAATTTTGTTTAAATGTCAAGGCATCCCGTTACTGATCCAGGAGTGTCACAATAAACTTGTAACAATGTTTAGGTCATTTGATCTACAGTGAGTTACTACTTTTGAATTTCACTCTACAAAGTGATAGTTCACCCTCAAACATAAAATAAACAAAGTTTCATTCCTCAAGCTTCGCAGAACATGGTAAAAATATTGATCATCCCCACCTCAGTACTTTAAAATCTGTGTCATATGAAGTCAAACGGTGTAGGCCTAATTCAAAGAAAAACACAGTGATGTCCAATTTGATTTCCTCATCTGGTCCTGCTATAGCCATTATTTAGCAGCCAAATTTAAAAAAAAAAAAGAAAAGAGACTTGTTCGCCAGAGCAAACCTCACTGAGGCCACGCAGTCACCAAGAGTACTATACGACAGTAAGTTCACTTGTGATTTTATGTTTACAATATCGCCACCACCACGGATAAAAAAATGACTACCTTGGGATGTTCTGGCATAAGATGTGAACACTGTGCCCGACAGAACAGGCCCACTCTGTGTCTTCTGGTACTTAACCCTTTAAGTCCTAATCACAGTTATAGTTGTTTTCTCATTGCCATTAAACATATAATGGTTAAAAGATTCAAATTCCTCGTGAAGATACCTTTCATTAAAATACCAACAAGCCTGGTGTGAAGCAGAAAGTAGTCTTAGTCAACAGCTTACCTCGGGACACTTTGTGCGCAATATGCGCAAAGTGTCCTGAAGAAAGCTGTTAATTCAGTCTTAAATCAGCACTTTAAGGGTTAGTTAACACCAAATCTTTGTCCTAAATTTGCATCAATGTGGCTGTAAAAAGCCAGAATAGACTCTACAGTCAGCTACAGGCCTTGCACTGCCTGGTTAGCTCTCTGGGAGGGGGAGGTAGGAAAAGAGTTGCAGGTTTTCCTCTTCAAAATATAGAATATCTTTGTTAGTTGACTTCCTGTTCTTTTTTTAATAATAGTTCTCGTTTTTTAATTTACCATTGTGTGGTTCTTCTTACAATTACTGATCCTACGTGTGAACTTCATCTTAATCCATGTCATACATTGTACACGTATATATATTTTATGTTCAGAATGAGCGAGACTCGAACTTGCAACCTTTGGCACCAGTTGCCCACCTGAAATGGGAAACGCATATACATGTATATATATATGGCTAGCTTCAAGTCATCCATACAATGACTTTGTGGTCTACCCCCAGAAGCTGTGTTCTAACCTACACAGTACCCAGCAAGTTCCTGTCATATTTTATTAGCATTGGATTACTTTGCAATATAATTGTGACAATTACCTGCTAATTCTACCTCTATGTGCATCAATTTACACTCAGTTTTCATTTTGTCACATTTTTTTGTTTTTGGAGTCACCTTTATTTAGAGATAGATGTAATTTTGTCAGTGCTCAAACTAATCACCCAACTAACTCAAATTCCCAACACCTTGAGGACATGGGACAAAAACTATCTTACTGTACCATACACATTGAGGATGTGCAACAAGAGGCTGTTACAGTGATACAAACCTGGATTCCCTTCTAAAAAAAAGAAGAAAAAAAACCCCAAACAGCAACAAGTCCTTGCAGTCTTCAGCTATTTTTACGACTAATGAGTAAGGATTCACTCAGACCAGCAGTACAGGAACATATAACATTAACACCAGGCACCATGTTAAAATTGTACCTAAATAGAAAGAGAACTTGAGATTCCTGGCTCCTTCTCCTCATGACACCACACACCTTGCTAAAAATGTGTCCACATACAGGAAGAGTCCACATGAACAGACTGGAAACCCCCTCCCCCAGTTTATTAACTCATTCCACCCCATACAAGACCAAGTCAACAGCTTTCCTTGGCACGCTGTGGGCACAATGCACCCAGAGCACACCAAGGAAAGCTGTTGGCCATGGGAATATGATTTGGAATAATCTTACATGCAAGTTTCATTCAAAATTTTGAAAAAATAATCCCTAAATTAGTAAAATACAATTAGTAGATGACATTTAGATATTAGCGGCAAAAAGCGGCATTAGGGTGGAATGAGTTAATGATGAGTACACTATACCTCAATATTCCTCTAGGCCTCATATCACTGAACAGAATTGTGTGAACAACCCATGATCATGTTCAGCTGACAGATATATCCTACTGTGACCTTGACCTACATACCTCAAGGTCATTGTCGTCTCCTTTAGTGACAGAGAATAGCTATGCAAAGTCGAAAGCAGATGTAAGCATTATAGGAGAAGGATATTGGTCGGGCAAAAACCAAAATATGATGCCTGCTATGACCTTGGTCTACAAAGCTCAAGGTCATTGTTGCTTCATGATGCACCCTATAGTAAAAAAGATAATAACTGTACAAAGTTAGAAGATCTAGACATAAATAACTTTAGGTGTTAAGAGTCCAGACAAAAGTATGTCAACTGATACAAATGAACACAGAGAGAGAGAGAGAGAGAGAGAGAGAGAGAGAGAGAGAGAGAGAGAGAGAGAGAGAGAGAGAGGAGAGAGAGAGAGAGAGAGAGAGAGAGAGAGAGAGAGAGAGAGAGAGGAGAGAGAGAGAGAGAGAGAGAGAGAGAGAGAGAGAGAGAGAGAGAGAGAGAGAGAGAGAGAGACCAAAATTAGTTTACCCCTGAACTTTGTTGGGCAGGGTGGGAGGGAGGGAGGGGTGTAAAATCATGTTAGCAACCTTGTTCTGATCCTCATAGAACTATACAAACTATTCAGTATGCACATAAATACAATGTTATCCCACTGTCTCAGGTCCCCCATAAAACTACACATATTAATAATGTGCCTACATATAACGCATATCATAAGTTACTGCTGGCCCTTAATCCACAGAAAGCAACCACTGCATTTAGTCCCTGATGAGTCCTGCATTTATACAAAACTAGTTGCACCTGTTAACCTTACATAAAAGCCTGGATAAATGGCATCAGTTACTGTACTCAGAGTGTGTGAAGGCAAACTGTTGACCTGAGGTCTCATAATGCAAGGTCTTCAGGCAAACTTCATTCAATTTTTTTTTATCAAGCAAAGTTAAAAAAAAAAGCTGAGAGGATGACATCAGGAACATCGAGGCAGTTTGAGGGTTAAGATTAACTCTTTCAGTGCCAAATTTTGGACTGAGTCAACCGCTTTTCTCGTCATGCATTAGGCACATTGCGTCCATGCATGCTGAGAAAAGCTGTTGACCTGGGATATTCTCTCTGGAACTATATGCATGCTGGTACTCGAATGAAAGGTCTTTTTATGAGGAATACAAATTTGGGATCCTTATTATATATATGACTAGTTTGACTTAAGTAGATCAGCTTTAGCTAGGCTTGGCACTGAAAATGTGACTTTTATTTCATTTTACCTACCAAAGATCTCAAACTGCGGCATTCCAAGATTTCTCTGCTCCTGCCCAAGAATGGGGTCATTTTTATTCTTCAAGATTTTGTCCTATCTGATGGAAATCATTGGGGAAAAAAACCTACAGACACTAAAATGTGAATTCAAGTTTTTCCTGATAGTTAAACGAATCTCCACACTTTAAAGCGAGTTGACTATCACCACTCCTGGTACAGCATAGAAGGTCTGTTGCCTAAGGCAAATGTTGTCTTTTTGAGAACATAAAAACAAAAGTACAATTCTGCCACTTTGCGAATCCTTTTCTGTGAAAGTTCTAAAGAGGAAAGCCACAATGTGGAGACCCAGCAAAAGGGAGACCCAGCAAAAGGAGAATGGAGGAAAAAGGGGAAGTCAAATAAGAATATCACACGAAGAATTTACACCAGTAGATCCTGAAGCAGAGGAAGAAATTTGCCCATTAAGAATGTACAATGTAGCAACTGAGTAGTTACATCATGTACAATGTTCTCTCTCAACTCAAATATTCATATGTAGCATATAAGACCAGGTGTGTAGTGACAATGTACCCACATCCACTCACTTATGTAACATAGCCTACATGTTTATTGCACTCAAAAGAGAATTTCTTGGATAGGTTTTTGCCGGAAATATTTTTGCATACATCGTGCCCTGAAAATTTCCCATTATAAAGGTGAGGACATGAGACAAGCTGCCTGCGTCTGGGTATTTTAATGCATGGGGACACTGGCAATCAACATTTTTTTCCTCTTGTTTTTATGATCCAGTAAATGGTTTCATAGGAAAATTACACCTAGCTTGTGCAAAGTGACTGTTACTGTCCTCATTTGTTATGTCTTTATTCTACAGCTCAAAGTTTTTATTGCTGAAATCAACTTCTTTGCCAGCCTCTGGTGAGGATGTTATTGAACATGTACCCAAGTACATTAACTCATTCCATACTAGTCCTGATTTTTCCGTATATTTACCTGGATTTAAGAGGACAATTGCATATTTAAATTCTTCATGAAAGAGCTTTCATTCAAGCACCAACATGCCAATAGTCTTAAGTCAGTGGTTCTGGCACTGCCTGGCAAGTCATGCTGCAGCTGCCGCAAGGGCAGCTGCAGCATGACTTGCCAGGCAGAGCCAGAACCACTGATCAAGGCCTGTGACCATAGTATGGAATGAGTTAAAAAAATAAAATAATTCCACATGATTGATATAATTGGCTGTGATGCGAACTTGACATGCAAATTCGTAAAATGAGCAAAGACTGCATTCTTTTCAAGAACAAACATTTTTTTTATCTAAGACAGAGTGCCACTTTTACAGTACGAGGAGAAAGCAAAGGTGTCAGGAAACTGGCATAACAAACTGATGGCCTTATTCCTTTACCACTGAGGGGATGGACGAATTGATGCGAAAATAAAAAGTGAAATTTAATTTAAGTGACTTTTATGACTAACGAGCTGGAGATCGCAAACTCAGGTTGGCCGACTTGGGGTATGAAGTCTGAGGTTTGGTGGGCCCAATGAAGTCATTCTCTGCCTGCCACCAGGCAGCTGGTGTAGGATAAAGGTGTCCTGATCATCCAAGTGAGGTTATTAAGTGATCATACGTGGTTTCCAGGGTAACGCGTCACCCCTATCCAAAAGTTATATGTTGCTAACATCAAAACTGATGACTGTATCACACTGACGAGCAAAAGTTTACAGAGGGACGGACTGACTGATGAAAGGACAGACATGAGTGACTGCATAAACTCTGCAACCTATGGTCAGCAGGGCTAAAAACTCTACAAATCCTTTTTGCAGGTTTCTTATAGGTAAATGTGAAAATTTAATGTAATGTGTTCCTCAAAATCCAGCAGATTACTGTCTGTTACCCTTGCCTGTGTATGGGGGCACCCAGGTTTTGTCCAAGTATCGATGGTTCCCATTGGTTCCCATTGGTGTAAAACTAGTAGTATGACGGTTAGCTCTTAATGTCCCATGAATGTACATTTGCCAGTCGGTTCATGTTGTACCAGTCACTGTGCTCTATTTGAATAAAGAACACTAATACTAAACACTTAGGAAAAAATATGGACTTTTTTGACATACACAAATTTATGATCAAATGACATAATAGAGCTGACATGCATCTTTGGATCAACTAATAATACTTTCCACTTGATCTACTGATCACAGCTAGTTTAGTTACTGCTGCACTATCTGTCCTGTTCTCCTCTTATCAGTTGAAAATTTCAGATTTTTCTTTGAAATTTTGACCAAATAGCCGAAGATAACAAAACCATAGCAAGCCTGTAGCTAACTTCCAACACACATCATCATGATTATTTTATTTTTCTCAACAGCCAGTTGCATCAGTCTTCCATTTCACAGTTGCTGTTTTCATAGAAGTTGCAATCTGAATCGGTTGACTGTGTGGTGCTTTGTTGGAGGCCAATATTAACATTTGCCATGGCATATTAAAGCCAACATGCCATTTTTGATACGAAGAGAACAGCAGAGGTTACAATTACCAATTTTATGTCTATTTGGCTGAATACACAACCCAATACACAAAATTCTTGTGGGCTTTAGGTGTGTATTCCCATCAGATTCTATGTTAAAGTAACATTCAATATGTTAAACAGTTTTACAGCAAAAGCTAACAAATTTACAGGAGTATTTTGACAATATGCAACCATTTACCACAAGAAATTTGGTGCTTCTAGGTAGAGTAGTTTTAAAGTTGCATAGGTGCAAATAACAATGGAAATTAATAGAAATAAACATACATAGCCCACATGTATACACAGCCCTCAACTGAGAACCCACAAGAAACAATTGATCTTGATCTTCCTTGTTGACAGTTCCTACTCCATGCCATCATAATTCATGACTTTCAACAATACGCTGGGAGTCTATTATCTCTTTTGCTCTAAGATTCTACCTCTTTCTGATGCAATACCTTACAACCAGCCAGTCTGGCTTTTTGGAGATTTTCCACACCAATGTTTTACTGTATGCATTACAAACTATCTCTGTCTGTTGTAAACACAAACTGTCTTTGTTGTACACACAAATTCAAGAAAGCAAAAACTACAAAATTTAATTACTCCCTGTTTTTGTTTCTGGTAGCCATGACAACACAACAATGTACCAGTAGACGTAGCTTTGCATAAAGACATGGATCTCAGACCCACCACATATTATTATTTATTAAGGCCTGAAATGATGACGATGGAATAGGAAGCATGCATGTTTAGAGTGTTTTTTTTTTGTCTTTTTCTTTTTCTCTTCAGTAACTTTCAAGGTCGCCCCCTCCCCTTCCCCCAAAGAAAAAGTTGTTGGCAAATTTTGATATTAAAAATATAAACAGAAAAATACTTTAACATGTAAAATCACAAGGAAATGGCTACAAGGGCGAAGCTGAGTATTTTGCTTCATTGGACATTATAAGCAAAAGGTGGTTTAATACCATACAAGGAGCTTTCCTAGAAACTGGAAACTACCTTAGCAGTCTCCCATCAGAACTGGCCAGCAACCTAGTCTTCTGGTCTGTATAAAAATTATAAAACAGTCAGTTTTTTTTTTTTTTTGAAAAGCTGAAGCTGTGACACATACCTGAGGAATCTCTTCTGGTGACTCCATCGTGTCCAAAACACGCACTAAACTGGTTGTTTGTTTCCAAAATAAAAATATTTTAAAAGTGACAATGCAGGTTCACATCATAAGATGCAGCAGCGGTGTGCTATCATTGACACAGCCTTCAGTCCCACATCTAAGCTAAATACCCTACAGCTTCGTAAGTCAATCAATTGAGGAACTTCTGAAAGTTGCAAGCTTGAAAAGTCCCACCTTTATTACGACTAAAACAACAAGTTGTCAAATGACAGAGACTTTTTGTAAAGCAGACCACAGGAAAAGCTCGGGTCTTTTTGAAGTGGCCAACCTTCTGAATGTCCATCAATTACGATAAAAAGAAACCAGCTGTCAAACTGTTTTATTTGCAGCTCTTATGAACACCACTCCCGGCTCTATAATGTTTATGCGAGTCAAAACCGCAGCGACTTGATATATATTTTTGCGGCTGTCTCCAACTTGACAGGTTATTTCCAATAATGCTCAAGGCCATTTTGTTAATAGTCTTTCTAATAGTTCTGGTATCAACTTTTCTGTCGTATGTATCTCCTCTCAGAATTACATTTCCCCATGGAACATTAACCTATGACTTGTATTTACATGGACCTAACTTTTTATAGAGCATTACTTTCTCATTCTTGTGATAAAAGAGTCAAAACAACTTCCTTGGCTATTTTCTGGGAGTGTTTTAGTTTATGCTCTAGCCTTTAGACAGACAAACTCATAAAATAATGATCATAATTCTAATTATTAGTCATATCATTTTTACTTTGAATATCGTTCTGCTCGTCATAGACATCAAGCATGTAACTGTCTCGTAATCTAGACGTCTTGCCTCACACACGGACAGCTGTTAAAAACAATGGCAGTCGTTATGTAACCACAGCCTCTTCTTCTCTTTAATTTTGTACTTCAGTTCACTCTGCACTCTTACCTTTATGTTCCTAAAGCATTGCTTTTTATAATTGCCAGGCAAGTCATTGGTTTTTGCATTGCCTGGCAAGTCATGCTATCATAAAGGCACCACCAGCATGACTAGCCAGGCAATGCATATACCAATGACCAGCCAGGCAATGCATATACATTGTACCAATGACTAACAAGGCACTGCAAAAACCAATGACTGAGGACTAAGTAAGGTTGCTTAACCTGCAAGGCATGTTTATGAGTTTTACCCTCAAGTAAAGTGTTCATGTAACTGTTATGTTGCCAGGAGTATTATACATATACACAACATACTATTTGGCACAATCAGCTCTCAAAACCCCCTTCACACACTAATCTGACCCCATTTTGATCAGGTTGATCACAGCTCCTTGTGTAGCCAATAGCATCATGAGAAAACAGGTCAAATCCATACATGGAAGGGTTTTGAATCACAGCTCCAGTATGTGGCATGCATCTCCAAAGATGAGATGAACATAACTATTTACACACACTACTATCAATAAACGAGCATTGTTAGGAAGCCAGCTTGGTCCAGACTAACCCCTGACAAGTCACTTATTCTAACATTGAAGTCCCAATATATACATACAGTGCTCCCTCCATATAATGCTGGTGTTGGGATCACCAGAACAGACTGTGTTATAGTAAAACCATTGTGTAACAGAGGGACTTTTAACATAGAAGTAATGGGGAAACTATGTTAGTGAGAACCATGGTCCACACCATGTTATATCAGAAACCGCCTTGTAATTAGGGCTGTTATAAAGAGCGAGCACTTTATATATATATACATATATATATATATATATATATATATATATATATATATATATATATATATATATATATATATATATATATACACACACATACCCTGAATTTGGGTGAAATTTTGTTTTGAGAAGCCATACAGTTTTACAATGCTACATGTACAAGGGACACAAGGGAATCCTGTATGCGTGGCCCATTGGGGATAACATTGGGATCACTCGTTGTTGGAATTTCATGTTTTTGCTTGGTATAGCCTCACAAAAACATAAAAATCCAACATCTCATGATCCCAACATTATCTCCAATGGGCCACCCCTACTGGATTTTTTTCTGCTATGTCTAAAAAGGGTAAATACACAACAAATCAAAGTTCAATTGGAGAAATAAGTTTGAAAACAAGCCATTTTGTAAGTAGAAGGAGTGGGTGTTTTATTAAATGCACCACTGCCTCTCGTAGGTTGGTCTACTATTTGAAACCAATGAGTGACAAACCTAATGAAAGATTACAATTAAAAACCTTAATCTTTAATACCCATGCAGGATAAACCATTGAGGAGGAGCTTCAGACATAGGAGAAAAGTGAATGTGTCCAGTGCAGTGTCACGCTTGTCTGCCAGTAAAATGATCTAGTAAAAAATCTATGCTGGGGTGGATGCCGCAACAAGGGTGAATACAGCCGACAATCGATGGAACTTTAATTGTGGTATTGGTACAAGGGTACAGCTGTACAGCAAAATTAAAATTTGAAAAAAATATATATATAAATTAGTAACAATAATAATATATGACAAGAAAAAACTATTGAGAGTCCAAGTACAGCTGACATAATGATTGCACACATTGCAGTTAACGGACAATGTATATTGTTGCTAGATGTCTGACTTGGTGCAAACTCATTCCGTTACGCCTTTTAGGGATGTTAAGGCAGGTAAAATGTGAGTGCAGTAACAACTGAACATTGGCAGTTGAGGTGTATCAGACGATATGAATACAGTGGTCCCCCTCTTATAAGACCACCCCAAATGCAGCCAAAAGTGGCCTTATAAGAGGGGGATCCTCTCTAGAGGGGGAGAATATACAGTGCTCCCTCTTTATAACACCCCTCATCACAAGGCGGTTTCTGATATATCACATTGTGTACTGTGGCTCTCACTGAAATAGTTTTCCCATTACTTCTATGTTAAAAGTCCCTCTGTTATAAGGTGGTTTTGCTATAACACAGTCTGTTCTGGGGATCCCAACACCTGCGTTATATGGAGGGAGCACTGTAATGGAAACACTGTACTTGCTGCACAAAAATGCTGGCCTTTCAAGAGGGGCCTTATAAGAGGGCCACCACTGTAGTCACAATGAGGCTGGGCAGCTCCGGCCTGTCCAGTGACAGGAGCCTTTCCCTCAGAATATCAAAATGGCCTCAGTAGCACTCAATTAATTTACATAAAACAACCAATCGATGCCACAATAACCAAATGTTGTGCACATTGTCCAAGCAATATATTGCAAAATTGGACTTTTCTTCGTGAATCTGAAAGTTTGTCAGCAACGCCATGAGTTTGGGTATGTGTAGGTCTTCCTTTAACTCCCACTGCCCACATTATTGTAGTTTTTTTCAATTAAGTGGATTACCTGCCTTACATACATGTGATTATGACAAATCGTATCCTGAAAAAAGCTCTCTCCAGGAGTGACATAACAAAATGGACCTCATACTAACACAATCATAAATGAACCAAGAAACACCTACACTTATAACACCACAAAGACCTATAGTGAAAATAAAACGATAAACTGTGGAACCATCTTGAGCTCCCAAGGAACTAATGATCATACAGCAAATAAAGGTGACGTCCCTGTGGAAGATTAGTGGCCGGGTAAAAGGTAGAGTGGCCCTCTATGTGTTCACGGAGTCAGTGGCCCTTTACCTCTGACCCAGCTGAGGATGGGCCACTTCGACCACAGCTTCAATGGTCTGTGATAGTCATCGAAGACTTGTATTCCATTCATACTGTCACATAAACAACTCTCAAAGTGACTAAAAAACTAAGAGAGATGATATATACCATACCTGCCTTTGTTTCTGGTCTCATCTTTCAGTTGGCTTGATGGCCACCACTCTTCATATATTCAAGTCTTTATATTTGCGTAGCCCCAGGCATCAACATCTCGTAAAAAGCCTGTGTGTTTTGTGTGAAAACAATCAAACGTGTACATGTACAGGTCCCCCAATGACCAATCTCACAACTTTTTTAAAACACATCCTTTCTGCCTTTTCTCTGGTTCGATTTTACTGCATATGCCCCGGGGACAAATTAGGATTCTTTTTCACTGGTCCAAATTTCGTAACAATGACCACTGACTATTGGCACTGCAGATGCAGCCAAGCAAAAAAACTTCCCCTCACTTCCTCTCTCTCCTATTCGTATGGAAGCAGGACAACTTTGTTTGTTATGTTTGTCTCTCCTATCACACGGAACTGGATGACTGTTGACACAGCGATATCACATGTTCTTACGGCTGAGATCAACAGTTGTGAGTAACAAGCCCTTTACCTTTGTATTTTGAGTCATATTTTGCCAGCTCTGCACTTGCTTGCTCCCAAAAAATATTCACGTTTCTGCTAATGACTCGACTGAAATATCAGTAATTATCCTCATGTAAATACTTAACATATCGTTTGTATTCAGGGTTATGTAAGAAGCACTCTGGCATAACCGAGTTACCACAAAGAACACAGATGTGTCTTTGTGGACAACTAATACAAACATATGAGACAAGTTTTCCCTGGCCTCAGCTTGTGTTTGTCTGGCTGTATTTCCCTGCAGCTGTTAAACGCCACCTTTTTGTGACCATACTACAAGGTTCCTACCAATCGATTTGGTAACTTTACCTTCAGTAAAAGGCCACCTGTTTTATGTGGCCACTATTCCATGGCACAAAGGGAGGTCATTAACATCAGGCATCACTGTATAATCAATTTCACACACTTCATCAAAATGTTAAAATACTCTTTCATATTTACAGATTCTTCACAAGAGTTCTGGGACATTCCTGAGCACTGCTGATGAGTGTAATTGCTACCATAAGTGACACTTTCATCATGTCACGCTTAAATATCACTGCAACAAAACATGATGTGATATGCAGGATATTTTGTGGGACAGAGTATGGTTGATTGAAATTCACCGTAGTATTCCCGTGACCTTGTACCATGATTAAGGTCATTTGTATGCTATTGAAACTCTGCCTTTACTGAGTACAACATCTAAGTCCAAGCTATAATAAGTTCTAAAGTTGTCAAATGAACGGAAAAAAAT
Source organism: Hermodice carunculata (assembly GCA_964020975.1). Lineage (NCBI taxonomy): Eukaryota > Metazoa > Annelida > Polychaeta > Eunicida > Amphinomidae > Hermodice > Hermodice carunculata. The sequence continues at coordinate 24,762,669 of OZ026623.1, forward strand.
TAAATAAGCTTGTGACCTTGAAATCAGGTAAAAGTCAGCCATATGTATTCCTGACCTAGTCTTTATAGGAGACCTTCCTTATGCCAAATGTCAAAGTCTCACCTCAAACATTTCTTGAGTTATCAGCCAAAAACTCCAATCATCAAGCTTGTTCTGTGACAATGAGAATTACATGTCAAGTCACTGATATGAATAAAAATTAACAAGTAGGACTTAAAAATGTGGTCCTGTATCGAAAAGACCAGACAGGATATTTTTCGACAAAACTTGGTAAGTCATGCTCTTGTTGTTCTAACTGCAGCTAAAGCATCACTTGTCTTGCCACGGAAACTGCATACATTAATCTATGGATGCTGGTGCTTCAACGATGACAAATTACACTTCCCCTCCTTTTGAGTCCCAACCAACTACATAATTACATAACAAAGTGTCTTAATTAGACCCTCCAGCTTTTTGCAGCTTTTTTTTTTTTAGAATATATTATTAAAACAATCCTGTATAACCTGCAGTAACTAAAAATAAAAACAAAAAAAAAACAAAAAAACAGTGTCAATAACATGTACATGGCCACATACAGCCTGGGGCTGTGTATATCAAGGGAAACAGTTCAGTGAAAATATGCACCGTGTCCTATCAATAGACTCGAAATATTTTCAAAAGTGTAAGATCAAAATAAACCAGGGAAAAATTCATTATTATTAGTTTTAGGAGCAACACAATATTAAATTTTGAACAAATACTGTAGTTGTCCCCAAATAACCATTTTAAGCTGCAATATTTATAAATTTTGGCTACAGAATTTGAAAATAACAATAACAACATCATTTAATAATTGCAGAGAGCAGGGAGTCCAGATGGTGGAACAGAATTAAAGGCCTTGCCGTTAAACAGATGTCTGCGTTTTCTCTATTCAAGACAGGTTACGCAAACAGGGATGTATTCTCCTCTGTTGTGTTCCAGTGCCGGGCAGTGGTTACAAGTTTGCTGGAACACCGAGAATTTTAAAACATTACATTGGTCAACAATGAAGAACACTCACAGAAATTCAGAACATAAATTTGGGAAGCATTTTTTAATGATCTTAAGTTGGAATCTCTTACTGGGGCTGATGTTTGTAGCCTCTGACCTCAGGCAGGTCTGTCATGAAGGCTAACGATAATATTGACCAAATACAGTCAATTTTGAGTGTCTACTTTTACAAAGCCACACTTGCTACATATCCCAGGGTAAGACCACCCCCCCCCCCCCGCCCCCACTGGGCTCTCCTGATTGACAGAACCAACTCAACCCAAAGATTTTTTTAGCCCAAGGCAACACTGAAGTGACTTTGCTCACACTGAGACAGCAGTACAAGAAATGACCTTGGTGTTTTGTCCCCACGATGACAAGCAAAATGACACCTTCGGGCACAAACCACACATTTTTTTTTTTTTTTTGCTTTTTGCCGATAAAAGATAATGGAAAGACTATGCAGGTGTCAGTGGGGAGTATAGATTTATGGCTTTTTTATTCTCTTGTTTGAGACTGAGTTGATCTAATCGCTTTGAAAACGAAAGATCTTATCAATTACACAGCCTGATTGACAGTGCTTGCTTTCTAGAAATACTTAAAAATGATTTCATTCCTCGAGATCATTAAACAAGGGTTCAAGTTTCCGAAGCCTTTCGGACAATTGAAAATAAATCAATTGGACGGCAGTAACGACAAAAAGTTAATCAATGCTGTATGCCAGTACCAATCTTCGTACAAAGAAAATGACATCACTGTTGAGGAGTCTGGCTTAAACTACTACAAAGATCCACGAGGAGAAAACAAGACAATCGAAGTGACTGTCTGGAAAATGTTGCAGGTATCGAGTGTATTGACAGTTGTCTGCGATGACCAGCTGCTCCAGGTCAGTGTGTACACTTGCCCGGCACAAGTGGCCTCCGACACTGGCTATTTCCGCTCTACAACAATACCATTTGTTTACAGTCGCTTGTCTGTTGTCCCCCTAAAAGACCTGATTTGTCGTCTTGTGGGTAGCTGCACATGTGTCCTGTTGTTCCTTTATGTTTCTATCCAAGTGGACACTGCCATGTCTCAATGGTGAATTTTCTGGGCTGCCATATTTTTCTCCTGGGAAAGCACCTCTCCATCCACTGACTCATTCTCGTCAAAAATAAAGACCGGCCTGAGACAGGCTCACCCAAAGAGCAACCAACAACTTCCATATGGAGTCCTGCTTTCTCTGTCGACAAAACTCTGGTCCGAAGGGACACACGTGGACTTACTTTCATTCTTCTGCAAATATGACCCAGCAAGACTGAATTGCCATGGAAATCAATGTGTACAGCCATTTAAAAGTCTACTTTCTTTCTTCCCCTGAATAACTTGTACAAGTTGACAACGATGCCTAGTCTCTTGTTTCCAGTTGTCACATTGTACCACTATATTTCTGTGTGCAATCTTACAGCCCATGGGCACATTCTCTTCTCCCAGACTCTCAGGACAAATTTAACAGTAATTAAAATGGCGTTAAGAGAACAGATTACCCTCGGGGCCCACAGTCTTTTTTTAATCAATTCTGCACTTTTTTTTAGAATTCACAGGTGCCATAATACAGTGTAACTGCACCAAAAAATTGATGAAGCAGTGATCAATCCTTTTTGAAATACTGTAGTTCTAGAAATATTAGCGCACACTTAATTTACCGCAAATGCAATTTTAGCCTAAAAATAGAAATTTTAGCGCATTGATGGTAGCGCTAAATTAAATTGCACTTCCAGGGTATATGCAAAGTGACTGCATGCCCCGAAGAACCTGCAGTGTGGCACTTCACAATAAGATTACTAATAAGATTACTGACGTTTGAATTTTGCACTTGGGTCACCTTGAAAGCAATTCTGAATAGAAATTTCCGCCTCTTTCCCGCCTTGTGTCACATGCCTGCCTGGGAGATTTTTACCTGCCGTCAGTCCGCCCTCAACCAGCATTTGGTCCAGCTGCAAAAATGTATCGGTTCTGCATGACGCCAAGCCAAAGTGCCGACTTTGAAGTTCGCCAAGTCCTCACAACACCTACTAAGTCTCCAGGTTCCTCCGTAGCTGCTGAGCTGACTACTCCACCGAGTACTGGGAGAAAACGCAAGCGGGGATGTATGCAAGTTACTCCCCGGACCAGAGAGCCAAGATAGCAAAATTTGCCATTGACTGCGGCGTGAATAACGCATCCAGAAAATTCAGCGTTCGTGAAAGCACTGTCAGAAATTTCAAAAAAAGCCTACGCAGCTATAATAAGGACTGAACAGGGGGGCACAGTGTCAGAAATAAACATTAAGCCTAAGGGCCGCCCCGTACTACTGGGGAAATATGACGCAGAGGTGTGCGAGTATGTCCGTAGCCTGCGGGACAGAAATTTTAGCGGCAGACAAATTTTAGCGCATTTTAATTTAGCACATCCAGTAAGTGCGCTAATAGCGCTAAATTAAATAGAGCGCTAATATTTCTAGAACTACAGTTTAACATACATTGAAAACAAGGTTAGTGCAGTGATTGTCAATGTGCAAATAATGTAGGAACATATTCACCACACCGGTCTTAGGATCAAATAGACTATTAAAGGGGCTGCTGTAACATAAAGTGAGAGGACGTTCTGACCAACATTGTAGGCGGGACAGTCAACCAAAAAATTTGCGTCTTCTCTTTACCTTTTTTTTTCAATGCCTTGACGTATTATTAGGTGGATTCATTTTTTCAGAGCTTCGGATATGCCACCGATGAAGCAATATAATTGAATAAAAGCAGCAGAAGTCAACAATTCAGTGGATTGGTGGTCTTCATACTTTCTCCTCTTAATGAATTAGACTCACATTGTTTGCTATTTTGTAGGGTCTCCATGACAAACAGCAATTCATTCATTAAAGTAGGTAAACTCTTGTCGGTAATAATATCAACGTTGTGGTTTGTATACTCCTTTTCACGAGAGTAGGCATGAAAGTGGAAACTTCATGACCGCGTTTTTCTCCCAGCAGCACTTGCATGTTGATTAAAGATATAAGAGTACTGAGCGCACCGGCCATTGACACCAGCAGCATCCATCAATGACTTTACGCCAAATTAAAGCACTCTTTTTCTTACTGTTGCCTTTTTCTGCTTCGTTGATTCTATGGACTCTTCTTGTATTTTGAGCTTTGACAAAACACTTTCAAATGTCTCGACTGCCACGAAATATCTGCCTTTGAGACTGACATTCTTAGGATACAGTAGACATACTTTCCTAAGATTCTGCTTGTCCGTGGTTGAAACCAGCTGTAAGTTTCTAACACATGTTCCTTTTGTTTGATGCTGTAGTTCTAGAAATTTTCGCACGTGTTTAATTTCGCGCAAACTCATTTTTTTCTGAAATTACAGAATTTTCGCGCATTTTAGTTTCGCGCAATCCAATGCCAAACAATGTAGTTAAATACAATGCAACTTATTTTCGCGCATTTTAATTTCGCGCTTTAGTTGGTAGCGCGAAAAGCGCGAAATTAAATCGAGCGCGAAAATTTCTAGAACTACAGTGTTATGGTATCAATATTGTTCAATTGTGTACCACTCAGATGGCCTTCAAACAAATACTTCAAAAGTTTAAAAATAATATGAGGAAGCTGGTTTTCAATCATGTCAATAGGAACATGGTTCATCATAATGTGAATCTTTGATAAAAAATTGTTGAAGCTGCAGTGCATCCTTGTTGAGATGTTATAATAACTTTGTCCTCTCGTACATCACTCAGACGGCCTTGAAATACAGTAGTCCCTCCTTTGAGAGACCGCCCCTAGTGCCACCCAAAAGGCGGTCACATAAAGCAGGTGGTCCCTCAAAGGAGGTATAAATAACATGAAAAGTACTACAAAAAGACCTGAGAATTGTAGTCTCTCAAAGGAGGTGGTCTCCCAAAGGAGTGGTCTTTCAAAGGAGGGACTACTGTAAATACTTATAAATTTCATTAAAAAATTTACAAATGTAAAGAGGATGCTGGTTTTACATGGGAATCTGGTCCATCATAAGATGCATCTGTGACAAAAATTTGGTAAAGCTGTGGTCAATATTTTTTGAGATATTGTGGTAACTTCCTCAGGGTTGACGCCACTCAGATGGCCTTCAAATAAATATATTAAAAGTTTTATAAAAAGCTTAAAATAAGCAGAAGAAGCTGGTTTTCAATAGTAACCTGGTCCATTATAAGGTGTATCTCTGAAAAAAAAATTGGTAAAGCTATGGTGAATATTTTGGGAGATACTGTGGTAACTTCGTCAGGGTTGACGTCTCTCAGACGGCCTTCCATTAAAATCCATTAAAAGTTTCATGAAAAGTTAAAGAATAATCAAAGGAAGCTTGTTTTCAAGAGGAACCTGGTTCCATATAAAATGCATCTCTTGACAAAAATTGGGTAAAGCTGAATTTTTTTTTGAGATATTGCAGTAACATCGACAAGATAGACAGACGCATGATACAGGGGACGACAATACCATCCAGCACTTTGAGCCAAGGGTAGAAATGCAGAGATTGTTAGATCTATGCCCCCAAGGCCCCCCCCCCCCCCCATCCTACAGCTATCAGTACTGACAGGAGTCATTCTTGTGCTGTATGAATATTCATAGCCAGTACAGTGCCAGTACAATGGCAGCTGCTCGTTACGACTAAACCTACACTTATTACCAGACAAAAGGGTGAATAATGGCAAGTAGTTTTTATAAGCAGATTTACAAGAGTCCTTGGGGTCTCAAATGGAGGTGTTTAAAACTACATGGTTTGTCAAATGTGGTGTTTTTTATAGCTGGTAGCACTATATAGCACATGCAGTGAAAACTCACAATAATGACACCATCTGTCCCCTGAAAATGTGTCAGATAACTGAATATGTTAAATAAATGAATTACATAATATAGAAAATGAACTTTTCGTTCCTTAAGGTATGGAGGCTATGCACCAATAAACTAAGTCAACTATTCCCTTTTTGGCCACATAAAGTGAAAAGTATTGACATAAACATAAGCAAAGTGTACATTTTTGGAAAGGTCTTGATCAGTCGATTACAAATTAAAATTGTGACACTTTGGTTTAGATTGTTGTATAAACAAAGTACAATGTAACATGGACATAAAACAGCGCTGTCTGCCCAGCAATCTCTGTAGCAAATTTTTCTTTACTAGTAGCATTTTTTACACCTCTTGACATAAAAAACACTTATTTCTGAGAAAATCGTTAGCAATTTTGAAGAGCTTTGTAACAAAATTTTGCTACAATGCTCCAGTTGGACAGCCCTGACATAAAATAGCGTTCAGAGGATGGATCACCCTTGGTGCTTGCATTTTTTTTTCTTAAAAATCTGGCTTCATGATTTCCGCACGCAAGAACATGCGCATCACAAAAAGTACTTCTATATGCATCTCTCTGACAGGCAAAAGTATGCGTCCATCACAGAAAGGGTGTTTACATAGTTGCAACTAATACGAAAATGTTTATTTTTAAGTATTCTCTCAGTCCCATCTTTCTCAATTTTTTGATAAATAAAAGCTGAACCTTGCAGAGTTCTGCTCAAATGAAAAAATGACTACCCAATCTTGTTTCAATCATTTTATAAGATCTGTGTCCATCTTTCACACGAAAGCAACATCCACATTGCAGAAACAATACCTTCACATACATGTCTGTCACAGAAGAAACTCATATATGTACAGTGAAAACTCATTATAATGACACCATCTGTTCCCAAAGAAATGTGTCAGATAACTGAATATGTCAGACTAATGAGTCAAATGACAAAGAAAATAAACCTTTTCCCATGAAAATTTGTGTCATTATATTGAATATGTCGGATATCTGAGTGTCGTTATAATGAGGTTTCACTGTATATGTACATGACAGACAATACCTTCACATACATTTCTGTCACAGAAAAATCTATACATTTCATATATATATGTCTGTCACAGAAGAATCTCCTTACATGTACATATGTAAGACAACTTTACATACATGTCTGTCACAGAAGAGCCTCTTGCACATATACGCTACAAAACAATCTGCTATACAGTATATGTATATAACATACAATGTTTACATACATGTCTGTTACAGAACCTTATACATGTGACAGACAATACCTTCACATGCATGTCTGTCACAGAATAATCTCCTTTACATGTATATGTATGTCAGGGTTTCCGCCAGAGGGTAAAACAGGTAAAATAGCATACCCTAAAAAATTTCAAGGGTACTTTTGCTTGCCCTAAAATTTTGGTAAAAAAGTACAATTTTAGCAAATATTATTCCAAAATACCCCATAAATCTTCATTGTCAGTCTTTGCACTTTGAAATACGAGTAATTGAGTACCCTAAAATTTCACTAAAATTTCACTCTGGCAGACACCCTGTATGTGACTGACAGAGTCTGTCATATTCACTGACTATGGTCTCTATATAAATGCAAAATGAACATATCCAGACACACTTACTTACTGCACTGTGTGTCATCACCAACCCAAGTACTCACCTACAACAGACAACAGACAAAACATTGATTTAATTTCACAATCTTAAGATGCTTTTTACTTTCACATGTATTCATAATCTTTATAAGTTATGAATATGTTATATTTAAATTTATCAATGGTAAAAACAACAAAATGGTAATAGCCCCCCCCCCCCAAAAAAAAATTATGTCATACACATACGCACAAAGAAGGAGAACCAGTACAGGTAGCTCGTAACCTTGTAAATCACTGTGGCAAAATGAGACTGGCTTTTCTAATCCATGTGCAAATGTCCTCAAATAGTTTTCTCAAAAGTCACACAAAAGAACATTTTTTAACTCATTCCATACTATGGTGACAGGCCTTGGTCAGTGGTTGTGGCACTGCCTGGCAAGTCATGATGGTACTTGAATGAAAGCTGTTTTCATGAAGAATTTAAAGATGCAATTGTCGTCTTGAATCTCAGTAAATATACAGAAAAATCAGGGACTGGTATGGAATCAGTTAAAGTGACTCAGTTACTCTGGTGAGAAATGTCATCCACTTCCACAGCTTTTTACCTTATTTCAATAGCAAGGAAAATCATTGTGAATAAAAAATGCACATAACTGATGAAATGATCCGCACGTCACCAGATGTGCTAGGCATGGGCTGTGACGCTGTTTACTTGCCTGGGCAACTCTCTCTCTCTCTCTCTCTCTCTCTCTCTCTCTCTCTCTCTCTCTCTCTCTCTCTCTCTCTCTCTCTCTCTCTCTCTCTCTCTCTCTCTCTCTCTCTCTCTCTCTCTCTCTCTCTCTCTCTCTCTCTCTCTCTCTCTCTCTCTCTCTCTCTCTCTCTCTCTCTCTCTCTCTCTCTCTCTCTCTCTCTCTCTCTCTCTCTCTCTCTCTCTCACACACACACACACACACGGGCTTCTGATTTATATCTGTTTTCACACACACAGTGGTACCTGCTGTATGCAACCACTGCGGTGAGCAGCCACATTGCTTTTTGTGGTCACTAGGCTCCGACATAGGAGTCAATTTCTTTGTAAAATTTTTACCTGTGGTGACAGGTCACCTGCTGTATGTGGCCATGGCCACTTTTTCTTGGCAAAAGGGGTGGCCACATACAAAAGGTACCACTGTATACATATAAACTAAAATTGTGTTTGGTTTGCCTCCATGCTGACATGAGTTTGATTGACACACCCACCTATCCCATAAGCCATGTTAATGTCAGCTTCCAGGAGCCTGTACTACACATGCTGTGTTTTGAGTGATGCATGAAAGTATTTAAATGATACAAACTTGTGCAATATCCGTGTATCCATATTATGTTTATCCATTTTAATGACGGTATAGAGCAATGCTTGTACTCTATGCAAGGTACACATGGAGCAAGAAAGCATTGAGGTGGGGCTTTCACAGCTGACATCATGAATTCTACAGTCCACAGGGAATCACTTGTATGGGTTCCTGGGAATCCAAGATGTTTTTTTTTTTTAGGAACTGTGCATACCTTTTTGCACCAAAGCAAAGAAATGGTTGGACTGTGGCAGTCCTGTGCTCAGCTGACCTTACATGCACAAACTGAAGTGGTCCTGTGAACTTTACAATGATATTAAGGTCACCTTTGTTTAAGACCATCCTCACTGTTATTTACATGAGCATATCCATCCCCTTACTGATTTTTACATGTGTTGATCATTTGCTTAAAATCAGAAATCACTACCATACAATGAACAAATTTGGAAAACAACTCCACGAACATTCCTAATAAATCTGAAGAGGATCCAACATATGGTTTGGGGGAAAAAGTCAGGAAAACTGAAAACACAAAAATTCTTGAAAGATCAAAAAAATAATCCAAGCAAAACCTGTTGAACAAAGTAAGATCTAGATGTCCCCAGAAGTATCCCTTTGAAATTAAGGTCTAGGGGTACTCAGAAGTGTCCATATAGAATTTTGAAGCAATTGGCCAAGCAATTTCAGACAAGAAGATTTTTTTTTTCAGATTTTGCCAAAAATGAGCAAAAAGATCATTTAGACCATGGCCATTGAATACACTTGGTGGATACCCACCCAAGATATCAAGTTTCCAGTGAAACCAGCTGATTGTTTTGAAGAAGTGAAAAATATGAATTGTGGATGGCCCATCCTATAGGCTCAGTTGACTGACAAGTCACCTGAACTAACACGAAAAATCATGTTAAAAAATACGCTATGAACAGCATTTAGAGACAGACCAGACCCAGGGAGAGAACAGGCCTTGACAGACAGCTGACTTCATACCACCACAGGGAGTTCAATACTTGTATTTACATATCAAGTTTCCTTTTTTCAATAGTTTAATCCATAGAACATAATTAATTACATCTCTTTTGCATGAATTGATGATGATATTGAGAGTTCCCAGAAAGGGTAGGACCACTGTGAGCCAGACACCAATTTGTCAATATCCCATAGACTGACAGAGTAATCAATAGGAATGAATGCATTAAACAATAAGTACCCATATTGATAAAATTTGCTTGAAAAAACAGAGATGTGGAATATCACTTTGTGAACAACTTAGTCTGACCCTTCCACAAGCTACAAGTATCCACTTAGTTACAGAACAATCAAAGGGACATAATCCCTTGAACATATTTGGTAGGGACCCACCAAACTCAGAGCCCCACCAAATTTGAGAATGATCTGGCTAACAGTTCTGGAGAAGTACAAAATGTGAAACGTGAATAGATGACGATGACTGCCCATCCTATAAGCTCAGCTGAGCTGAAAATGGTGCAAATGTTAACCTTTTCCCTTTGACCTAGAAGCGAGTTTTGGGTGTGAAAAACATCATGCATACCCCTAGAGGTGCCTCTCACCAGAGACCACCCCTCTAAGAGGGCCACCATTTTTCTGCAGAAAATTTTGCACTTCCATTATATTGTCTCCCCCCCCCATGGGGGGTGCATAATTATGACTCAATCAACAGCTTTCCATGGCACCGACTATGTTGATAGGTTTCATAGATCTACAATTCTCATTCAAATTGTTTTTCAGTACTGTGGAAATTAGCATAAAACACTGAAGCAAATGACATTTGACCACCATCTGTTTTTGACTGGTTTACGAAAGAGGTTTAATGGTACTTAACCCTTTCCCCCATAAACCGGCAAAAACCGGTTGGTGGTCAAATGTCGTCTGCTTCAGCGTTTTCAACTGATTTCAACAGCAATGAAAAACAATTTGACTGAGAATTGAAGATGAGACCTGTCAAGACAACATGACCCAGGTCAACAGCTTTCCTCGGCATGAGTTGGACACCAACCCATGCCGAGGAAAGCTGTTGACTCAGTCTTAATTCATGGGGAAAAGGGTTAAACAAGTGTGGCACTAGTTTTGATCCTGATGACTCAAAGCTGAAAACTTTGGTCTACATTTCAAATATGAGTTGTTACTTTCACAAAATAAATTGTTAATTCATGTCAAGTTTTAGAACTCTGCAGTTGTTCTGTGAGCAGTGTGGAATAGCACTTTGCTTATTGATTATCAGACTTCATAGTTTTCAAACAGTACTTGAGCTTACAGATTTGGGTTTGTGAAGTTTCTCTTTATATTAAATGACAGCCGACTTCTTTTCATATAAAAGAGCTGTGCATGTTTCATTTATTGTCCTCCTGCTTTAAGCCACTCACTCATATTGCAGTGACAATTTCTGGGTGGAATTATAAAGGGAATAGTATGCTCCAAGTCCACATAAAAAGAGGTTTGATTCAAAGTAGCAACATATCTCAGGTCTGTGGTATGTGCATGGCCTGCCAAATCTCCAAACAGCAAAGCCTGTACTGAAAGACAATAATGGGTTTTACATGACTGATAAAATCATCATGGTCATTTGGCCAGGATCAACAGAAACTTCATTTTCGAACAACTTATCTTGTCCAAATTGACATTAACCCTTTCCCCCTTGAATTAAGACTGAATCATCAGCTTTCCTCGGCATGGGTTGGGCACCAACCCATGCCGAGGAAAGCTGTTGACCTGGGTCATGTCTTGACATGTCTCATTTTCAATTCTCAGTCAAATTGTTTTTCATTGCTGTTGAAATCAGTTGAAAATGCTGAAGCAGACGACATTTGACCACCAGCCGGTTTAAGGGGGAAAGGGTTAAAGCTTCTGAATGTGTGCCACAGAGCAACATCACAAAACAGTGCCCTCCATTCTGTTTGTTTCCTAATCATCTTTGCTTGGCAGATTTCCACCTCAATATGACATCACTTGTGAAATTCTAATATTTGTGCACAATATATTTTTCTTCACTGATTTTGACATCCTTTTTTTATCTGTAAGCAACTATTTGTTGTAAACACACTAATCACAAGAAAGTCAAACATATCAGCTAACCTGCAATTGCCAACAGTCTGTTATTTTGACATGGAAGAAATATTGACAGTGTCTGAATCTTTTATCCTCTGCATATACTTTTTATCCACTCTTTGTCAAGACATTAGTGTGAAATTGATCTATTTGTCAGTTGCTTTATCTGTTCATCTACAGGAGGCACAAAATAAATACAACAGAAAGGCTATCAACACAGCCTGTGCAGAGCTAATTCCAGACATGGTACCTCCCGGCCATGTTTGGAGATGATCTGGTTGACTATTTCTGAGAACACCCAGGTATACCCACAGTACATTGCAAACAGGGTTAAACATGACAAGAGTGTCAGTTAAGGCCGTTGTCACGTCACACGTGCAAGACCGTACACGTGAAACATACACCTGGACCCTAGTTACGTGTATGTTACACCCAACTATAAAAAGCATGTGCGCACGGCCGTTACACCAGCCTCTGAGACACAGCAGTGTCGAAACAGGTCAGGCGTTTTCCAGGAGGACAACCGTCATTTTTGGCCTTGCCCTCGTCTAATTTGCCTATTTTTGAGAAAACCTGAACACAGGTGTTTCCAATTGTGTGGGTTTACCCTGGATACAGGTGTTTATAATTGTGTTGGTATACCTTGATTGCAGATACAGGTGTTCACCATGGTACCCCCTTACTCCAGATATAGTCTTTACAGTGGAAATAGTTTATCCTGAAAAAGTTTTTACAATGGTATTGGTTTACCCCAGATACAGTACTTTGCAATAGCATCAGTTTACCGGATACAGGTGTTTACAATGGTGTTGGTCTACCCAGGATACTGGTGTTTACAGTAGTGTTGGTTTACCCTGGATAAAGGTGTTTACAGTGGTGTTGGTTTACCCTGGATACAGGTGTTTACAGTGGTGTTGGTTTACCCTGGATACAGGTGTTTACAGTGGTGTTGGTTTACGGATAATAGGCCTTTTATGATTCACAGAAAATTGTATGGCTTCACAGTTCAAGGGAAATTAAAAAGTGCCAAGAAGGCTTCATGGAAAAAGCCTTTCCCATCCCCACACAGATGAAGGGATGGATCACCCTCCTAATGCTCTACTGACAAGTCAGCAGAGCTAAAAGCACACTTAATTCATTCCATACCAGTCCCTGATTTTTCTGTATATTTACTTAGATTTAAGACCAAAATTGCATATGTAAATTCTTCATGAAAAGAGCTTTTGTTTAAGTACCAACATGCCTATAGTCTTAAGTCAGTGGTTCTGGCACTGCCTGGCAAGTCAGGCTGCAGGGCAGCTGCAGAATGACTTGCCAGACAGTGCCAGAACCACTGACCAAGGCCTGTCACCATAGTAAGGAACGAGTTAAACAAGACTGAACTAATCAATGTCAACTGCATAGGGATAATCACAGTCATCTATAAATCTATAAATCATTGTTTTCAGCACGAAGTACCATCTACCCATTGTTGACAGCACACACATTAATATGTATCTTTTTTTTTCATCGAGCGATCGTCTCCAATTAAAAACTGCACCAGTGAAATGACAACTTGTTCACTGCATAGCATCATGTGTGACCCAAACAGTCAATCCATATGTCTGGAAGTGATGTCTCCTGGAGCCTGTCTCCCGAGATCGTGCCTTGGTATGACCATAGATCGTCGAGGCACGACAATCTATGGTAGGACCAAACTGCATCTCCCGAAAGGTATAAGCAAGGAAACTTCTAACCACAATATGTTGAACAGGTGGTCTTTTAAGGCAGGTGGTCTGTCAAGACAGGGACTAATGTATCCCATACAATTATGTGGAAGCAATAGGTTTTGTAAACTATAAGATACTTGACAGGATTATCAGACACCCTTAGCTGGCACAGATCTTGACCTTCAACATTTGTAACCAAATCAGGAAATAAGACAGTAATCACTGCACAATTCGACTATGTAATTCATGATACAATCAATTCGCCATTTGAAATTTCTTTAGCCAAATGGATGAAACATTAGCATTTGGCTAATTGGCTATGGCACCAGCCGTAAGCGGTCACCGTAAACCACATTCCAATGAAGCAGGTATTTTCTGGTGACAAGTATAAGAATTGGATTTCAAACTCCTAAACATAAAGCGTCTTGCCAGTAAGATTTCAAGCTGATACAGAATTTAGTGCAACCATGCAGATACTTTACAGCAATAAAATATGAGATATTCAGGTAAAAACTGCTTTGATACCCAAAACATCAATCACTTTTTTCTCAGAAAGGAATATGCTAAATGTACTTAATTTCATGTACATGAATTTTCCTTTTTTTTTTTTTTTTTTTTTTTTAATTTCAAGCACTTCACCAAAGTTTTAATTTCACAATGCTGAATATTGTTTCCATTAAAGCTATATTGAAATACTGTTTTCTGGTGCTTTTATTTTCACTATTTTCCACCAACAGCAAAATAAGCATATAGCAAAATAAAGTGAATTACTAAGAATCCTATTCGTATCCAACATATCTGCAAAATGTTGTGATAGGTTAAGGTAATGTCCAACTGATATTTGTTAATTTTGTTCACTTTGAGATTCAGGGACATTTTGGTAAAAATTCATGTTGTGTGTCAAAATTTAGTAGTTCTAGCCCCCAATACAATCTGAAGAAATTATTAAAGTTACTTTCAAAGTTAATGTGGTTGTCAGTGAACTGTGTTGTCCACAAGATGTTGCTTCCTGACAGGAGTTAACTGCTCTAAAATGTGTTTCACATGGATATTTCCCTGAAATATATTCTCAGATTTTAATCAAATAAAAACAGATGTTACTCTCAAAATCCTACAGAGCAAAAATGTATCAGGGATTTTCTACGATCAGTTCCCTTTTAAATGCATATAAAAATGAAGAATCCCACAAACTTCATAAATTTCAAAAAAACAATCATTTTCCAGTTTTTGAATGACTATTGTAGACAAGCAGATACAGTTATGAAAACTCTGATACAAATTTGCAGATATCCATGTTGAGATTTTCAAAGCACAAATTTGCCCACTTCACATTGATTTTTTTTTTTTTTTCAGAAATATTCAAAATTTGCCCCAAACCACTTTTTAAAACTAAAATGCTTGTGAATTTTGAATTCCATCTTTAGTGGAGATACATTCTGCAAAACTTGCTGCTAATTGAGTCTATAGGTTTATCACATCAGAGATGCATGTTTCTGTGGTAGTTGATCTAAAAGTGAAGTCACTTTTCCACATTGTAAATTTATATTACCCCCCCCCCCGCAAAAAAAACAAAAACAACCCCCCCCAAAAAAAACAAAAAAAAAACAAACAAACAAACAAAAACAAAAATAAATAAAGTTACAGTAATGACCAGACTGTGTAATGACCTCTGACCTCTGGTCGTCCCTGATGGCCCCGCAGAAAGCATATAATATCCTGTAAACATGGTTCACATTCTTCTTTAATTTTAATGGAAGCATCAATTTGTATAAAGCCGATCTCCTTGTTTATGTCCACAGACCTTCCTACTCTAAAACTCTATTGGTTCCTCTCTTATTGAGCTTTTATGCAATAAATCAAAGTTTGGAGCTGGTGTGTGCTTTGAAGTGCTGCGCCAAGGTGAATTACTAAGCATAACATTTGCTATGTACATAATTGATATGCTAAACAACTTGTAATGTTTACTTTCATGTGGATCAGGATATTACATAAATACATATTTTGTTGAATTTGTTCTCAACAAATCATCAAAGCTTGCTTATGATGACATTGGTACTCAAACATGTCAATAATAATGACTAACAATTACAAATGTTGCCTGTCCCATTTTTTAGCTAACCCTTTCCGACCAACATGGGCTGATGTCAAACATTGTCTGCTGCATTGTTTTAACTTACAATTCTCACTTTTTTTAAAAACATTCTGAATATAAATTGTAGACGAGGCTTCTCAAGAAAACCTGCTCAAGGCCTTCAATTTTCCTTGGGAGATTATTGTTTTAGCATAACCACAAAAGGATCAAATGATAAATGTCTATGAAGAGCCACAAAAAGATTAAGT
The DNA here is from genome assembly GCA_964020975.1 of Hermodice carunculata. Classification (NCBI taxonomy): domain Eukaryota; kingdom Metazoa; phylum Annelida; class Polychaeta; order Eunicida; family Amphinomidae; genus Hermodice; species Hermodice carunculata. Next base: position 24,778,568 of record OZ026623.1, read on the forward strand.
TATACTATCTATGGACATTCCCCAAAAATCTGTAGTTTCTATGAATAGATATAAAATGGTAAAATTAGAGTGTATAGGGGCATCCACAAAAGGATTAAACTATACTGTCCATGCAGTCACAAAAAGATTTAATTTACAGTGCCTGTGAACAGCTATAAGAGTCAAAACAAGCGTTTTTAAATATCCATACCACGGTTGAATTACAGTGTCCATGAACAGATGCACAAAGGTTAAATGACAGTGTCTATAGGCAGACAGAAAGAGTCCAATTATACAGTGTTAATGAACAGGAACTGCTGCTACTGTATCAATATTTAGTATGTTTATACACTGAAAAAGAAAAAAAAAAAAAAGCAAATGAAAGCCATTAAACTGCTAGAAGACTATGATGCTTCTGGCTTTGTATAATTTAAGCACAATTGTTGAATTCCTCTACTACACATCTGCCTTATTGGACACACTGTGTGATGTGCTGACCTTTTTTTCTATTTTAGTTTGTTGTTTTGTCTTGTTTTTACTTTTGTTTGTTTGTGTTATGTGGTGTGGGTTTTTTGTTTTTGTTTTTGTTTTGTGTCTTTCTGTACCGACCTTTTCGGACACTTTCACACCCTCTGCTAAAGTGATCCTGTGTGAATTATGTTCTCGTCATTTCTGATAGATTGAACTCTGAGGTATAAAGACAACACTGGGAAATGTCACCTTTCAAACAAACGCAACGGTAACACCGTGCAAGACTCAGTTATGACAAACACTTCATGCCTCCCGTTGACTGTTTTTATATTTTGTTCATTCTGAAACCATCACATAAATTAACTTATATATACATGTATATATATATATACATATATATATATATATATATATATATATATATATATATATATATATATATATATATATATATATATATGTTGTTTTTTTCTTCTTTAATTTTCCAGAAGATCTACCCAGGTCAGGGCCAGAATTTCAGCGAGAATCCGAGAATCCGAGAATCCATTCGCGTAAACTTGTCTTTGTCTAAAAAGAAAACTAATTGACAAAAATCCAAATGGATTCTCGCAAAATTTTGCGAAATTCTGGCCCTGCAGGTGCCTCTTTGAAGTTGTCTTTCCTCGTAATGTTACCTAAAACTGTTCCTTCCTCAATTGTTTGTCTTAAGAGTCACTAGATGGCACTGCACACTAAAAGGAACTTAAAACAGCTTGAGAGAGGCCAAGTTTGTGGTCATCATCATTATCCACCTATTTTTAGAGCCAGTCATACACCTGTTATTTAAGATCAAAAGCCATTTCCTTGGTCAGCTTGTCTGTCTCACACACCCAGGTGAGCAAGATTTAAACTCTTTGGGGACTGTCCCTTTCAGGGTTTGTTTGTTTGTTTTTTTTTTTTTGTAAATATATCCACTTAAGTGCTGGCTTTATTTCCAATGAACTTTAACATTCACTGCTAATTATTCATGTCCTTTTTATAATTAATCATTGTCGTCATCATTGTTATGCCTTGTCAGTTTATCTGCGCCATTACTGAGTGTACACACACCTTATACACATGGAAAGACAATCCATTGCTGGCAGGGCCCACTTGAAGGCACCTGTTGACAATAGAAGTATTGTCTGCATGCAGACCATCAATAAAGCAAATAAAGGACAAGTGACTGGAAGGGCAGTGCAGCAGGACAGTGGTCACCTGTAGCTGACAAGTCCGATCAGATGACACACGACAAATTACAGGTGCACCCTCATCACCAAGTATTTCCAATTCTTTTCTCCTTTCAGTCAAGAAGAGCAATACAGGCACAAGCACAGCTTGACAGACAACAAAAGACCTGTCCAATTAAATGTGATTAAATATGATTAAGATGAGACCTTAAGAATATGCAAGGTTTCATTAGACCATGGAACAAGTTATGGCGATATTAAAACTCATGCCAAATTACGTTAGGTTTTTGCCCGTGACCCGTCAACTCTGGAGTTCCTTCATTGTCCCTTTTGTTTCCAATTTGCTCTTATCCATGTAATGAATCATTCCCTGTCCTTTGTTTTCAGTTGACAACATCTAAGATTCATGTTCCATTGGTGGGTAAGACAGAATATGAAATTCTTAATTACTGGTGCAATTAATACACAATATACTTGCATGAAATCTGTTATGTTCAAGCAGAAGATGCTCAAAGGAACTATGCATGACACAATTTGTGAAGTCTGCCTCACTGATCTCCACCCATACTTTCCCTTTACGTGCACAATTGCATAACACAACAGTGTCTCTCCAACTTTCTTTTGTTCCCTGCACCAAGACATAAACATTTCCTTGAAAACTTAATTAACCCTTTCCCCTTAGACCGACAAATACCAACTGGTGTCAAATGTTGCCAGATTCAGTTTTTTCAATTAATTTCAGCAGTAATGAAAAACAATTTAACAGTGTGCATGAGACCTATCAAAATCACAGGCTCCAGGTCAACAGTTTTCCTTGGCATGGGTTGGGCACTTAGTGCCCAACTGTTGACTTAGCGTCAATTCAATGGGAAAGGGTTAAATGGTGCAAAAGCCATACTTCTAATAAGGACCAGAATCCCAAGTATACACATCGATCAAACTTAAAAGGACTTGTCCATTCATTCTGGATTTCTGCACCAGTTTGAATCTACTGCAGAAAACAACAAATCTAATTATTTCCATGTGTATTCATAGTCATGGTTCCATGTGTATTCATAGTCATGGTTTTAATTTCACTATTTTAGACACAGATTCTTTTAAACCTATCTTAAGGTGGTATTTTTATTTTCAAGGTTCTATGTCTTCATGAAAATACGCAAAAATAAATAAAAACATTGTGAAATGAGGTGAATTTACGTGTGTATGTATACACACGTATATATACATATATATATACATGTGTATACATGTATATATATATGTATGTATGTATGTATGTATGTATATATATATATATATATATATATATATATATATATATATATATATATATATATATGTACATACACATGTACATACACACACACACATATATATATACATACATACATACATACACACATACAAATTTCCCATTTCAGCTAGGCAACTGGTGCCAAAGGTTACAGGTTGGAGTCCCGCTTTTTCCGAACATAAGATATATATTTTCGGCATTTCCTTAATGCTGGTTGATTTAAGTCCCCGATTCTGGAAATAAATGCCGACTCAGTACTTATATACTGTGTAACCATGTTGATATGGCACTCGCACATAACTACCTCCATTGAACCATTCTTTTTAAGAATGAGGATTTGGTCGAGTGGATATGTGCGTTTCCCATTTCAGCTACACGACTGGTGCAAAAGGTTGCAGGTTCGAGTCCCGCTCATTCTGAACATAAAATACACACACACACGTGTACAAGTCCCTGTTGATTTCAGTATCCACCACATGAAAAACCTGCGGAACTGGGAACAGTAACATTTTATGTGGCTTTATATGCCTCTGGTCTATCCCCCACCTCAAACCCCTCAGTCAACTGCATTTCAAAACAAAGCACAAATTATGAAAGCATATTTCCAACGCTTCCCCTTGCCTTCATGAGGTACCTGTGTACCTAAATTTAAGCAAATATGCCAAGTTGTTTTTGAGATATTGAGGTAACAAACAGTAGCTGGGCAGAAGAATAGACAGAAAAAGAAAAAAAAAAGCTGACCCTATGATTAGCAATTACGTAAATGTCACACAGGTGTTCAGGGCCAGCATTTCGCAAAATTTTGCGAGAATCTATTTGGATTTTTGTCAATTAGTTTTCTTTTAAAGAAAGACAAGTTTAGGAGAATCTTTACGAGAATTGATTCTCGGATTCTCGCTGAAATTCTGGCCCTGGTGTTATCTACCTGCACTTGCTTGTTCTGACGCTATAAAAGTGGGTACCTTTTGAGATAGCAGAGGAATGCTATGCTATATAGACAAACAAGGAATCCACTTGTAACAGAATGTGCACTATTACAAAAGGCAACAACAAAGAAAGTTATTCTGAACACGTTGGAGAACTCCGCCTGACCTGCCTGGAAAGCCGGGCACTTGATTGAAGTTACAGCTAAAAATTGGGTCTCAAATACCACTGCTCATACACTGTACAGGAACAATGCATTGTCTTCCAACTCCTATTTGACCGTCTACCACTGAGTCATCTTATCCAACACCTTGATTTTGTCAGCTAAGCATTGTGGTATCAGGACATTTTTTTTCTATACATTATTTTATTTAATTTTTTTCCGTATTTGACTGTCTTCCACTGAGTAATCTTATCCAACATTTGATTTGGTCAACTAAGCATGGCAGTTTCAGGACATTTTTTCCTATAAATTACATGTGTATTTCATTTCATTTTATTCCCGTATTTGAGCATCTACCACAGAGTAATCTTATCCAACATTTGATTTTGTCAACTAAGCATTGCAGTACCAGGACAGTTTTTTTTAAACATTTGGATGCCAACTGGAGATTATTTACATTTTTTCCTATCAATTATTTCATTCAATTTTTTTCAGTATGAAATAAAAGATGAGTTTGCAAAGATGGTCTTTTGTCATGATCCCTGGATATGATTTTCATTGGTTTGTACTCCCCCACTCCCAACTGACTGAGAGTGAAATAATCTTTAGTGTTCCACCATGTTTGCTGACTTGGCGATCGTGGACGGAGGACCTTGTCCACAGCGTGCCATGTCCACTTTCCTACAGTCCTCTTAAATTACCCTGCTGTTTATCTCACAAGAGTCTGAACATGACTTGCATACTAAACAATGCATTGAAAAATTAATACAAGCGTAGACACTCCTGCGTACTTGTTCAAAGATATTGCACATTAATTTATACCCGTACCCTACCATCCTAAATCACTATTACTACAAATTGTACGTGTGTGCATGCCCGAGAAGACTCTTCATTACAACCAGTCTCTACCGGGAAATTAATATCCAGACTTCCTTGCCATTTTCCCAGATTCGGGACAGACCTCTTTAATCCCCCTTTTCTAGATGCACTGACCACTGGCATTTAGTGGTTGCTAATTCTCAAGACACCTCATCTCTGTGAGAAACGGAAATTCTTTTGATCTTTGCCAGGTGTTCGGATATACATCAGTAAGCTGCACATTAATATCTCAGATCAATGTCTGCAAGCTGCATTTTTATTTTTTTTCTTCTTTTCTTTTTTAATACTGGTGACAAAATTCTGCTTTTTGTCCAGTTGAACGTTTTAATGGTTCCATCCTAGGTGTTTCGTACGCCGAAACACAATAGCCTCTAAGATAAACAGTGAGTGTGTAATTGGTCCATTTGAACAATCCCCTGTTGGCCAGTTAATGGGTCATCATATGACAGACTGACCAGCAACCAGGGCAAAAGCTTTTTAACAGATTACTTCAACAATTCATTCTATAATTCCACCTGATTTAGCTCATTTCCATGGCAACCATTAAGATTTGAACCTGAGAGGTTTCCTTTCTGATCCTGTGAACACAGTCATGTGTATCTCTTGATTATTTATGTTTTTGCCGTGACCTTTTGACCTTGCTTCCCTGTCAATACCTGTTTCCACTGACCAATGCTTAAATCTATCAAAAATCTGACACCCACTGGCTTCCTCATCAGTTGCCATAGCAACCAAAATAGCAGCACATCACAATGGAAACAGGGTGTCATCTTGGAATCCCCACATGATCATATGGCTCTGTGACTATCACTCAGTAGAGACAGCTCTCTCTCTCTCTCTCTCTCTCTCTCTCTCTCTCTCTCTCTCTCTCTCTCTCTCTCTCCCCTCCCTCCCTCCCTCCCTCCCTCCCTCCCTCTCTCTCTCATTGGAGGACTGGTAAATAATGCCCATGAAGTCCACCAGTTCACTTGCCTGCTGACAAGACCCTATTACATGATTTCTGTGGCCTGTTTGGGACTGGATTAGATAACACAAGAGCCCAGAGGTCTGCTCAGCATGTTATCAGCTGGCATGCCTGTCTGTGCTTAGACACACCCAAAAAAGGGACTTTAGATCTGGGTTGTTTTTTGTTTTTTTTTTTTTTTGCTAACAAGGAACACCTCAGCACAAAACACATGCAAACACACGCAAACAGACACACACACACACACACACACACATAAAATCCTGATACCAGACATATATATAAATTTCCCACCACAACTGCTTACCTGATTGCCTAGTCTTGCTTGGCCAGATATGGGTCGGTACCTGTCGGGACAGTTGGGATATTACAAATATTTTGGAAGTAAAAAATACTTATTAAAGGCAGATGGAAATTTTTCTTTTATATGAGAAAATACCAGGCGAGACCAGTGGCGAGGGATGCCTATAGCAGCGAAGTCCCAACCGGTTTCGTTTTTCTTATATATGGCTTGGGAAGTACTAGATGAATAACAGTTTGGCATTTGTGAACTTAAGTTTCTCAAAAAATGCTTATTTTGTGAGAAATGGGCATATGGCCCTGTGCGTGACAGTGATGTGACCCGCACTTACCCCGTAATCACCAGGCGTCAAACCGGTGCTTTGTGGCTGGAAATTATATGCATGTGAGGTATTGGCGACATTGTAAAAAACAATTTTGCCAGGATTTATGTCATAATGTGACACTCCATCTAAAAACCACAAACTCACAAGCATCAGACTTTTTTTTGGGGGGGGGGGTGTAAACTGTAATAATTTTTATCCAAAAAATACTGATTAAAAAAATCTTAACAGGTTCAAAAAAAAAAGAGAGAGAGAGAAATGAAAACTTGTCCACTTTCTCTGACATGATTACCTTTGCGAACTGGCCTTGTGCTATATGCATATCAGAATTGAAAACGGGTTATCTACCTGCAAATGTATTTTGTCTGCAGCACCACAAGAACTAACACGATACTTTTACTGAGAAACATTTTGTGACAGACCATATGCATTTCAAAACCTTCACCTGTGCAGAGGAACCTAATTTCTGTGTAGCTCAACCTATCTTGAGAGATAAGTGGAGTATGTGTTTTGGTATTTTATTGACTCCAGTGCAGAGCCTGACTTGTGAGCGCTCACCTTCAACCAAGGACAAGTTACGATCATAAACATTTTGTCAACTGAAAACTTGGCTGGTAAACAAACTAATCTCTTTTCAGAATTAACTCTTTAAGTCATGAACTGGTCAAATATATCACGGTATGCTGATGCTCCCTGTTTTATTTTGCAATAAACCGAAATCTTAACCCTTTGAGGTCAATAAACTCCTGATTTGTTAAATCAAGTGGTCCTGCAGTGAAGTGACTTAAAAATGAGTTTACAAAGTGAGATGTTTGGGTCTGAGCCATTATCTAACATGAAAACTACAGACCTTACGATGGAATCGACAGATATCCACCTCCATTGAACCCTTCTTTATCAGAATGGCAATTTGCTCCTATGTAAATAGACTGAGACTTGTCTTGAAAGACCACCCCTAAGTATGACCAACTGCTGGTCTCTTAAGACAGGTGGTCTTTCATAGGAGGTTGGAATAGGATAAAATGTGCTACACAAAGTTTCCTGCACAGGTGGTCTCTCAAGATGGGGACCACTGTGTGTGTTTACGATTTATAACCCTGTGATAGACCACTGGTGTAAGGTCTCATCACTGGGTGCTCAAAAACATCAATATATACTTTGGGTATTCGCTTAACCCTTTCCCCCTTAAAATGACCAAAACCTGTTGGTGGTCAAATGTCGTCTGATTTAGTTTTCAACTAATTTCAACAATAATGAAAAACAATTTTGACAGAGAATTGTAGATGAGCCCTATCAAGATCACATGTCCCAGGTCAACAACTTTCCTTGGCATGAGTTGGGCACTTAGTGCCCAACTCATGCCAAGGAAAGTTGTTGACCCAAGTGTCAATTCAAGGGGGAGAGGGTCAGTGCTGGAGCATTGCGGCCCCTTTATACAAACAGCCACATTGATCATGGTGTTGGTGCATGGTACAGAAGGCTTCCTGTTTAAGGGGGATCTGGTCCAGGGGATATGTATGCTTCCCATTGTAGCCATGAGATGGATGTCCAAAATTCCTGATCTGAGACCCGCCCTTTCCATGGTCAAAAACATAAAAACACTGCAGTTGTAACAGGAAAGCTTATTGGTTCTTTGGGTGCAAAAAAAACCCCAAAAATAATGCAGTTGTAACAGGAAAGCTCACTGGTTCTTTGGATGCAAAAAACCTGATCATGTGCCTACCACCATAGTTGACATTCTCATACCTCTGAAAATTAATATCTGCAGGGGGAGGATCTTCACTTCCTGGAAGAAGCTTCCTACCCCCCCCCCCCATACAATATTATATTTTGCAGCTTTGTTTGCCCAGTATTTGATGTGCAGTATATTTGGTGCCACTCCTGGCTTGGCTCAAACCTCAGCTCAAGTACTGATCTACGCGCTTGTGGTGGCTCTCAATCGATATAACAAAGACTGATGAAAAACGCTGTGAAAAGAGATCAGAAGGCAGGAATGTATATAATTGCCAGTGAAAACACTTTGTGTGTAAACCTTTCTGTCACAGTGTGCTATGATACTGTGATGGAGAGGGCCTGTGCTTTGTTTCTACCAAGGCTACAGCAATGTTATAAACAGCAGTGCTGGCTGCAAGGCCAGGGGGACACGCCATCTGACTGTTCACATCACTCTGACAAAAGACCATCTACATCTTAAAACCATGTTAACTCTTAGAGTGCTAGTCACTGCTATAGTTGTTTTTTCATTACTGTTAAACATATAATGGTTAACAGATCCCAATTCCTCAAGAAGATATCTTTCATTCAAATACCAGCAAGCCTAGTCTTAAGGAAAAAGTAGTCTTAGTCAACAGCTTTCCTTGGGACACTGTGCTCAATGCATGCAAAATGTCCCAAGGAAAGCTGTTGACTCAGTCTTACATCAGCACTTCAAGGGTTAAAAACCATGTTAATTAGGTCCCTACAAATGTAATGCTATGTTCTGTGACCTCTATTCTGAGATTACCTGCTTTTGAAAACGATACCATATTGATCAGGTCCCTTGAGTTGTCTGACCTCCACTGAGATACCACTTGTCTTATACGACCATGTTTTTCAGGCCCTGAGGGCTACCTGTTCCACGTTATCTGACATACATTTGCAGACCACCTGTCTTTTAAGACCACATTTATTCGGCCCCTTGGTGCTTTTTTCCTGTCTTATCTGACCTTTATTAACAGACCACCTACATATTAAAACCACGTTTTTCAGGTTCCTGGTGATATCTTTTCTCTCTTATCCGACCTTTACTGACAGACCACCTACATATTAAGACCACATTTGTCAGATCCCAGGTGCTATCCCTTCTATCTTATCTGACATACATTGGCAGGCCATATTTATCTGGTCGTTAGTGACAAATAAACAGATAACTTGAAAGAGATAGCACCAGGTCTTAAGTGGCAAGACAGCTGATCTAAAAATAGATCAACACCAATACCATTTATTGGGGTTTTTATTCTATGAACTTTTGGGTCTGCCGTAAATTAACGCCACCAATGACTGGTCTTTGTGCAGGTGATTTATTGATTGACATGTTGATCATTCAGGCCTGGTCAGCCGGCTGGCCAAGCATAACCACGAAAAATCGGATTGCGAAGATTTCTATATAAAGGTCATTGGAGAAAATGGGTTTTAATGATGCATGCGTGATTTTGATAAAGAGAACTAAATATTAAGCATCGAAGATACATTTGTGGAGTGAACTTTATACACAGAGATCACAGCAGCCAGTTTCTACTATACCTAACTATTTTAATTTTTTTAGTTTTATAAAAATCAGGAAGGGTTGTTATCAAATCAGAAAAGTATTCTGACGTATCCGAATAGAAAGAAGGTCTGCTGTTGCCATTACAAGAACAGCACATCACCCCACCCCTTTGAACTACGCTTGGGTCTCATTTTGCTTCATACTTGATACGCATCATTCAATTTTGAATTTTCTCACATTTCAAATTGGTGTGGCTGATTTGTCTCGATCTTGAGAAGTGGAGAGAAAAATCCTTATTTCCAATTGCAATGTATTCATTCCTCAGTTCACAAAAGTGACTGGCTTAAGTGACCTGCCAATGTTCCTACTCTCTATCCCATTGTGATTATTCTTTGGGCAACTTTGACATATTCAGAATATCTCAGCTAATTGGTTTCTTTCACTTATGATATACACAGTACCAATTTGTATGTTTTTCATTTATGCATGCTATAGAGTCTCAAACTTGTATGCTATTCATGCATACTATATAGAGTCCCTAACTTGTATACTATTCATTTATGCATGCTGTATAGAGTCCCAAATTTGTATGCTATTCATTTATGCATGTTATATAGAGTCCCACACTTTTGTTATTCATTTATGCATACTATATACAGTCCCTAACTTGTATACTATTCATTTATGCATGCTGTATAGAGTCCCAAATTTGTATGCTATTCATTTATGCATGTTAAATAGAGTCCCACACTTTTGTTATTCATTTATGCATGCTATATAGTCCCACACTTTTATGGTATTCATTTATGCATCCTATATAGAGTCCCACACTTTTATGTTATTCGTTAATGCATGCTATATAGAGTCCCACACTTTTATGTTATTCATTAATGCATGCTATATAGTCCCACACTTTTATGTTATTCATTTATGCATGCTATATAGAGTCCCACACTTTTATGTTATTCATTAATGTATGCTATATAGTCACAATCATGTATGTTATTCATTCATGTGTGCTATATAAGGTCACAAAGTTGTATGTTGTTCATTTATGTGTGCTATGCAGAATCCCCGACTTGTAGGTTATTCATTTATATATGGTTATTTTGAGTCCCAAACTTGTATCTTATTCATTTATGTGTCCTATATAGAGTCACAAACATGTTGTTCATTTATGTATTCTATAGAAAGTCACAAGCTTGTATGTTTTTCATTTCTGTATGTTTTTTTCCCATTTATGTGTGCTATGCAGAATCCCCGATTTGTAGGCTATTCATTTATGTGTGCTATATAGAGTCCCTTGACAGCAAACAGTGCACACTTGTTAAACTGACAACAAGCAACTAAAACAGGACAACATTTGTGCCTGATACTCCCTAAAACAGGACAACATTAACAACATTTGTGCCTGGCAATCACTAAAACAGGACAGCATTAACAACATTTGTGCCTGACACTCACTAAAACAGGACAGCATTAACAACATTTGTGCTTGACACTCACTAGTGAGCAGAAAGCTATATACAAAGGTAACAAGAGGGCTGTGTGAACAGCCCGTGCCTCAGCTGATCTCGACATTCATCACACTTGCAGATCTATGAACTTGGGAAAGGATCAAGGACACCATGTTCTGATTAAGTCTGAACTTTATAGAAGAACGCTTACATGTGCAACATCAAAGTTCAAGTAGTTCTCAAGTTATAATGAAGAGTAAAATTCATGTATGTTGCACTGTGACCCCACAAACGAGGTCAAGGTCATTCATGTACTGTCTCGGCATGACCTTCATACAGAATAATTAACATGTGTAGCTAACTCAAAACAGATCTCAAGTTATCAAGTAAACAGTAAATTTCGTGTCAGTTGTCCTGTGAATTAGCATTAGAATGCCCATTGACTTACATATTAATCAACAGGAAAGCTGCATTGAACAATAAGTATCCGAATTGAAAATCCTTAAAAATCAGAAATCCAAAGCAGTGCCACATAGTAAACAACTGTTTGACCCTTCCACAAAAACATATCCATCATATTTCAGCTTAATCTGAGGGAAGGTTCTGAAAACAAGTGAAAAATAGCAAAACCATACAAAAAATTCATTAAAAAATTGCAGCGCCACCTGGTGAACAAATTGGGAACTAGGTGTTCCCGGGAATGTCTATGTACAATATCAAAGCATTTGGGTGTGCGGTTTCAGAGGAGAAGAATTTTAAAGGTTTGCCCAAAAAAAGAACAAAAAAATTAATAAAAAATCCCAAAATCAATAGAGCCTGACCACTTGAACAAACTTGGTACAGATCCACCCAAGGCACATCCCCACCAAGTTTGAAGTAAATCTGGCCAATTTTATTTAAGTTATGACCATTACAAGAAATCCCCATGTTAAACTTTCCTATTAAAACTTTTGTTGAGATTTTTGAAAAAAAAATCATAAAAAAACCATAAATTCATTGGAACATGACCTTTGGAACAAACCTGGTAGACACCCACCCAAGGTACATTGCCACCAAGTTTGAAGTAAATCTGGATGACGGTTTTGGAGAAGAGGTCGAAAATGTAAATTAGCATTAGAATGCCCATTGACTTACATGGTAATCGATAGGAAAGGTGCATTTACCCCAAAGGAGCCGAATTGAAAAAATCATTAAAAATCAGGAATCCGCAGCATTCCCACATAGTGAACAACTTTGTTTGGCCCTTCCATAAGGAACATATCCATCATGTTTCAGCTTAATCTGAGTGACGGTTCTGGAGAAGAAGTGGAAAATAGCTATAACACACAAAAATTCATAAAAAATTTGAAAAAAATTGCAGCCCCACCTGGTGAACAAATTAAGAACTAGGAGACCCAGGGAGTGTTCCTATGTGATATCAAAGCAATCGGGTGAGCGGTTTTGGAGAAGAAGATTTTTTAAGATTTCCGCAAAAAAGAACAAAAAAAATCATAAAAAATCCAAAAATCACTGGACCATGACCATTTGAACAAACTTGGTAGAGACCCACCCAAGGCACATCTCCACCAAGTTTGAAGTGGATCTGGCTGACGGTTTTTGAGAAGAAGTCGAAAATGTGAATTGTGGACGACGGACGGACGACGGACGGACGGACGACGGACGGACGACGGACGACAGACCCTCACAAAACCTCAGCTGACTGACAAGTCAGCTGAGGTAAAAATGGTGGCCCAAGCAGCCAGAGATTATTATCTTGTTCTCTAAGACAAGCAGTATTGAACAAAGCCAGAAATAATCATCAGTTCACGCCTCTTACTGTAGGCAAATCGAGGTTTCTGTCAGAAATGATTTCCACACACAAAATCAGGGTTTTTTTTTTTTATGTGGCTTTGTCAACTGTCAAGTCAATGTGTATGCTAGGATTACCCTGCCTTGGCCAATATTTCCATTTGCCCTGTTGCCACTCACTTTAACATCTGTGGTTTCTGTAGTGAATTATGGAAAAACTCTGGGGTTAAAAAAAGTGTTTGAACAATGTTGATTCAGCTGTCTTGAATATCCTCGCTTACCTCATTGGCCAGGTGATGTCATGTGACCCCAATTGACTAGTGATGCCCCCCCAGCAATTCAAGTACCCCTTTGTTAAAATTCAGTTTTTAAAGAACAACTGGCCACTTGGTAGCCACCCTTTATTCTGAGGGTTACTGGTAAAAACCCCTTGGCATTGTGATAGTAACAGCCTTTTCAATTATTCCCAAGTCTCAACACTTATAAGGTCATAACAGAAACAGCGTTCAAGAACGGATTCCCCTCAGCACCGACAATCTTTTTTTCCTCAATTCTGCATTTTATTTATTTTTATATGTGAGACTTTGCAGTAGAATACTTTGCATACAATTTCCATATTGTTGTCTATGAAATGAAAGAGCAGTTTTGGATGTGTTCTTGGGGCAAGTCCTGGTGACAGAGAACACCGTACTGTGTGTCACTCAAAAGGCCATCAACACGCACCTCAAAATTTTCAAAACAAGTTTAAAAATAATAAGAGGATGCTGATTTTCAATAGTAATGTGGTCCACTATAAAGTACATCTCCAAAAAAAATTTGGTGAAGCTGCGTTGGATCATTGTTGGAATATTAAGGTAACATTGTCCCCTTGTGCACCACTCAGACGGACTCAAAATAAACACTTTTAAGTTTCATACACAGTTTATAAAGACAAAGAGGAAGCTGGTTTTAAATAGGGTTCTGGTCCATCATAAGATGCATCTTTGACCAAATTTGGTAAAGCTGTGGTCAGTATTTTTTGAGATATCGTCAGGGTTGGTGTCACTCAAATGGCCTTCAGATAAATACATTTAAAGTTTCATAAAAAGTTTCAAAATACTCAGAGGAAGCTGGTTCTAAATAGGGTTCTAGTCCATCATAAGATACATCTCTGACAGAAATTTGGTAAAGTTGTGCCAGTATTTTTTGAGATATCGCGGTAAGGTTGTCAGGGTTGATGCCACATAGACAGTTTTCATATAAATAGATTAAAAGTTTCATAGAAAGTTTAAAAATACTCAGAGGAAACTGGTTTTAAAAAGGGTTCTGGTCCATTATAAGATACATCTCTGACAGAAATTTGGTAAAGCTGTGACCATAATATTTTGAGATATTGCGGTAACGTTGTCAGTGTTGACGCCACATAGATGGCTTTCAAATAAACATATTAAAAGTTCCATTAAAAGTTTAAAAATGTGGACAGGAAGCTGGTTTTATATAGGGACCTGTTCCATCATAAGATACATCTCTGACAAAAATTTGGTAAAGCTGTGGTCAATATTTTTTGAGATATCTCGATAACATTGTCAGGGTTGACATTAAAAGTTTCATAAAAAGTTTGAAAATAATCAGAGGCAGCTGGTTTTCAACAGGAATCTGGCCCATCATAGGTCCTTCTGTGACAAAAATCTGGTACACCTATGGTGAATATTTTTTGAGATATCGCAGTAACGTCGACAAGATGGACAGACTGACGAGGAAGGGGAGGACAATACCCTGTGGCACTTTATGTGTCAAGGGTAAAAAACCATATCTTTTGCATGGATTGCAAAGCAGGCCAAGCCTATATTAATTGCTCTCGATAGCACAAATGATGACGTATACTTTCCTACCTAACTGTTTGGTGGAGGAAACTGCAGGACTTGAGGAAAAAAACACAGTGCACAGTCAGAGTGGTAGGAACTCTTCACTTGTTTCCCGGGCCATGATTCGAACCCAGGCTGAGATAACAGTTGACACCTAATCATTTTTAGTTGCTTTGAAATGGCAGGGTATTACCCTTCAAATATGTCAGTTCAAAAAACTCAACTGTGTAGATTTGAGGGAAATTTTGGGGAGCTAATCTGAGTTGTTGTGGCTGCTGTGCAAACATGTTTGTCCTACCTTCCACTGTCTGGCCTCACTGTAAACCTTTCATCTTACCTGCAAAACAAAAGAAAACATGTCAATATTGAGTTGGGTATACATCACACAAAATCGTCTTTTTTAGTCTCACAAGAAACAAGATCATGTAAATACAATTCTATTCTGACAGAAATGTCATTATATTGAAGAAACTCCTCCACTCAGATTCTCCTTTTGATCTCAGTTTGGTTGGTTTGTCTGATCAGTTCAGCTTACCTTGTGACACAAATGATATTCCTTATTTCTTGTTTTTGACTGATCAGTCCTACAATATCTGCAAGAATTAACCTATAAAGGTCAAAACTGCAAAACATATGCAGTTCAGGATCTTTTGAAATAAAACGAATCCACATTATTTACAGACGAGCTGAAATACAATGCATGGAATATCATCACTCTGAAGCAGTTACCTTGCGAAAGACCTCAAGATGGCAGACAAGAAAGGTCTGTCACTCAGGCAAAAGCTGCCACAATGTTACACCAAGATTAACTCTATAGATACGTTTTCTCCTGACACACACCGAGGTGCTATTGATTGTGCTTGCTTCCTGGCCACATATGATTCCAAGATAATGTTTTCTTCAAAACAATGGTGTCCAATAACCAGGGCAAGGGAAACACCTCTCATTTTGTAAACATCCTTTTCCCGGGCATGTCCTTCTGAGTCTTTACACTAGTGAAATTTGTTTTTCATAGAAGCAGCATTCCCTGGTGAATTTTTCCATTGATAGCTATTTCATTACGAGTCACTACACAAGAGAATGTCCATAGAGACGTGTTACTTAGTATTTCATTTTGGTGCCTTCTGAGGCTGTATTGAGAGCAAGGTCTCCCATCAACTTATTTTCTGCTTGGCAAAGATCCAAACACACCTACGTTTTTTAGCTACATGTTACCATAGCAACCAGAATCATGAAGAAATGCTGGTCAGTCCAGAATAATTAACCGATATTTCTTCATCATAAAATGTACCTAATCAGCTGTAAATACTCCACTGACGGACATCTCAACGTTTAGGGTGGCACCTGAGGCCGGGGCTGTCAGGTTTTGTTAGCTGTAGTTCTTTTTTATGGCCACCCCGCAAATGACAGAATAATGTCAACATAACCTGGCACAGGCTGGGTATCAACCTCTGGGCAATCTCAGAATCTTGTTACAAAAGTCACCTTACAAGTAAGCAGATGTTCCTTTTTTTTCCCTCTATTTCTTTCCTAGTCATTTTTAGATCTTGCAGAATATAGACTCAATGATCAATGACCAGTTTCCATATTTTTGTATTTCTGAAATTTGAAGGCAAAAAGTCTTATTTTTATTGTTTCTAATTGCTACAGTTGGTTTAAACTTGTCAGCACTAAATCAGTTCTCATCTTGGCAAGTTTCCATACCTGGGGTTTTTGCCCCTAATTGACAGTTAACTCTAGCAGGAAATACAATGGAAACATTTCTTTGTGCAACAAAAGTCAGGCTTTGTGTGAGAGAGTATTCGCCGTGTGGTAGGCCAACCTCCAAAGACTACTGCAAATGCAATTGGCAGTTCCAACCATTGGTAGAGAGTATTCGCTGTGTGGTAGGCCAATCTCCAAATACTACTGCAAATGCAATTGGCAGCTCCAACCATTGGTATATACTGCCAGTAAATTGGTAGTTCCGACCATTGGCATATACTGCCAGTAAATTGGTAGTTCCAACCATTGGTATATACTGCCAGTAAATTCGTAGTTCTAACCATTGGTACATATATATCTTGCCAGTAAATTGGTAGTTCTAACCATTGGAATATCCTACCAGCCAATTCATAGTTCTAACCATTGGAATATCCTGAAAAGCAATTGGTATTGGTATTTCTAACCATCAGAACACCAGACCACTATGCAAAAGGATCAGCCCAGAATGCTAGAATTGCAAGACTTTTCCCATCAACCACAAGGAGTCATCTGATCAATCACATACAGCAGGTGGTGTCACATGATCCCTCTTTGATCAGTAGTGCCCTCTAGTGATTGAAGTGACCTAGACTTAGCCCAAGGACATCTAGTGACACCAAGCATTGGTGTAGGTGGTACATTTCTCCCAGTGTGTGGTGACGCAGTGATACATCTACTCATTGCACCACAAGGCTCTGTGCCCAGTGGGAACTTTCACCTTGGCTACAAATCAGCGTAAAGCATACACTTTTATGAATGGGTGTGTTGATCAGAACTTTATTACAATATCGCATGTTCATGATTGGGTCTGTCTGTTTTGATTACATTTTTGTATGTTTATGAAGTATGCTGATCAGTAATTCATATCTTCATGAATGAGGCTGTCCATTTTGATCAGGTCGATATAATTATGTTTATGGATGGGCGTGCTGATCAGTGCCTGTGTATTCCATCGCACTGACCAATCTGTGTGCTGACCACTACTTTCATGCATTTTTATGAATGGGTATACTGATCTGTACTTCAATTCATTAGCATATTTATGTATAGGTGTGCTAGTAAGTGGTTTGATGCATAATCACCCATGACTAGGAATGGATATAGACTTTCCTACTCCTCCCAGTCATATTGAGGGTCCATTCATAGACCGAAGATTGTCCTGGATCTCTGTTTTGGTCAAGTCTTTTCTAACCTGCAAAAGCCACAGGCAGGCATTTACTGTTCAACTGGATCGTTGATCATATTCCATGTAGTGGGCATCGCACAACGACCCACAATCCTGTACTCTGGTTAAAAGCCCTCAGCAACCAGCTGAACAACTGCAATATGTTAATTAACACTTAGAGGCTTTCTCCAGTTCAACCATTTTTATGAATATAAATCAACTTTATTTTGAAGCCACAGTCAAATTTCAAAATATGTTTCTGAGCATCATAAACAGACTGTCTGTGTCTATTTTTTCTGCCAGTTTGAACTTTTCAAAAATTCTTGTATGAGTTTCAGGGAAAATTCATTTGTCAGCATCTTTTGATATATTTATTGCATGTTAGCTCACAGCGACCGTCAGTGTATCACAGTCCTACCAAAGCACTAATTCCTCACAATAGGCCTACCCCAGTTTTTGGGGTTTTTTTTTAATCAATCCTTGATAATTATTAACCATGTTATATCAAAATGGAAACTGGCGTTATTTTGACAGTGTTCTTATCTGTCTCATACATATTTATCCTAATTTTTTTAGGCTAAAACCTCAAACCACCTTTTGGGTTCGTCCTCTCAATACATCAAATGAGGTGTCTCTATTTGTAACTTCTGGCAGCTGATTTAGAACTCAGCAACGTGAACTCTAACTTCTAGAATAGGTTAATTAACAGCTTGAGTCTTCTCCAGTTCAGCCAATTTGGCGACTGAGTTAGCACTCAGCAACGTGTGCTCAAAAAGCTCAACAACATAATCTCAAAGAGATCATGAATGTACACTCAAATTATACAAATGAAAGCTGTTAATGACAAAAGCATACAACATTTGTGACATCACACATTTACAGGTATTTTTAATGGGAAAAGCATGCAGCTGATATATGTAGCGTCAGGTCCTTACTAATAAATTAACTCTTTCAATGCCATATTTTGGACTGAATCAACATCTTTTATCAGCATGCATTAGGTGTATTGTACTCAATGCGTGCCGAGAAAAGCTGTTACCCTGGGACATTCTTTCTGGAACTATAGGCATACTGGTACTTGAATGAAAGGTCTTTTTATGCGGAACACAAATCTGGGATCCTTGTGATAATTGAGACTAGGTTGACTTAAGTAGATCAACTTAAGTCGTGCTTGGCACTGACAGAGTTAACACCAAACATAAAGGCAACAGAAGTTCCTGGCTTTCCAACCACTAGTAACATTTATCGACACCTGTCTCAAGTCAGGAGAGAGATGATTTCCTTCATACTGCATTTCGTATTTGTTGACTGATATATAGAAATATAATGATTTTCATATGTCTATCTTGAACTTCTGAATTTTGACCTGGCTTGTTAGATGACAGAAGGTTTTGGATCATGGATAGTTCTTGGTTACTTAGATTTCCAGTGCAGCTTCTGTAATATTGTTGAAAACTGTCCACTTCTTTTTTCCATGACGGTCATTATTTCTACATTTTCAATACAACATCTTATCCTCTTTAAATGTTCAATGAATGATATATTGCATGATGGTTATTTATGTCTTGCTGTTGTGTCTGGTGATGTTCATGCTGATAGACTTGTCAAGATTTGGGCGATTTTAGACTTGGACTGATCTTCGACTACAATATTGACATGTAATGGTCTCACTACTATTTGGTTATAAAAGCTTGTCCGGTTTTACAATTCTCACTGAATAAAAAGGGGCGGCTAGGGTGCTATCAGACCCCCCAGGCAGTTTAACAGGTGAAAAGCCATTGGAAGGGCCAGTATTCATGCTATATTCAAACACATTTTTACTTGTGAAATGAGGGAGTACACCCCATAGACACCCCTCCAAATGAGCTACACCTGAGGAAGACCCCATAGACACCCCTCCAAATGAGCTACACCTGAGGAAACCCCACAGACACCCCTCCAAATGAGCTACACCTGAAGAAGACCCCTTTAAATTCAACTGTGCCTTAATCCAGTAATCCTATGATCCTGATTCTCTCACCCATTTTATAAATGCTGGACGTGGGGTTTTCAAGTACCAGTAATAGTACACTCACATATACTTAACTCATTCCACCCTGATGACGCTTTTTCCCGCTAATATCTAAATGTCGTCTGCTAATTGTATTTTACTAATTTAGGGATTATTTTTCAATATTTTGGATGAAACTTGCATGGAAGATCATTCCAAATTATATGCCCATGGTCAACAGCTTTCCTTGGCGCGCTCTGGGCGCAATGCGCCCAGAGCGCGCCAAGGAAAGCTGTTGACTCAGTCTTCTATCAAGGTGGAATGAGTTAATCGGGCCAACTAGGCATTTGAACTGCAGCATGTCTGACTGATAAACTGTTATCTAATTTCCTGTACCTGTCCCAAGTATTTGATTCACTTCTCTCGCATATACAAGTTAAACAGGAAACTGTATGTTGAGGTGAAAACCATATACTGAGGTGAAAACGGTATGCTGATGTGAAATCGTATCCTGAGGTGAAAACTGTATGTGAAGGTAAAACTGTATGCTGAGGTGAAAACCATATGTTAGGGTGAAACTTAATGCTGCAGTAAAAACAGTATGCTGAGGTGGAAACCGTATGCTAAGGTGGAAACTGTATGCTAATGTGAAAACCATATGCTGATGTGGAAACCGTAAGTTAAAGTGAAATTCGTATGCTGAGGTGGAAACCGTATGCTCAGGTGGAAACTGTATACTGAGGTAAAACCGTATGCTGAAGTGGAAACCCTATGCTAATGTGAAAACCATATGCTGATGTGGAAACCGTGAGTTAAAGTGAAAACCGTATGCTGATGTGGAAACTGTATGCCAATGTGAAAACCGTATGCTGAGGTGTAACTGTATGCTGAGGTGTAACTGTATGCTGAGGTGTAACTGTATGCTGAGGTGCTACAGTCTGGGCCACCTGTAAGGGATTTCTCATTTTACATTTACATTTTCATGCTTTTTTTTTTTTTTTTTTTCATGTCTGTACACCAAACTTTGGCTATATCTATGTTTATGCTGATAAAGTTCTTTGTAATAATCCCTGCCCCCGGGATGCCACCCCTGTTACAAAGACCTGGTTTGGTGTTATGTGTGGAGTGGCCCACTATGGATTGGCTGTGAACTATTTAACTCATTCCGTACTATGGTCACACGCCTTGGTCAGTGCCAGAACACCTGACTTAAGACTATAGGCATGTTGGTACTTGAACCAAAGCTCTTTTAATGAAGAATTTAAATATGCAATTATCGTCTTAAATCTAGGTAAATCTACGGAAAAAACAGGGACTGGTATGGAATGAATTAATCTCCATACAGTGTGTAAACGCAATATCAAATGTTATAGTGGGAGGGCAGATACAGACAGTGAGGTAGACTGGGCATGGCAGGCAGGACTCATACAGCCAACCTTCTTCGGCCACAGGCCACATCACTTCAAGGCATAGTCACCGCTCACACCACAACAGTATTTTGTCCACGCCAACTGTCTTCAGTCATTACTCATAATCGAAGACTATCTTCCTGACCTTCCATTTTCTTACCACCACCTCACAAAAATAATCAGGAGGCTCTATTTATGGCTGCATAATTTTTATGTACAGCAGCACCGAGATGAATCAGGATGAAAATTATTCATCCTGGAAATACACCTGAGACCACATAGGGCCCTCCTGGCATTTTATTTGAGCATTGCCCCCAGAGCTGGTATAAAAAATGGTAGCCAGGAGACCCATATTGACTGACCCAGTGACCTCTAGCCCGTATTCCCTCAAGAGTCCACCCCGGGCTTTTTGCACCGAACTTCTGACCTTCCCTTCACTCCGGTCCCTTTAACTCCCATCCAAAACAAACATTTTCCCCTTGCCATGGTCCGCTTTCACAACAAATTATCTCCATTTCGACAGGAAGCTGGCCCATAAGGACTGCATCACTGACCACTACACTTCAGCGACCACACAGCCATCATCAAATTACTACAATCCCTCAATTCATTTCTCTCCTGCCTTTCATCAACTACTTATTTCTTTCCAATTATAAAAGATTACGTAAGTTTTGTTCCACTTGTATTCATCTGTCAATCAATCAAACTTTCCTCTTTCTCCCGGTCTTAAAATTTGAGCCCAAGATAGAAGGCCCTGAGGGAGGGTGGGGTAGATGTCAGAGTCAGATTGGAAGGGTCCATTAATTAACCACCTCAATGTCCAGTAGGAGGGGCCACTTAGCACTGATAATAGGCAGGCCAGAACAGTTCATTTACATCAAAGGGGTAGGGTCTCTCTCTCTCTCTCTCTGGTCAAAATCTGAAGAGGTTTTCATTATGTACAGTTCTGTGTGTTATATATGTTTAAATTACTAGTTATTTGCCATATATATTTTTAAATTACTAGCCATATTCCATACAATGTCCAATTGCTGGCAGGACACAATGCACGCAAAGTGTCCCGAGGAAAGCTGTTGACTAAGACTACTTTTTGTTTTAGACTAGGCTTGCTGGTATTTGAATGAAAGGTATTTTCATGAGGAATTTGACTCTTTTAACCAATATGAGTTTAACACTAATGAGAAAATGACTATAGCTGTGATTAGCACTTTAAGGGTTGAATTACTAGTTATATATACCATACATTCCTTCTATTTATCCTATTATTTGACTGTGTTGCATCAAGCAACATTCCTTAATTTCCACATCATATACAGATATATGTGAGGGCTATTTTTCCTTCCATTTGTATAACACAAATTCTAACCCATTAGCAAATCATTCAGATATGATTCAAATAAACATGATTTTTTTAACAGTATCAGTTGGCTATAAACATAAATTTTACAAATGTAACGTAATGAAAATCTGTCCAGTGGCTATCATGGATGGGTCAAACTGGACCCTCATAAAATGTACTATTTCTTCCTGCCACTAGATGGCAGCACAAACACTATTCAAGCTATCCCCAGCAACTGGTGCGTGGATCAGAACAGTCTCAGAATCACTTAATTCTCATTGGCTACTCCTCTGTGCTAGCTGAATGGATCAAGTTTCACGTTTACAACAGCCTACCATGCTCAGAAGGCTCGCGTTTGTACTCTACAATTTTTCAATAACTTTCTTCATTTCCCAGCTGGTTAATGATACATCGCCCATCCTTCTCCACTTTTTATGTAATACTGGATGAGAAAGGTATATATGATGATGATGATGATGATGATGATGATGATGATGATGATGATGATGATGATGATGATGATGATGATGATGATGATGATATGATGATTAATACTGGATAACTGAGTTGTATAAAATAAACAAACTGGATAAGAAAGCTGTACAGAATGCCAATGCTGGACTGCATACAATGAAAATGCCACGTTACAAAGCTGTATAAAATGAAAATATTGCATAAGAAAGCCAAATTTAACAAAAATGCTGGTTCAGAAAACTGTAAAAAATAAAATGTTTCAACAGAAAAAAAAGAAAAAGAAGAAACAAATTGTACAGTTTTGTTGCTGATTGACATACACTTTGACAGCATGGAGACACCCACTAAATATCCATATTGTTTTGAAACAGGATCTATTGATTATTCATGCACCTCTTATATATGTTTAGCATGAGCTGTCCCCCACATAAAAGACTGAAATCAAAACTGATTTGTAATGGAAATCACTGGGCTTTGACCTAAATTCTTTAAAGAATACACAAAGTCTTCCAGATTTTACTCTGTTCAAAACATTTTTTGATACCGTAGGGATGACATAGTATCAGCTCTGACAGTTCCCTGTGCAATGTATTTCATTTCCTAATTTCTACCTAATCCATATGAGTGCACCTCGTCATCTGCATGCTGGCTATCCGACAATTTCAAATACTCTTTGGTTTCCTTGATTTGACAGCAGAACCATCTGTTTGACACAGTTCACTCACCCTTGTTAAAAATATATCATTTCCAATTGGTCATGGCTCTTTGATTTTGGATATTTTACTTGACTATATATGTATGTATATTTCCAAGCACACACTTGTCTGATTTTTGATATTTTAACTTAACTATTTCATTCCAAGCGCATGGACTGAATCATAATACAATCGGTTGAAAATTTAGTCACTCTTTGATAAATCCACACTTGAATATTTGACAGGTACAAACATGATTTAAAAACAAAAATACTATGCGTGAGCACAGCCAACATGTTCGGAGCAAATTGACTACTACGGCAATAAGACCCCCCCACCCAACCTGTTTTCAAGGATATTGGTGGCAGGACCAAATACATTTGGGCCTTATATCATGTTACACGCATAAGCCATGATAATGCAAAATGTTACGTAACATGTACACAGTGGTTACTGGACATGAGAGGCTTATTGTGTGGCGGCAATGAATTATGCACGCTATAGTCTCTTTTTATGAACCACACAAAGCCTTATTGCAGGGTTTGGCAGAAAACCAATATAATTATACTTGCGTCATACCACCTACTCTACACACAGAGAGACACAAGGTCAAAGCCACATTCAGCTCATAAAACGTACAACGTTGACTCCACAACCTTTTTTCCTTTACAATCCACAAGGCCAAAAAGTAACAGGAATAAGTGTTTGATGGGCATCTGACACCTCAGCCTCTCACATGACAGTTTTAATACAAACGTATAACTATCATCCTGTATGGTTTGTATGTGGTAAACACCGTACGCATGCTGTGAATAAAACAAGAGGCCCATGGATCTG
Organism: Hermodice carunculata; assembly: GCA_964020975.1. NCBI lineage: Eukaryota > Metazoa > Annelida > Polychaeta > Eunicida > Amphinomidae > Hermodice > Hermodice carunculata. The sequence goes on from OZ026623.1 coordinate 24,803,061, forward strand.
ATGCTCTGCTGACCACCATCACCTAAAAATCATTTTCTGAAATGTATTCAATCCACAATCTTGAAAAATTAATGAAGAATAGCCATATAACGCAATATCAAACTTCCACATGATACACATTTGTGCTACATTTGGCATCATTTGCCTTATTCTTTATCAAGATATTGAATTAAATGTGCTTTTCTCAAGTGCTTAGTGACCTTAAAAATAGGTCAAGGTCACACAATTTTGGGTCATGGTGACCAATAATACAGGTCACCAAGCACAGTTTTATATACAATGTACTAGTGTGCAATTTTGATCTGAGGCTCAATTCTCCTTGTCACTGATCTCCAAACTACACCCTACCATTACAAAATCACCTCTCCCACCTTAACGGGTACGGTGACCTTACAAAAATAGGTCTCAAGGTCACTGATCATACACAATATATTAGCATTGGACATTATCTATATATCCCCTAAACTTGGTTTATCTAATTCAATTATTTTTCCAGATATAGAAATCTGTATCTTTCAAGCCATTTTTTACTCATAATTTCACTAGTATCATAACCAACCAAGATTTTGACCCTACATGCAATCCCACTAAATTTCATGAAGAACCATCCAAAATTAAGAATGCTGGACTGGTCACAAGATTTTCACATTTTGACCTGTATATTATATATTACTATCATGGTGTCACGGTGACTCAGCAAGTAGGTCACCAAATGCAGTCTTATGTACAGTGTAATCAAGAGCAATTTTGATCTAGAGGCCCAATTCTCTTTCCCACTGATATCCAAGCTACACCCTTCCATTACAAAATCACTTCTTTCAACTTTACAGGCATGGTGACCTCACAAAAATACGTCAAGGTCACTGATATTGCAACATATTATAGCATTGGACATGGTCTATATATATCCCATAAATTTGGCAAGTCTAATCCAATTATTTTTCCAGACATGGAATTTTATATCTTACGACATATATATTGGCTCATAATTTCGGTCAAATTATGGGTGACATCACTAGTATCACCAGACATTGACCTCCCAACAATCACAACACATTTTGTGAAGATCCACCAAAAATTAAAGATGCTAGAGTTGTATTGTAGAGCAATGTAAACAACTGCTGTTGTATTGTAGAGCAGCATTAGTGCCTGCTATTGTATTGTAGAGCAATGTTAGTGACTGTTGTATTGGAGAGCGATGTTAATGACTGTTGTTGTATTGTAGACCAACATTAATGGACTGCTGTTGTATTGTAGAGCGAGGTTAATGACTGCTGTTCTATTGTAGAGCACTGTTTTGCTGTTGCATTGTAGAGCGTTAGTGATGCCTGTTGTATTGTAGAGTATAAGTGACTGCTGTTGTATTGTAGACCAATGTTAATGACTGCTGTTCTATTGTAGAGCAACGTTTTTGCTGCTGTATTGTACAGCAACGTTAAATGACTGCTTTTTTTTTTTTAAATGACTGCTGTTGTATTGTAGAGTGTTAGTGACTGCTGTTGTATTGTAGAGCAATGTTAGTGAGTGCTGTTGTATTGCAGAGCAATGTTAGTGACTGCTGTTGTATTGTAGAGTGCTAGTGACAGCTATTGTATTGTAGACCAATGTTAATGACTGCTGTTCTATTGTAGAGTAACATTTTTGACTGCTGTTGTATTGTAGACATATTTTGTATCTGTACCCATACACAGTTGAATCTGGTCTATTATTTGCAAGTTCTCCCAAGAACAAATAAACAAAAAACAGACAGACAGAGAGGCAAACAAGCAAAACGGACAACATTTGTTTTGATGTCATCTTGTAATCTGTTGTTCAATTACATATAAACTATGCAGAAAAAGGTAAAATTTGGACACAGTTTATTGAATCTTGACTCACTCCCACTATGTAGTGGCCTTGTTTTTTTGTCTTTTTCTTTTTTGTTTGTTGTTTTCTTTGTGTTTCCTTCACAAAAGATGAGAAAAAACAACAACATTAACATTACTAATAATAATTATAAAAATGATTAAGATAATAATGATAACGAGAATGAAAATTATAATAATAATAACAATAATAAAGATGAAGGAAAAGGTCATGCAAGTTAAATACAATGAAAACTCATTATAACGACACCATCTATTTCCTTAGAAATGTGTCAGATAACTGAATATGTCAGATAAATGAATCAAGCAACAAAGAAAATGATCTTTTGCCTTCCAAAACTTGTGTCATTATAATGAATATGTTGGATATCTGAGTGTCGTTATAATGAGGTTTCACAGTAGTGAGTCCCTCTGATGCATTTTGCACAGGATCATTGGAGGCAGGCTTTATAAAAATATCCATATTTGTCAGATGTGGGCAAAAACTAAGGCCTGTAATTACATAAACAAGGCAAAATTACAAAAAGATACACTTTTTTTTTTAAATTTTAAAAAGTAAAAAAAGTCAAGGAGAGGCTCTGAAACTGGTAAGACATTATTGGAGGAGCTCATCATTGTTGTTACGGCCTACAGGAGGAACACAAGTTCTGGAATATTTTGACAGCAAAACATTTGCTTTAATGTGCAACTGGACCTATACTTTCAAGATAATCTTTTCTCCCCTGGACGCCAAATGACTCTGATACTGGCAGGGTATCACACCAGGCAGCAAGTCTAGCCCATTGATGTCAAAGGAGTTTATCAAACAAAAAAACAAACAAAAAAACAAACAAAAAAACAAACAAAAAAACAAAAAAAAAAAACATTACCACAGTACCGGGTATGTTAGAATATTTATATGCACAACAGGGGGTCGACATAAACATGGGCACATTACCAAGAAAAGAAAAAAAAGAAAAAAAACCCTGATTCCTGGCTGTGATCTAACACCAGAACTTCATGCTATATTTATCATTCCATTTCTCAGATATATCAATGTTTCAATCGAGTTCATTGGCTGTGAATACTACCCACATTAACATGATGTGAGTAATATTAAACATACGTTGGTAAAATGAACCTTAAATATATATGATATATTGGACTAGGCCTGATACCTGGAAAGAATCAAGCATGTTTGAGACAACTGCTTAAAGGCGGAAGAGTTGCATACCCCTACTAGATGAAAAGCCCATTCAGCTGGGGGGGGGGGGGAGGGAGGGGATCCACATTAAGCTTTTATCTATTCCATGATATGTGCATTATGGGGGGGGTACGCAACTGGCACTCAAAGCGTTAAAGTAGGGATAAAAAAATTTGCTCTGTATCGTATTTTTTATTCATCGTACCACATTGCAGATCGTTAGCCCATTCGCAATGATGCATCAATGAATCGTTTCACCCCTTCCTAGCATGCTGGTACAAGTAATAATTTTTCCCTAGTACAAGGTACGGAAAATATGAAAATGTACAAATATTGATTGGTACGAAGTATGGAAATCAAAAGGGCTTCCAGTATGTAAGTACGGCAAATAAAAATGCCCAGTACACCAGTACGGAAAATCCCTTACCCCTCCCTTTTTCCTGTAATGCTGATAAGAACAGTAGGGTGCTCGCTATACCCATAGATAGACATCACAGCCACTGTTACCTGGTACTCCAGTCACTAATTAGATGCCTCTCTGTTTAACTGTTTATCAGTAACATGGTGACAGCATGCAGGGCATAAAAATATAGCTAGCTGTTCCCAGTTTTAAAAGACTGTTTCTAGCATGATTGGTTATTTCTAGAACTTCCAAAGGGAACAAAGTCAGATTGTTGTCACCCTACTCAGAGAGACATGTACGGGTAAAAGGCTCCGAAACATGTTGAGTAGGTACCCGCTGAAGACCCTTTAATTTATTTGGGCTGATACAGCCTATGTCAAAATTTTACAGAGGAACGTGTGCAATATGGACAATAGTAATTCCATATGTATATAGGTTAGACAGGGACAGGTTAGCTTATGGAGAGTAAAGAGTTCGGACTGCGGAATAGGATATTGACTACTAGGAAGTGGTTCTGGGCAAAAAGACACAAATACAATTGAACATGTTACTTTCAGAGTAACCTATGTAATGATAACACCTTTCCCTTTCTTTCATAAGATGATCAAATTATTTAGCACCAAAACAGTAAACTGGAGTTACCAGGAAAACTTGCATTGAAGTTTATTTCAACATTCTGTTTCCAGAAAATGTTATACAAATCTGTGCAATTTTCACACATTTAACAACAACTTAATATAAAAGAGAAACAGATATTAATTTCTGGGGCCATTATCAGTAAGTGGAGAAGTACGCATGCACACACATTGTAGCAGCTATAGCATGACTTGCCAGACACAGATACACCACTGACCAAGACCATTACAACACACCGCAGTGTTAACCATTTCTCCCCCAAACAAAATGTGTCTTCTTGGCCTTGAACCAACCAAAACCGGCTGGTGGTCAGATTTTGTCTGCTTCATTGGTTTTTTTTTTTTTATTAATTTCAACAGAAATGAAAGATAATTTGAGGATTGCTGATGAGACCTAACAAGATAGCAGGTCCCAGGTCAACAACTTTCCTTGGAGTGGGTCGGGCATTCAGTACCCACCCTGCACCAAGGAAAGCTATTGACTCTTTCAATCCAAGGAGGTGAGGATTAACCTGTCAGGTCAAATCAATCTTCCATCAGTTTACAAGCTGGTTACAGCATGCTTAAAGATTGTACAAGTTTGAAGTACTTAACATGCCAACTAGGGCATACACAACATCCTTGGGGTATCCTACTCTGTTTACTTCTGTTAATTAACCCTTCAAGTACTGATTTAAGACCCAAAGTGTTCTGATGAAAGCTGTTGACTAAGACTACTTTTTGCTTTAAACTAGGCTTGCTGGTATTTGAATGAAAGGTATCTTCGTGAGGAATTTGAATCTTTTAACCATTGTAATTTGGTCTTACATGCCTGATCAGTTTAACTGTTTATGAGCGATTTAACGGTGTATAGAAAATACACAGTTCTTGTTCTCAATTCTGAAGGATTTTCAACTAAAAAAAATCATAAAATAGAGTTCTACCCATCAGAAAATTATCAAATCTGGCACCACAGGTCAACTGGCCACAACGACCGTGCCTGTCTAACTTCCAGTAGCATAAGAAATTTGAATAAAGCAAAAAACAATGGTCACTTTGCCTTGCTGACCAGCAACATGACATTTTATTCATTTTCATTTTTGGCATTCTTTTTTTTTATTTCACTTTTTATTTTGTATTTCCAAAACCATTAATGCTTGCACAAATTACATCTACATCTCTCCCTCACATACTCCTGATGGGGTGGTCAGACAACAATCGAACTAGAGAACACCGAACTTGAAAAACCAAACGGCAGGTGCTCTGTTGCCAGGGTTAGTGATCATACTTTTAAACTTGAGCTGAAGACCACCTGTCCTGACAGAATACTGCTGCTGGATGACACACTAGGAGCCAAAAAGTGACACAAAATATTAACAGCCAGATCCTCAAGGCATCGACTGTATTCCACAAAAATCTAATATAACGAAGTATGATAGTTTCCACAAGCCCTTTAATAAACATCACTAATTAACAAACAAAGGTGAAAAATTAGCCACATAACCAATGAAAGGGCTCATTCAGCAGGTAAATGAATTGATGCACTCACAACGTCTCCTTTTTTTCCCTAGGATGCATTCACAATATGTTTCCATTTTCAAATCCTTATCACACCAACCCCTCAATGTTGCTCTCTGTATTCACAATTGCTCACAAGAATTTTGAAAGAAGATATGTATTTCATGTGTCCGTGTCTCTACCTAGGTATATTAGTAATTTGAACAATAGACATGTTTTCGGACTTTAATAATGACGACTAGGGAAATCCCAATGAAAAACTGTTGTGCTGGTAATCTCTCATGATTTCTGCCATGAATTGTGACTTCACGCATGTTGAATAGTCCCTTTCAAATAGTAGATTAAATGAGTCTTCTTTCCTACCCATAATGCCAGAGTAATTATGCCTAATTGCCCACAACAAAAACTTTTACCACTGTCCACCCATAAATAATTAACCCCCAGTCCATCCATGAATAATTAACCCCTTTTATCGATAAATATTTAACGGTGGTACCGTATATAGCCATCTGAACTAGAAAAGATGGATGCATGACAACAGAACTAATCTACACTTAATGAAACCACATGTTATTATGTTTGTGAAATGAAATGTCTTTGTAATTTTGTATTTTACAATGAACAATGAACCAATGGTTCTCCATTACTTTATTTGTACAAAAAATAAAATAAAAATATATACATGGTTTTAAGGTATGTATTGGAAGCACTAATGGCCCTTAATATGGATTTTTAAAGTGGTTCAACAACTGTAGTATCCATGATATTATCATAGTCGCACACACAAGCTTTAAACATGTGGTCCACAGCCAATTAAGACAATCTTTTGTGTGTACACAGAAACATTACACGATTACTTTACCCATACTTTAAAAAATCTATATTGTAAGGCAACCACCCATGGTATCGCTGTTACTGCATACACAGAAGCATCATAAATCAAATTTGAATGAAACCAGAAATAAATAAACAAGAATCACTGGACAGAACCATAAACATAGTTCCAAAATACCATAGGAAACCCTCTCCTCCACACCCACATGCAGGAAAAAATTTTTAATGACCGGATGAATGATTCTCGAACAAATAAAAATTAGATGAATGATTCAACAAATAAATATATGAATTCTGCTTGCATGTACTAATAGGTACAAAAAGTTGTTTGTGAATAAATTTGCTAAATAAAATTTGCTCACACAGATTTTGCTGCCACAGCAGTGTGATATTGTTCCTTCAATCCAGCCATGAATAATTAAGGACACACCAGTCACAGTGCTACCTTAAGCAGGTATACTTAAAGACACATCAGGCATAGTGCTACCTTAACCAGGTATACTTAAAGACACATCAGGCATAGTGCTACCTAAAGCAGGTATACTTAAAGACACATCAGGCATAGTGCTACCTTAAGCAGGTATACTTAAAGACACACCAGGCATGGTGCTACCTTAAGCAGGTATACTTAAAGACACATCAGGCTTAGTGCTACCTTAAGCAGGTATACTTAAGGACACACCAGGCATGGTGCTACCTTAAGCAGGTATACTTAAAGACATATCAGGCATAGTGCTACCTAAAGCAGGTATACTTAAAGACACATCAGGCATAGTGCTACCTTAAGCAGGTATACTTAAAGACACACCAGGCATGGTGCTACCTTAAGCAGGTATACTTAAAGACACATCAGGCTTAGTGCTACCTTAAGCAGGTATACTTAAGGACACACCAGGCATGGTGCTACCTTAAGCAGGTATACTTAAAGACACACCAGGCATAGTGCTACCATAAGCAGGTATACTTAAAGACACACCAGGCACAGTGGTAGCTTATGCAGGTATACTTAAACCGATTGCACACAGGCCGTGATAGATTTTCTAATAGTTTTACTTAAGGTGAAATAGGAATTATATGTTTAGATTTCACAAACAAAGAGCTTTTAATGAAACACTGACGTCAAATGTATTAAAATTTTCTGTTAAATATAATCAACTGAAGTGAAATAGGAATCCTATATCTAGATTCCACAGACAACAAGTTTTCATTGAAAAACCAGCATTGTGTCTCACCTAATATGAAGTTGGGCAATTTTCAACAGGGCCTGTCAGCTGCACTATTCTGCATGGTGGCAGCACCTGCATCCTGTCACATGACATGCCCAACCAATTAGTGAGGCATGTTCTGTTTTTCCACTAGGCGTCTCCACATGCAAGACAGCAAGCCCGAGTTGCCACAAGGGCAACTGGGGCATGACAAGTAAAATAGTGCTTGTACCAGAACACTTGCTAGGCAATGCTGAGAGAACAGCAAGTCCTCAGCTCACCTTGGTACTTTCAAATGAAAATAAATCTCACCCTACTCCATCAGAACCCAGAACTATTTGTGTGTGATTTTCAACCCACTGGTCCTGTGGCTTTACAAAGAAAGATTTCCCAAGTCCCCCCCCCCCCTCCCCCCCCAAAAAAAATTATACCATGAAAAATCATAAAAGTACAAAAATCACTGGCACATGACCACGTGAGGAAACTTAATGGTGACTCACCCAAGGCATATATTTCCATCAAGCTTCAAGTTAATTGTTTAATACTCAAAAATTTAATAACAAAAAAAAAAAGATTGTAGTGCCATCTGTTGAACAAATTAAGGTCTAAGTGCCCCAATGCAATTTCAAAGCAATTTGCTTACCCATTTTGGAATATTTCAAGGTTTTGCCAAAAAAAATTATCCCCCAAAATTAACAAAAAAATCCAAAAATCATAGGAGCATCACCAATTGAACAAATTTAGTAGAGACCCACCCAAGGCAGATTCCCGCTAAGTCTGAAGTGCATCTCGTCAATAGTTTTGGAGAAATAAAAAAATATAAGCTGTAGATAGCCAGACGGACACATGGACAGACAACAGATGATGGATCATCTTATAACCAGCTGACTGACAGGTCAGCAGTGGTACCAACCACTTACCAACTTCTTCAGTGGCATCACAGCCCCTTTTCCTCAGCAGCAAAAATAACATTTTTACACGTCAATACTGATGTGGGTGTGTTTATAACAAACACTTTCCAATGGCAGATTTACCTGAAGATTGATTGACAGCTCAGCTGCTGGAGGCTAAAGTCGTCACGGCAATAAAACTCTTCTTCAATAACTACGATAAGCATCAGTGTTACTGTGAGTAGCTATAAAATGAAATGTTTACACAGGGAGCTACAAGGGGACCAGGTGTTGTCAGATAATATCACGGCACTTAGTTTTCTGGATTGTAATTGATTTTTTTACGGATCATGTGCCAGTCTGTTAGCAGCTTGTGAAATCATATGGACCCAACTCGTAAGTCATCATTTTTCTTGTTGTACTAAGGATCAATGTAGTATCCAAACCCCTGAATACTGTATCAATAATACAAGCCATACCCATTAACTGATTCACCAGTTTTACCAGTAACTTGAGTTCAACAGGCGTGTTACTCAGTCAACAAAACCCTCCACTACAGCACGCATGGACACTTCCCGATCAATTACCTTCATAATTTGCTCACAAACTATTTTGCTCCAAAACAAAAAAGCAGCAACAACAATATTTGAGGGAGTGTCACAATGCCCCCTTTACCCAATCACCCTACTCAACAATTACCCTTCACCCCTTACAATAATGGTATCAACCATGTGGACAATTCCATCTGTATAAAAATATTGCTGGCACCAATTTTTATTCCTCTGATAGGAAAATCAATAAAGGTGGTATTGCAATAATGTCGGACACACACGGACCTTCCAAACGTTCATACCATAAATCAGGAATGTATCTACGCATGCAAATTTTTCCCCACCGAGGATTCTCCACAATACAGATGCTTGGTACGAGTGACCTTCAAGGAGTGAGGTTTGAGGGCTAAATGCACACATTTTCTCTGCTTGGCGAGGTTAGCAACTCCCCTGTGTACATAAATTCATGGATTATCCCATGTTAAAGCACACATATATATCTCTGTCTTGGATCTTAAGGCAATAAATGGTCCATCAGTCCTGCATTCAGCAGTAAACAGTTTGTCAAGGAATACACAACATGAAGTTGTGCCACTGGCCTAGATGGCGGTGGGGGTGGGAGTGGGGGGTGGCGGGGTGGGAGTGGGGAGTTCCGGGAACACTTGTTTACTCTGCACTTTTCATTGCTTTCCACTTATGACAAAGGAGAAGCAAATTATGACTAAACAAATGGAACAGCACATTGGCCACATATTTCGAGACAACAGGCAGTCCGAGAAGAAAGGCATATGAAATAGCATGAAAATTACACTCCATCCACGGATATTGACTTGATTCCATTAGTTAGGTCTTTTAGCCCTGTTTCAGGCAAAGTGGCAAATTTATAAACAGCTTGGTGTACAATGCCACATAATGGCAAATGCATTAATTTCTGTCATGTTAGGATGAAAAACCCCAATTTCTGCTACATAAAATCAAAATTGACCCATTTTTGCTATTCACCATCAAAATGCATGCCTTTCTGCTATACAGCATTAAAATGCATGCCTTTCTGCTATACAGCATTAAAATGCATGCCTTTCTGCTATACAGCATTAAAATGCATGCCTTTCTGCTATACAGCATTAAAATGCATGCCTTTCTGCTATACAGCATCAAAATGCATGCCTTTCTGCTATACAGCATTAAAATGCATGCCTTTCTGCTATACAGCATTAAAATGCATGCTTTCCTGCCACATAACATCAAAATGCGTCCCTTTCTCCAAAGTATTGGCAAAATGCATGAACAAAACACATCAGTTCCTGCAGTACAACAGCAAAATATGTCAATTTTTTTTTATCAAACTCAAAAATTTTCACATCTGTTCTGAACTTTATTGCAATTCCCATTGACTTACATGGTGATCAATAGGAATGTATGCAGTGACCAACAGGTATCCAAATGGAAAAAAAAAATCATTAAATATCAGGGACCCAGAGTGTCACCACCCAGTGTACACACAACTTTGTTTGGTCTTTCCACAAGCTATCTTTCCACCACATTTCAGATGTAATGTCGACCACACAAAAAAAAAAATCCTGAAATGTATTCTCTCCTTGAACTTAGTAAAGTAGGTCAAGGTCACCTGCAATATGCAATATTCAACTTCCACAAAACCACATTTGCTGTACATTTGGTGAAATAAACCTTTATAATTTCTGAAGATACTGAATTTCATAAATTTTACCAAATTCTAACTCATATTTCCTATTCACCTAAAGGTGACGCGGCTAGTATTATTCAGGTCTGATATAATAGCCTTCAGGATATCTCCACATTTCATAAGGATCCACAGAAAATCAAACACACCAGAGCATTTTCATTCCCCCCCCCCCCCACTTTTTGGCCCATTTTACACAGTCCACAAGGTGGCCCTACCAATAATGAAATGAACCTAGATTTTCATTAAGAGCACGTCCAAAAACTTTCAAGGGGCTCACATAAAAATTTTAGACAAGATCAAGCAACAAAGAAATTGTTTACAACTGGACAAGTTATTGCATAAGCTCTGCAACCTATGGTCAGCTGAGCTGAGATTGCACCATTCTCAGTGTAGGCCACTGCTCATATGAAAACTAAAAAGCACTGAGTCAACATTTACAGATCCTTAAAGCTGACTTTTCACTGTTGTGTCTTCACCATCTCCATACCCCACCCCAATCCCAACCTCATTCTGTGTATATTGCAAATTCAAATTCTGCATACAAGCTCTTCAAAAATAGCCTTCTTGGTTTGTTTCACTTTCTGTTTGTATGCATTTCATTAACTCTTTCTATCCCAGATTTCTAGCATGACATATGCAACAAAATATAAAGCAAAACTTGAACCCTTGAGTGACAAGGTGGAAAAGGGAGTCCAAAGCTTTCCCCTGCATGCTTTGGGCACAATGTGCCAAAAAATGACTTGAGAAAAGTTGTTGACCTAAACCGTTCTTCAATGTTCTTTGGAGTTATGCTCATGCTGGGACTTTCATGACGAACTTGAATCTGGATTTACAAAGATAATTTAGATAAGTGTAACACATTTGTTGTGAACAGGACTGAAACAGCAAGAAACTGGTGACATTGTTAATTGATAATATTTATAAGGATGTTCTGGGTGGTCAAAAGAGAAGAAGCTGTGAAGTCTCACACCCCAACATGACACGCCTCATCCTCTATACAAACTAAGTAACGGTGCCATACCCTCCCAGTAGTTCTCACCCCAAAACATAGCACGATCCAATCTCTCTACACTCCATCCATAACATCATCTGTTCCTATTTGATGCATCTGTCAACAAAAAAATGCCATGAATTTGGATAAAATTGGGACAAATCACTCAGGGTAATGCTACCATCAATCCAACAATTTCACTGTTCAGGTGCCTGACCAGCCTGTCAAATAACAAGGTAATCATGACCAGCCTGTCAACTGACAGGGTAATGATGACCAGCCTGTCCAATAACAGGGTAATCATGACCAGCCTGTCAAATAACATGGTGATGATGACCGCCCTGTCAAATAACAGGGTGATGATGACCGGCCTGTCAAATAACAGGGTGATGATGACCGGCCTGTCAAATAACAGGGTGATGATGACCGGCCTGTCAAATAACAGGGTGATGATGACCGGCCTGTCAAATAACAGGGTGATGATGACCGGCCTGTCAAATAACAGGGCGATGATGACCGGCCTGTCAAATAACAGGGCGATGATGACCGGCCTGTCCAATAACAGGGACATGATGATCAGCCTGTCCAATAACAGGGACATGATGACCAGCCTGTCAAATAACAGGGTAATGATGACCAGCCTGTCCAATAACAAGGTAATCATGACCAGCCTGTCAAATAACAGGGTAATCATGACCAGCCTGTCAAATAACATGGCAATGATGACAAGCCTTTCAAATAACTGGGTAATGAAAACCAGCCTGTCAAATCACAGGGTAATGATGATCAGCCTGTCAAATAACCAGGTAATGACAGTTGTTTTTTGCATTACATGTGACAATTTTGCAAAAAAAATCATCTACTTTTTCTGTTTTTGTCATTCAAGCTACTGCTCTCTATCTATCTTCACTGTGATTGTTCTTTGGTAACAACATGCAAGCTATACCTTGAATACATACATAGATATATCCTGTACAATATAAAATACATATGTATATATATATATATATATACATAAAACATATTTTGCATGCATACATAGACGTATCCTGTACAATATACAATCTATTTTGCATGCATATACAGATATATCCTGTACAATAGCAGCTCGTGTGTTTGACCTGGGTCATCAGGGCATAAGGTTAGTGAGACATTAATACACCAAAAGCAACATAATCCCACCCAACTTTTGACATTTTCTTTTCAAGTGGTCCATTAGCTTTCCGAAACTTCCTGATGATTCTGGGTGCCCCAGGTATGACCATATGTCCCATTCATGATTATTAAGATCACTAGTTATTTTTACATGCACATGTGCCACCATGCATGGATTTTGTATTTCAAGGATTTTACTGAACTTTTAACTGACTTTTTTTTAACACAGTTGCAGTTAATCTAGATTAAAATAGGAAATTGTCCTTCATTGTCTTTTTATTTTCTTGGTTAAATGTCTTCAGCAAAAAAAAAAAAAATGCCAGTGTTGTACAACAAAATTTTTTTAAATGACTATTTTGTGACACCCACGTCCATCCAATATGAAGATACTTGTTTAACAAAATACAAAATCTGTGTTTCTGCAGGGATGTCACTGCACACTTGGTAATATAACACTATGAGGCAATCCAACAAAATATAAGGGTCATAATGTCTTTATTTATTCATTTTATGTTTTTTCTTTTGAATCTTTTAGACTCCACAGAATGGATTTCAACCTGACTTTCTAAAATACCATAATTAGCATCCTGATCTATTTTTTTTTCGCTAAGTTACGTAAGAACTTTCTCTTTTGTGGCCTTTGCCACATTAAGAATGCCAGAGACATGTTACTGAGGCATTTTAACCATTTTTATGGAGACTCTCGACAATGGCCAGTCACAGAACACTTAACTTACTGGGGGTACCCTGTTTCGTTGCCCCAGAGGGCTCTGTCATAACATGGTACAGTTGTCGGCTGCATGGATGAGGTAACAAAAGACAATGTTAACTCTGACTCCCATCTCACCTTACCCCACAACAGATCTTCAATATGACTTGACAGCTGACTTAACTGAGCCCATGTACTGTGCATATACTATACTTTGAAATAGAGAAAAAAATTTTCATAACCTTAAAATAGATCTGAGATAGTATATATAGTGTATGTATACATCTAGTCACTAAATAATCAAACAATTGTAAACCTTACGAGGTTCCCCTTCAAACAAATTCCCAAATAAATACTGTTTGCTGTAGTAGAGCAAATCCTATTAGGCAGTTTGCCGATTCTGCGTGGATGCAATGTAAGCCAATAGCTGTCACTGTTTGTAAAAGCACAATAACAGGTCTGTGCAGTGCCGAGTCATATCCAACACTTGAATGAAGTAGGCTTACATCCATATCAAAACATAACCTTGCCTTTTATGCCAGTGAATTTACCTTATAAGTGGGTCAGAATTATCCAACGATAAATCCTCTGTTGATCACATGTGAAGAAATCTTTGTGTTGCTCTGTAGCGTACATGTGCTGTCAAAATAATGCCACTTTTCAACTCCACCTCTACTTTTGGCACGGTCTTTCTTTCTCTGTACTTGTCTTTGGTGCATGCCCTGCCCATCCTTTTTCCCGATCATTGCTGATCTCTCGGCTAAACGTGCTCAACCCTTTAATGTCATCGTTTACACTTACAGGTGGGACTCCTACCGATAATTCCAATAGTCTTTGCTTGTAGACTGTCACACGCAATCTTGTTTTGCCTTTCTCTCGGGGATCAAGAGAACGTGGTGAACAGGAAACGGGCAATCATCAAAGACTACAAACGAAAAACACCACCCAACATTTTTTTCTGGCCCAGCTTTTGTCAAACTGGGCACATGCCAGCGTACCGTTAATCAGGGTTCAAGGCCACAACCCAATGTGATTTCCAGTGTTGACTGGGTTAGAGTAGTCCATCATTATTTATTTATTGGATTTTTTAGCTGCCACATGAAAACCTTGTGGAGTGCTATGTACACTTCGGCTTTTCTATCAGGAACAATTTATCATTGGCGTGTGGCCAAGATTGCGTACTGGTGGGGGAGGGAGGAGGGGTTGTTAATGTCTTACAATTGTCACAGAGATTGTACCATTCCATCATTTTTTAGCTGGAGGTTCATGGCAAGCTGAACCTTGGCACAGTTTGATGTACACCGGTAATGATCACTACATCTGGGTCACCCCTTGGCCCACTCTTGACCGGTCCGCTTACATACTAAATAGGGCTCCCCTTCAGTGACTAGATTGGCCAGGACTGGTCCACTAGCCATAAGTGGTGGGTGGGCCTTGTGGCACCCAAAACTAGGTCAGGGGCCGTATCATAAGCACCTCTCTACACCAAATCTTCCTGGATTACTGCAGCAAATACAACTGTCACCAAAATGTTGACTAAAGCACAGATATTAGCCAGGCAGCCCACTTTACATAGCATCACTGGTACAAACCCCTATCCTCTCTCCCAACCCTAGCTTACCACTGATAGCAATTGGATTTATATCATCACTTGTCTGACTCAATTAATTGTCCCATTCCCATTGCCCCTGCTTGGTGGAAAAGAAGCCAGCACCAGGGTGCATCATTAAAGACAATCATGAATATTATTGACCTGTATGCAAGTCTTGTATACATGATAAGTGCATCATTTGAGACAATAAATGAATATTATTCATTTGTGTCTAGGTAGGCTTAAGTACACCTGACACATGAATATTATTTACCTGTGTTCAAGTCTTACACACCTGATAAGTGTATCATATAAGGCAATACATATATATTATTTACTTGTGTCCAAGTCTTACATACCTGATAACAGAATCATTTAAGGCATTAAATCAATATCATTAACCAGTGTACAACTCTTTTTTTTCCTGATGAGTGTATCATGTAAGGCAATACATGTTTATTATTTACTTGTGTCCAAGTCTTACATACCTAATGAGTGATACATCAATATTATTAACCTGTGTACAACTCTTTTTCCTGATGAGTGAATCATTTTAAGACAATACATATACATGTATTATTTAGCTATATACAAGTATTATAGACCTGTTGATGGATCCTTTTAAGACAATATATGTATGTTATTGACCTGTACAGCAATGTTATTGACCTGTACAGCAATGTTATCGACCTGATTATAAAACCTGGTTACTGCCTTGCTGAATGTTAAAGAAAGTGATTCATTTACGCAACACATGGGAGTCAGTGCTACATCCTATCACCCACTGGTCACTATGCCAGGAAAGCGTGCCTGTAGTTGGCACACTGCCAAGAACACACACGGCGGTTTGCCTGCTCGCTTCCTTCAGGACTCTGTTCATTAGATAGCGCAGTGAGGCCTGCAGCAGTGTCCCAGCACCAGCTGACCACAAACCAATCAAGCAATGTCATTTATACTTCAAATTTGCGTGCAGGGTGAATTACCAGAATTAGGCTGAACAGTTGACGGGTCAAGAAAAAGATGCGTCTTGAGCAAGCATAAGCATACGGGAGTTAGATCAGTAAACACTTAAAGCATGCATTAGATGAATGCACATGTCAGATGATCCATCAAGTGTCCCTCAGGCCATGTATTTTATTGGAAGACACTTGTTTGAGTTGCCTGTGTAGCAGACCCAAGCTCTGTTTTATGTCTACTCCATTGTGTGGAAGAGATAACGGGGAACCGGTCTGTTTTAGAGGCCAGTTGTCTGAGTGGAGTCCTGTGTAGGTACACCATTGTGCCACGGCTTTCATCAGGAATTCCAAGCAGTGATTGGTTGCTGGGCAGGTGGCACAAGACAAATCTCTGCTGGGAGACCACCTGCTTTATGTGACCACTTATTGGACAGCAGTAGGAATGGTGTGTCAAAGGGTGGCATATCGTACTTTTAATCTGCATGTTTTAATGTAAAGTTTAAACACTAATTCACATTTTTCCTCTGGAAAAATGAATCATACACGAAAATGTACATATTTGCACATGAAATCTATTTACAAAATACAGAATGGTAGATTTTTTTTTGGTCGTGGTTGTATGGGATTTTAAGGAATCAAAGATCACAGATTGCAGAAGCTGGGAACTCCTATACTGTGCTTCATGTCTGCCAGCTCCTTTCCTTTAGCTTTTGTTACAACTGCATGTCATATCTTGGTAAGCATCAGTAGTGTGTTCAAATTTAAGCTTAAATCTCAAGTTAATAAATAAGAATCCTAAGCGTACCAGATGTCATTTTGGAAAGTGTTGTCTCAGTAAAGTCACAAATGTATAATTGTGGGTTTTTCAAGCATGTCAAGTGAAAAAAATATTGGGGACAGATTTTGCTGTTTGGTTATTTGCTAGAAGACTAAACAAAACAGTCAGACTACGCAAAAATATGCTGTTGATGTGGTCTATTTTTCCACCCTTTTCTGTACTTTTAAAAAACCTGACAAAAATGTAAAAAGATTGAAAAAGTATTTTTTCAAGAGAAAAAACCTCATGTAAATTGATACCTAGACAGTAATATAGAATAGAATAGAATAGAATAGAATAGAATAGAATAGAATAGAATAGAATGAAAGCTTTCAAATCTATATGAATATGTCTTCGGCTTATTATTTTTACCCTTATTTTTTTCTCAAACATTTTTTTCCTTTTTTGTTTCAAATATGTACAACTTCAACAACTGAATGTTTGTGAATACTATATAGGTACATGTATAGCTTGACTGACAGGGAACAATATTATGGAATGGATTAAATGTACCAATCTAGGAATATTGTTGCTGATATGTAAACAAATCTTATACATCAATATATCAGATGTTTAGTAGAACAATAGACACATAAAGCAAAAAGACAAGACCATACGGCAGAGAAAATGATGTAACAGACAAAACTGATGGACGCTGTTTATGACCCATACTACCCAATGTCAGGTGGAAAGGATACACAATGTGCTAAATATTACACCTAATCGGAGTTGGCTCAAAACCCGAAGTTTCTCTGTGTATATTTATGTGGCCTCAATCATTATTGTTCAGTTTTTAAAAATACACCCATTTGATGATCATTTTTAACAAGTCCACTTTTGAGGTCGTGTCCAAAGGTGTGTAAAAGCAACCCAGTCTGGGAGCCCATTTACTAGGGTTCACCATGTCCCAACCTACAAACACATATTCAATGCCACTGAAAATGTCACCAGTTTTAACACAAGGGGAAATCTTTCACATTGTTTTTGAGTCGTTGTAAACATTCAATGACATTATCTACTCCATGACCACTAGGTTCATGCTTCAGCAGACAGCTCTGCTGTGAGCCCTTCCTTACCATAAGAAAAGACGCAACAAATTTTTTATAAGCATTTTCTATTTATATAAAAACAAATTTGTCATTTATCATGTGTCAGAAAATAAATGTTTTATAGCTTCCCTCATACTGACAGTTCTACCAGGCACCTCATTAAAAATATACCGCCATTTATTGTTGTGCTGCCACATTGTCTCTGGGTTTATCAACAACTGATGCTGCTCTAACACGACATTTGGTTATTGGGTACGTAACCCAAAATGCGATAATTTTCAGTTTTTTTTCTTCTTCACTGATAGCTCATTTTATGTGTAATTTATCTACGATCAAGCAATAATAAGGGACAAAAGAGAAATTATTTATACATGTAATCTTAGTTGTGTTTCGTACTGGTTTGTTTGTTTTTAAGCAGCGGGGATGGGGTGGGGGGTGGACGGGGGTGTGACTCACTCTATTGTCCATTTTTGACACCCCTTGCCCCTTTAACAACCCTCCCTTTTTACAACTCAGAAAATGCTAAATACTGTAAGTATGAATGCAACAATAAAAACAACAAACAACATCAACAAACTTTGAGTTGATCACATCCCTTTGTATGCGTAGTCGTCACCCTAGAATTCAGACTGAGTTAAGGACCTCATCAACAGCTCCCCATGGCATAGATGGGGTGCTAATCACCCTACTCAGGGCTGGCAAAGTGTTGACTTAAGGCGTGGAAGTCTCATGCACAGTTCTGATTCATATTAATTTTTGTAACTGTTGAATGCAGAAAAACTGTGAAGCAGATGACCTTTGACCCCCAGCTACCAGCTTGGGAAAGGCTGCATTAAACTTGGTAGGCTACATTGATGCCTCCGCTTATAGCAACAATATCTCTTTACTTAATGAAACTCTTTTCGAAAGCAAGTGAGAGAAAGAGAGACAGCAAAGGAGAAAAAAAGGAGGAAGAATCCACCTGTGTTGTTGTCTCTTGTCATATGGTGACAGTAATATCATCATTCCTTGCCTATTTCTCTGAGACATAATCTGTCACAACCCTGAGACACAGACTGTTGTAGTCGACGTGTGTGTACCTTTTACGTGGCCCCACACTATGCTGGGGAAAGTGTGACATGTACATGACATGCCTGGGTAAGCAAGAGAGACATGACCTCTGTGACCTTTATCAGCAGGTGAGCCACTCATGGCGATTGGTTAAGTCATGTAACAATGTGCTAAGGTCCAACTGTGAGTTACCCGACCCAACTCATCAACGTCACACAGACCAGAGGTTAATACAGCCATGACACCAAGTGTTTGTACATTAAACCCCGCAACGCTTGTCATGTACATGCTATTACCAGTGTTTACGACAGCTAATCAAGGTTTAAACACTTGTTATTCTGTAAGCATTTTGCCCTTGATTTCGCTTTTCTTTGGACATGGTGCAATGAAAACAAGCTGGGATATCTGGGATATCTTTGTGTGTTTTAATTCCTTCACTCAGATTCAAGCCATAGTTACTTTATACTTCATTTGTTTCCCCAGCACATGGGGCAGGGTGTTTTTGTTTTAAGTGACATAAACAGGTGATTTAGAATGGCTCATATGATCCTATTCATGCAATTCCTAGCCGTAGTGTTGGTGATGAAGACAGTCACACATACAGCCTGTCGCTTCAACAGACGCATAAAAGATCCATGGAGAAAACAGTTAGGTGTTGAACTAGCACAAAATGAAACTCAAAATGAGATATGATCAGAGTACAGGCTGAAATCAAAATATACAAACACATGCAGTGGTCTCTCTCTAACAACTGCAGTGGATTGAATGCAACCATTTTTGCCTGTGCTCAAAATCCTTAAATTGAAGGCGAAGTTTCACCTTGAGTACCACTGTAGGACCAAGCCACCCTGATGTAACAAACACAACATGTTTGCCTTGTCAACATACAAATGGGTGAAAACAGTGCTCTTCTTAACACTACACCTACTCCCTAAAACTGGAAGCATCCGGTTGCTCTTCCCTTTGTACTGTATTTGCTCAGGTAGAGGATAGTATGGTCAACAGGACACTCTTCATGTTTGAAAAAACACACATTGTTTATTGGGCCAGTTGTTTAACAATAACTGCTATCTAGAAGTCCTGTCCGGGAGTTTTCATTCAAGCATCAAGAAAACTAATCTAATTCAGGGGATTTTTTTTTCATTAAGTGATGTCATATACCAATCATTCTCGCAGCACGTGAATGTGACTTGTCATTAATCTGCATGGTGGCACCACCCACTTCCTGTGTCACATGATTTTTTCAACCAATGAAGGAAGCAGATTTTGTTTATCCCCTAGATGTCTCCACCTAGAACAGGTGGTTACCAGGGAAAAGTTCCCTGTGGCTACACCTATAGGCAACATGCTACATTCCAAAACTACTGATTGAGATATTTAACTGCAAAATATTTACCTGATTATTCCTACAGTAACTCTTAACGTTTTGAAACATATTTGCATGAGTTATCAAAATAGAGTGGAGAAGTCCCTCTTTTGAGAGATAATACAAATGGTCACATTAAAGAGAGGCATTTTAACAGTAGTCACTATGGAAAAGATGATATTATAAACCATGTAAAATGGTGTTAACTCTTTCAGTCTCACATTTCGGACTGAGCCAACAGCTTTCCTTGGCATGCTTATTACACCCAAAATGTGCATAGAAAAGCTACTGACCTGGACTATTATATTGTATGTAACTACTGGCATACTGGTGCTTAAATGAAGTATCTTTTTACAAGGAACATGAATCTATCATCCTGATTGATTCACAGCAGTTTGTTTCACCTCGTTCGACTTTTTCGCAGTGAGACGGCCCAGGAAGAGTTAAAAAGTTGGTGTCTCTCTCAGGATAAAAAATCAGTGTTTGACCAGACAGATGAGCAGACAACAGACAGAGTTTGTACTTGCTGGAAGGGTTGAAACAAACCAGGAGTACAGCTAAGCATAATTATATACTTTTTTTGCTCAGTAATTAGTTAACTCCTTCCATACCAGTCCTTAATTTTTCCGTATACATTCCTAAATTTAAGACGACAATTGCATATTTATATTCTTCATGAAAAGAGCTTTTGTTCAAATACCAACATGCATATAGTCTTAAGTCAGTGGTTCAAGGGCAGCTGCAGCATGACATGCCAGGCAGTGCCAGAACCACTGACCAAGGCCTGTGACCATAGTATGGAATGAGTTAACTCAATTTACATCATGTGAGGTATCTTTTTTTACCAAAAACATGTAGTGAAAGGGAAAGAGGATTTGTTCCGGGAGTAAAACAGAGCCAGCAATTACAGTTTCTACAAAATAAATGCTTTCCTGCAAATGACAAACAGGATATTGTATGTATTTTTTCCACAAAAGGAACCATTTTCCTTCTAGTGGATATAAAGTCACATTTAAATGATACATTTGCCAATTTACTGTGATTTGATGGTAAAATTCTACAAATAATATCAAAACACGGGGTCTTGTCGTCTTGAAATCCACCCCCCTCAGGAAAACCTCAAAAAAATTCTTTCAATATCAAAATCTACATAGATTTTAGTTTTGTTTTTGCTTTTAATAGAAAAGCAGTAAAAAATCAGACCTTGAAAGCAATATCCAAATGTAGTGCTTCACTTTGCCTCCTTGAATATTTATAATCAATATTCACTTTTTGCATGTACACAACATTTTCTTATAATCATCTTTTTTTATCCAATCATCTACATACAAATGCATTCACACAAATGAAGGTCCTAAGGATGAAGGTCATCCACAATCATTGAAAAGAAATTCCCAAAATCTATGGAGTATCTGTACCAAAAGTTTCAAGTGAATCTGGCTTACGGTTTTGAAGAAGTCAAAATGTGAACAACCATTGCAGACCATGTTGACTTACATGGTAATCCATAAGAACACAAAAATTAACAAACAAACAAAAAGTAATAATAATAAAAAAAAGAAATTAAAAAAGCCTTAAAAATCCAAAAATCATTGGATGATAACCATTTGAACAGTTGGTAGATAGCTACCTGATAGATAGCTACCTGATGTACATTCCCCACCAAGTTGGAAGAGAATCTGGCCAATTGCTTTGGAGAAAAGGTTGAAAAATGTGAATAAGTATTGCAATCCCCATTGACTTGCATACAATCAACAGGAATGTATGCAGTTTGACCTTTCACGGTCACTCAGGTTTAAAATAAACCATAAAAACTGAAAGCTCATAAGTACTTCCCTATTAACAATTAATAGTAACCTTGGGCCTATGATGCACCATTAAGGTATAAGCCAATATGTGAAAATTGCTGAGTTTGCAGAAAATGCAACAAGGATTTGACCTTGACCTTTTATGTCAAGGTTATATATTATTATACGGGACAAATTTCCCAGACCCATAGATTATCAGTACCAAATTACAAGGCAATAGGTCAAGAGGGGACATCAACATAAGGAAAATAAGATATGCGGCGGCGGTGGCCGTGGGGAGGGTGGTGGCGGACGAGGGGACTACACACTATATGCATCCCCATTTTGAATTGAGCATAAACAAGCTTTTTGAATTGAGCTAAATGAGGCAGATGGGTTGACATGTGCCTAGTCATCCCAGCATTTACCCCCTGACCTCTATAGTTTACCCCTTGGCCCAGTGATCCCCTCCCCCCATGTCTGACCTAAATCTGCCTAACAGGAGCACATTAATTAGTGATTGCATTATCCATCATTTAGAGAGACTTGTATTTTGCGTGTATCAACAGTTCTGCCTGCTCTATGAGTGAAATGTTAGGAGTTTATGTCAACACATGCCACACGTACATAACCAATTTACATGTATGCATGAGCTATCTGGCTCAATATCTGAATTATTGAGCATTAAAATAAAATATAAAAGAAGTCTTTCTGTTGCTTTTGTCACTGCACGCAAGCGTTCTGTGGAACGATTGAAACTCATCTCTCATCTTCTACGAATCCCACCCAAACATGTCATTTTTGATTGTATTTTTTTAACCTTTTGCTTGTCAAATCACCCAAAATGGTTGAGATTCAACTCCCATCTCCAACTAATCTCTCCCACCTTCACCCAACTCCCACCCCCACTTCCACCCCACCCCACTTTTGACTGTTTCTTCTTTACACTTCCTGATCAAATCATCCCAAAGATTCTCCATATAACTTAGCATCTGCTTTACAATGCTGGTTTTACTTAGTTTTCCTGATAATAGAGACTGCACATGGGGCCAGTCATGATGGGGCAGCCCAGGTCAATACTTTTCCCTTCAGCAGATTGGCGGCATGGTGCCCAACCCTCACCTAACCCTCCTCAGGGTGGGCTCCATCTGATTAAGACCAGGGGAGGATCAGCATAAAATCACACCTGAGAAAAATTCAGCCATGAAATAACTTATTAACTCTGTTCCTTCCAGTTTGGTTCCTCATTTGTTGACTGGTTTGTGGTTATATAAGGGTGACTCCAGCTCAGCCCACACTGGACACACTGAGGCAAATGTATCACCAGGGGACACACTGAGGCAAATGTATCACCAGGGGACACACTGAGGCAAATGTATCACCAGGGGACACGCTGAGGCAAATGTATCACCAGGGGACATGCTGAGGCAAATGTATCACCAGGGGACATGCTGAGGCAAATGTATCAATAGGGGACACACTGAGGCAAATGTATCACCAGGGGACATGCTGAGGCAAATGTATCACCAGGGGACATGCTGAGGCAAATGTTCCACCAGGGGACATGCTGAGGCAAGGCTTTGTGGTTCGCAAAGCCTGGGCATGAAAAATGTACCATTATTTAAAAAAAGAACAAGAGACCCATGGGCCTAATGCTCTGCTGGTATTATGGCTATATTGCCCTTACATCTTCATTTCAAAGATGTGTCCTCACGTGGCTTCTGAACATATAAAGCTTACATTATTTTAGTATCTGACTTGTCCATCAGATGACACTTTGCTTGACATGTTATCATAGCTTATTTGCAAAATTCCTGTGAAGGATATTGTTGCATGTACCAAGACAACGAGTGATTCCTTAACTTGATGTCCTAAGTGACCTTGGGACAGAAGATCAAAGTCACCCAGATTATGTAACATAAAAAAATTACATGGTATATATTTATAATGCATGTATATCTAGAATCATCATGGTCTCATTCTTTCTGATGATAATGAATTATACTTGTCTCAAAACACATTTCGTGATATTTTGCGTTGACTTACAGGTGGTGCCACCAGTATCACGATACTTCAACATCTTTTTTGCCTCAACAATATTCTCACCATATTTCATTGAGTTTCATGACAAACTAAGGACCCTAACAATGTCCATTAGTTTTTTCTTCTTTTATTCCATCAGTGACCTTTGAAAAGTAGGTTAAAGGCTATTCATCTAGTATGAAATATCAACACTCATGGACAAGGCATATTTTGTATCAATTTAGTATCCCTGGCTCACTTATATATATATGTTTTTGTACTTCTTAATTCTCAATGACATATACAATTTGTTTTTAATACTGAATTTAATGTGCTTTTTTACACCTCCAAATTAAGCGCCATTGAAAACCACCAGTAGCGCCACCAGGATTCCAGGCATTATAAACTTTTCTCTGTATAATATTCCCGTAATCGTAAAATGCATATATGCTCACATGTAAAGATAGAAAGACCATAACAAGAATTTAATCTCCTGAAATGTATTCCCTCAGGGGCCTTGAGAAAGTAGGTCAAGGTCATCCATGTTATGTAATATCATACTTTCTGACATAATACACATATACTGTTACATTTGATTATGTTAGCCTGATTATCTCCCATGATAATGAATTTTATAGGTCTGAAAACATATGGCTTATATTTTTTTGGTTCACCTGTAGGTGGCGCCACAAGTACTCTTCAGATTCCTCATATTAGCCTCCCAAATGTTTCCACCAATTTCATAAACATCCATCACAAATCAAAGACACCAGACTGTTTTCAATTTTTTCCCTTTTTGGCCTCTGTATTATGTAATCCTGTAGGTGGCACCACAAACAACTAAAGAAACCTAGATTTTAGTTCATACAAGTCCAAAAATTTTTTAAATTGTTGACACTATCGTGTTGACAAGCAAATTGTTTACGGATGGACGGAATGAAGGCCCGCTGGACATGAGTGATCGTATAAGCTCTACGACCTGTGGTCAGCAGAGCTAAAAAAGGCTCCCCCTCCCGGGTGGGGTGGGAGGGTGAGGGGAGGGTTGACTAGGTATGTCAGCTTGTTCTTCATTACCCGGTATACACCATTTATACATTGAGGTCCTGAACTGTCACTAGTTGATGCCATCAACACCATCCAAGCAGAAAAGTGAATTATTTGATACACATGTTGAGTTTTATTGTGAGTAAAGTAAGTGACAATAGCAGTCATGGTGTGCGTTCATTTTCATTTGTCACGTGGAAACAGCTAGGGGGCCAGGGGCAAAGTGTGTGGCCACTCAGCTAAATGACAAGGTTGGGGGGTCAAAGGTCAGCAAGGGGCAAATCAACCAGTTATCAGAAATCAAACACTGTAATACTGCTTTATTTTGCAGCATCTTTTTGTGTGTGTTTGCCCCCATAGTCACTCCACATGCTGAACAATACAAGGTTATGGTGCAATGGGCTGTCTATTGTCTCCATCTCAACATCTGTGATTTTGGCTGAAAAGTGTATGCATCCTAATACTAATCTGTATATTTACAGACCCTAATGTTTTGGGGGTTTTCTTGTTTTTGTTTGTATGTTTCTTTTTGTTTTTAAATAAAAAAGTTTAGACCTTACAAATTATGCATGCAAAAACAAATGAAACATAATTTTAATTGACATATTAACTTAATTTCATGTTCGGAACGAGCGGGACTCGAACCTGCAACCTTTGGCACCAGTCGCCTAATGACAAAAGTTCTGTGGGACATATTTGCAGCTACATCATGTCATCATAATGAGGTTTGACTATATCGTGTTAATCAATATGTCCTGCATTTCCATCCCTTTCTTTGACCAGCATAAGACAAACTTTGTAAAGTGAGATGGGAAAAAATTTATTAATCAGACTTTCGAAGTTGAGATATAATTTGTTTATAAAAAAAAATCGAATTTTTTCAACAGCTCATACATGTCGAGTTAGTATCTGGGTATTGACAAATGTACAGTGAAACCTCATTACAAAAACACTCATCAGATACTTAACATACACAAGTTTTGAGGACATTAAAGCATCCCCCCCCCACCCCGGTTAGCATCCTAGTTGAGTGTTGTGCACTTTTGCTACTCGACTCATTTATCTGACATACTCAGATATCTGACTTATTTGGCGGATAACAGATAGTGTCATTATAACGAGGCTCTATGGTACAAAGAAAATGATCAACTCTGCTTCGTAAGCTGCTAAAGGTTGATGGTTTAAGACCCAGTCATCCCTTGGTCAAAACATGAATTACGTTTGAAAATAAAACAAAAGTAATTCCAAATAGTAGACTAGGAGACACAATTGATTTTGACTTCCTAGTGGACCTGCCAGCTTCCGGCTTCCTGCTTCCATTAATATCTGTCAATTACACTCCTGTACATCCTGGAATCACATGTTACGATAATCAGTTATCAGGTAATACCAATTTAGATGACCAAAGCAGAGTTAGGCCAAAACATGAATGCAAACAATGAGTGCCCCACACTCAACTAGGATGACAAACTGGGGTGCGCTCATAACTGACCCTTTGTCAGGCATGGCCAATCCTGATATTCACGCACAATTTTATCCAACAGCCAATCATGTTGTCCAATATCATAGTATTAGCCCGAAAGTGACAAATCGGTTGTGAAAAATTAAAAAACTTTATAACAGTGAGTGCATCTCCTAGCTTTTCCATTATAATGTGGCTAAAATCCATGAAGTATACGTTAAAATGAGGACTGTGACAGTCCTGTATTCAGCTGACCTTACCCTTAGCTCCAGAATATCATCCATCATCACTGTTGATAACAGGTACACACCATCTTTACTAATTTTTCCTAATGTTGATCATTTGTTAAAAATCAGAAAAAGAATGCACCATCATGTAGCGAACAAATTTGGTGGAGTTCAAGTCCCTGTACATTCCCAATATGTGTCAAGAGGATGCAATGCATGGTATGGGAGAAAAAGTCCAGAAAAGTGAAATGCATAAAAAATTCTTTTAAGATCGAAAGATAATCACAGCGCCATCTGTTGAACAACTTATGGTCTACAGGTCCCCAGAAGTGTCTCTAAGCAATTGGCTTGGTGATTTTGTAGAATATTTTAAAAAATATTATGAAAAACAAACAAGAAAACTCATAAAAAATCTTAAAATCTTTGGACAATTTGGCAGAGATCTACCTTAAGCATCTCCCCACAAGTTTGAAGCAAATGTGGTTGACAGATTTTGGAGTTACAAGCTGAAAACATGAATTTCCATTGCAATCTCCATTGATTTACTGGTAATCAAGCATTGACTTACTGGTAATCGATAGGAATGCATGCATTCACCAGCAGGTACTCAACTTGAAACATTTGTTAACAAGAGGGTTGTGTGAACAGCCCATGCTCAGCTGACCTAGACATTCATCACATTTGCAGCTCTGTGCACTTGGGATAGGATCAAGGACACCCATGTACTGAGTAAGTCTGACCTTTATAGAAGAACACTAACATGTGCAACATCAAGGTCCCAGTTCAAGTATTTCTAAAGTTATAGTGAAGAGTAAAATTCACGTATGTTGCACTGTGACCCCACAAACAAGGTCAAGGTCACTCATGAACTGTCTAAGCATGACCTTCATAGAGAAACATTAACATGTGCAATATCAAGGTCCCAGTTCAAGTATTTCTCAAGTTATAGTGAAGAGTAAATTCACGTATGTTGCACTGTGACCCCACAAACGAGGTCAAGGTCACTCATGAACTGTCTAAGCATGACCTTCATAGAGAAACATTAACATGTGCAATATCAAGGTCCCAGTTCAAGTATTTCTCAAGTTATAGTGAAGAGTAAATTCACGTATGTTGCACTGTGACCCCACAAACGAGGTCAAGGTCACTCGTGAACTGTCTAAGCATGACCTTCATAGAGAAACATTAACATGTGCAATACCAAGGTCCAAACTCAAAACAGATCTCAAGTTATCAAGTGAACAGTAAATTTTGTGTCCGTTTTCCTGTGACCTTGGGAATGAGGTCAAGATCCAAACATCACTGGAGCATGACCATTTGCACAACATAATAGACAGTTATGAAAGGTACATCCCTACCAAGTTTGGCACAAATCTCACCAAAATTATTTAAGTTATAACCATTACAAGAAATTCCCATGTTAAACTTTCCTATTAAAATTTTTTTTAAGATTTTCGAAAAAAAAACATAAAAAAAATGCAAAAACCACTGGAGTGCGACCACTAGAACAAACTTGGTAGAGACCCACCCAAGGTACATTGCCACCAAGTTTGAAGTGAATCTGACAAACAGTTTCTTCATAGAAGTCCAAAATGTGAATTACCATTAGAATGCCAAATGACTTGCATAGTAAGCAATAGAAAAGGTGCATTTACAGATAAGTAACCAAATTGAAAAAAATGATAAAAATCAGGAACACAAAGCAGTGCTACTTAGTGAACATCTTTGCTTGACCCTTTAACAAGGAACATATCCACAAAGTTTCAACTTAATCTGAGTAGCGGTTCTGGAGAAGAAGTCACAAGCAACGAAAAAACACACAAAAATTCATAAAAATTTGAAGAAAATTGCAGCACCACCTGGTGAACAAATTAAGAACTAGGAGTCCCTAGGAGTGTTCTTATGTAATATCAAAGCAATTGGGTGAGCGGTTGTGGAGAAGATTTTTTAAGATTTGTCCAAAAAAAAAGAAAAAAGTTCATCAAAACTCACTGGAGCGTGACCATTTGAACAAACTGGTCGAGACCCACCCAAGGCCCATCCCAACCAAGTGAATCTGAAGTGAATCTGGCTGACGGTTTTGGAGAAGTCGAGAATGTGAATGGTGGACGGACAACAGACGTCTCCTTTGAAACTCAAAAGCTTCATACACTACTCCACCATACCGACACTGGTATAAACCGGTAAATAGTAATACAACTTTTAGCGCCATAAGGTTGACTAGAGAGGTTATGAGGTAAAGTGTACTAAGGTATTAGCTGAAAGCCACCTCTTCCACTGTACTGGATGAAGATTAAAAAGAAAGAAATATGGATGGACGACGGACCCCCACAAAGACTCAGATGACTGACAAGTCAGTTGACCTAAAAAAAAAAAAAAAAGTCAGGGATCCAGAGTATCCCCACCTAGTGACCATCTTTCTTTAACCCTCCTACAAGCTATATATCCACAAAGTTTCAGAACATTCTAAGTGACAGTTTTGGAGAAGTCAAAAATAGCTTTAACATACAAACTTCCATTACAATTTTTTTTTTTTTATTACAGCACCAACTTGTTGACCAAATTATGGTCTGGGGGTTCCCAGAAGTGTCCCTATGAAATTTGCAAGCAATTGGTTGGGCAGTTTTGGAGAATTTTTTTTTTTTGTTTTTTTGTTTTTGTTTGCTTTTTTTTTTTTTTTTTTTTTTGGTTGAGATTTTGCAAAAAAAAAAAAAAAAAAAAAATGAACAAAAGGATTCTTAAAAAGTCCACAAATCTGCTGGACAACGACTATTAGACAAGCTCAGCTGACTGACAAGTCCACTGAGCCAAAAACTGGGTGTGATATTTGAGAATTTTGGCAGAACATAACACATTGACAGACCTGAACAGCTACCACACTGTCCAATATAAAATTATTATGCAATGAATCAGCACATATAAGCACCATACTGAAATCCTTTTGCTTACCAGGAGGAGGTCAGGATGCCGATTCAAATCGATTGGCTATTACTGCAGTTTTGAACCTGTACAATGTACAAATCTGTTTAAATTAGTCTAAACAATCATGATTGGCAATCACGTTAACACAGTTCATGGTATGTTTGTTTGTTCACATCTGCTGCCCTGTTGGAAAAAGAAACAGATACCAATGGCAACTTCTGCAGCAGGTTCACCTTTTGCATTCATGGTTGAACTCACAGAGATAAACGTGGCTCATTTTAAATGTGTTTTTGATAAAGCCAGGAAGATAAAAGCTGGAATTTCAAAATAAGCATATCTGATTGAAACCTGTTTTATCAAGCCAAACAAAAATTTTGTGCATCAAATAATATGCAGCCTTTGGGAAATGGGCAATGTCCTATATTCATCTGGTGCAGAAAGGGGAATCACCTTTAACAGGACGCTATGTGACCCACACGTTTCGCAAAGGGTCAACGTTCAAAATTGTCCATTCATGCAACAGGAACAAGGTCAAGAAGATGTTTATATCCAACAAAAGACAGATAGAGGGGCATACTTCCGATGTCATCCAGTAGTTTGTATTAATTAAAATTACAAGTAGAAACACTCGTACATATTCAGGGAAACCTAATCAATACCTTTTGGCAAAAAAGAAGAAAAAATTTTATAATCTGAAACCGCTGAAAAACTTATTAAATTTTCTGAAAGCATACAAACCAGAGAGCTGTATAAAACTGTTTGCAAAGAAAAAGAAAGCATAATGCAATGTGCTTATCATGGAGTTATAGACATAGGCCCACATCATGTGTTCAATACCTGGCCAGTTGTAGCACATGTCAAAGGTCTACTTTGTCTTGACTTAGTCACCATGCATGTAAGTCATAACTGAAACAATGTCTCTGATGCACCTAGTCTGTCTGCAACAATGTTTCTGATACATTAATTGTGTGTCTTTCTGCAACAAGTTTTGATACACTGTGTGTCTGCAACAATGTCTCTGATACATTGTGGTTCTCTGGAACAATGTCTCTGATTCATTAGGCATCTCTGCAACAATGTCCTGGACACTTTGTGTGTGCTACAATGTTTTTTATGCACTGTATCTGCAGCATTGTCTGGTGCATTGTTTCTGTCTGCGATAATGCCTGATGCATTGTGTCTGTCTGCAACAATGTTTCATACATTGTGTCTGTAATAATGTCTGATGCATTGTGTCTGCAATCATGTCTGATGCATTGTGTATGCAATAATGTCTGATGCATTGTGCAGTACCTCATAATTACTGCAGTCTTCAAACTCTGTGAATCAGGTCAAGGTT
Source organism: Hermodice carunculata (assembly GCA_964020975.1). Lineage (NCBI taxonomy): Eukaryota > Metazoa > Annelida > Polychaeta > Eunicida > Amphinomidae > Hermodice > Hermodice carunculata. Next base: position 24,834,316 of record OZ026623.1, read on the forward strand.
GTTTGCAATATATCCAGCTGGAATTTTATTGAATGCTATGGTCACATTTTTCATTAACAAATGACATGTTCAGCCACAAATATGTCTCTTAAAATATAGGAAGCAAGTATGGTCCACCTGACTGTCATGCTCCAATAGGGGTGATCTGGGCTGGTTTAACTCATTCCATACCAGTCCCTGATTTTTCCGTATATTTAGCTACATTCAAGTTGACAATTGCACATTTAAATTCTTCATGAAAAGAGCTTTCATTCAAGTACCAACAAGTCAATAGTCTTATGTCAGTGGTTCTGGCACTGCCTGGCAAGTCATGCTACAGCTGCCACAAGGGCAGCTGCAGCATGACTTGCCAGGCAGTGCCAGAACCACTGACCAAGGCCTGTCACCATAGTACTGAATGAGTTAATTTTTCGACACACAGCCTTTTGTTCCCATGGTGCATGTTTGTGACACCTAGCAAACCATGCCATTTGAGGTCAGGTGGGTCAGCAAAGCCGCAAAGCCCATTACATTACAATGAACCTGAAAGTTTCACCCTGCATATAAGGACTATTTTTGGAATTGTCATCTTCTAATCTACCTGAAGTACATGTTTTTATCTTTCAAATACACCCAAGTGTGATAAAATGAAAGTTAAATGCTTATTTGGCAAAATATAGAAAGGTTAAATTTCTATCTGCTAATTCCCCATGTTGATCTCTGGAGAAAAAGTGAGGGACCTGGAAAGTGACCACAAGATGTGAGCGGTCAACCATGAACAGGATGGGCAGCACCACCTTTAGGTGGATTTAGAACTAACCCAGACTAGACTATTACTAAAAGAACCACTGGACGATGACTTACATGTACCATCCTTTGGGCTAATTAATAAGTTCCAAAAGGTTCAGAAGAACTGTTGACCGAGATTAAAATTCAAATGATTGAGTCACATCAAAACCGCAACTGTTCACTCAGAACTTTGGATGCAGATCAGAACTCAGGACCGGACAAAGTTTCAGGAGATGCCCCTATATGTATAGTGACCAGTCCCTGTTGGAGGAGATGCCCCAGTTTGTATAATGACCAGCCCCTGTTAGAGGAGATGCCCCAGTTTGTACAATGACCAGTCCCTGTTAGAGGAGATGCCCCAGTTTGTATAATGACCAGTCCCTGTTAGAGGAGGTGCCCCAGTTTGTATAATGACCAGTCCCTGTTAGAGGAGGTGCCCCAGTTTGTATAATGACCAGTCCCTGTTAGAGGTGATGCCCCAGTTTGTATAATGACCAGCCCCTGTTAGAGGAGATGCCCCAGTTTGTATAATGACCAGCCCCTGTTAGAGGAGATGCCCCAGTTTGTATAATGACCAGTCCCTGTTGGAGGAAATGCCCCAGTTTGTATAATGACCAGTCCCTGTTAGAGGAGGTGCCCCAGTTTGTATAATGACCAGTCCCTGTTAGAGGTGATGCCCCAGTTTGTATAATGACCAGCCCCTGTTGCAGGAGATGCCCCAGTTTGTACAATGACCAGTCCCTGTTAGAGGAGGTGCCCCAGTTTGTATAATGACCAGTCCCTGTTAGAGGAGGTGCCCCAGTTTGTATAATGACCAGTCCCTGTTAGAGGTGATGCCCCAGTTTGTACAATGACCAGTCCCTGTTAGAGGAGATACCTGTTTGTATAATGACCAGTCCCTGTTAGAGGAGATACCTGTTTGTATAATGACCAGTCCCTGTTAGAGGAGATACCTGTTTGTATAATGACCAGTCCCTGTTAGAGGAGGTGCCCCAGTTTGTATAATGACCAGTCCCTGTTAGAGGAGATACCTGTTTGTATAATGACCAGTCCCTGTTAGAGGAGATACCTGTTTGTATAATGACCAGTCCCTGTTAGAGGAGATACCTGTTTGTATAATGACCAGTCCCTGTTAGAGGAGATACCTGTTTGTATAATGACCAGTCCCTGTTAGAGGAGATACCTGTTTGTATAATGACCAGTCCCTGTTAGAGGAGGTGCCCCAGTTTGTATAATGACCAGTCCCTGTTAGAGGAGATACCTGTTTGTATAATGACCAGTCCCTGTTAGAAGGGAGGAAAATCACATGTACGCTGACAGTGGTGCTACTTAAACTGAGGCAAATTTAAAGTGAAAGAAGTGTACTTTTTTGGTCATTAACTCTTTCCCCCTTAAACCGGCTGGTGGTCAAATGTCGTCTGCTTCAGCGATTTCAACTGATTTCAACAGCAATGGAAAACAATTTGACGGAGACTTGAAGATGAGGCCTTTCAAGACAACATGACTCAGGTCAACAGCTTTCCTCGGCATGGGTTGGACACTTAGTGCCCAACCATGCCGAGGAAAGCTGTTGACTCAGTCTTAATTCAAGGGGGAAAGGGTTAACAATGGATGGCATGTGACAGTGATGCCCACATACTGGTATGCTACTGTTCACAGAACTGTGAATAAATGCTGTATGGTATTTTTGTGAAAGGCAAAACAAATTCAAAGATTGATAAGAATGACAAGTTTAATGTAACTGTGCTGACATTTTTTCTTTTGTTATCAGCAGTGTTTTATCATATCCATGCACGTGTTACACACAGTTACTGTTAACACTTCCCTCCTCAATCAACCCTGTTATAAAATGTCATGTGCATCTCTGTTTTTACTTGATATTTTTTATGGAAAACATTTTGACTGAAGATGGCACGTCCGTCAACTTAGATTAACGGAACTTTACACACAGTTGCATCTGGACAGAAGTCTTGAAAGACAACCTTTTCAAGATACTGTATGGCCAACTCGCCTGTTTTTCCACTATGCTCTCATTTCCGATGATTCATCAGAGCGTTTATTCAATCATTTGTATGTAAATTTTCATAACGAAGTTCAAGCCTGCTGAATGAACAATCATCACAATACCTCTTTTTTCATGATTTGTAATATTTAAGAATATTAATCAATAAAATAACTGAATTTTTGTTTTTATTTTCTTTCAATTGCAAAGTTTTGAAGAGCTTTCTCCCAAATTTGTGAAAATTTCCAATAAAAACTAAATTTCATGTGGCAAGTGTTTTACAATATATAAATGGAAGACGCACAACTTAGGAAAAAAATTTAAACTGCATTTTCAGAGGAAATTTCCACTTTTACCGCATCTGAAAAGAGGCCTACTGGAAATAGGTTTGAAAGTGTTATTTGGTTGCAATTGTGTATGGGCTATAGCTAATGAATTGAGTTTCTGTCCTGTGAAATAAGGTTATGACTTTGATCATTTTCTGTGTTAGCTTTTATGCCTTTATCCTATCTTTAAAATTATCACCTTTAATTTCTATTGGCTTCATCTAACCTTCCAAAAGAATGGGTGTACACATGTTACCCGGTTTGCTTAGCCTATCGGAAATATGGAAATCATGCAAACTTAATACTTTTCCTGTTATTTATTGCTCCTTCAAGGGATCGCAACTTATTTCACCGTACATGTTACCATATTTCACCGTACATGTTACCATATTTCACCGTACATGTTACCATATTTCACTGCACATGTTACCAAATTTCACTGTTACTATATTTCACCATACATGTTACCGTATTTCACTGTACACTACCATACTTCACTGTACATGTTACCATATTTTACTGTACATGTTACCATATTTCACTGTGCATGTTACCATGTTTCACCGTATATGTTACCATATTTCACCATACATGTACATGTTACCATATTTTACCGTTCATGTTACCATATTTCACTGAACATATTACCATATTTCACCACACATTACCATACTTCACTGTACATGTTACCATATTTCACTGTACATGTTACCATATTTCAATGTGCATGTTACCATATTTCTCTGTACATGTTGCCATATTTCACTGTACATGTTACCATATTTCACTGTACATGTTACCATATTTTACCGTACATGTTACCATATTTTACCGTACATGTTACCATATTTCACTGTACATGTTGACACTTCACCATACACGTTACTTACCATATTTCACTGTACATGTTAACATATTTTGGTGTACCCTTCTCAGCGGCTAGCAAAGTATACATGGCAACCTGTGACATGGCAAGTAATGTGGTAGCACGAAACATAACGAATGAATGCAATGACTTTGAGGATGCTTCCACGGGGAAACAGTGTCCATTGTAACAGACACATCAACCACAATCATAATTTTGGAATATTCTTTAGTACTGTCTGGCATGATTGCAAATGAACCGTCACGCAAACTAGATCAACCTCACAATGGATTGTTACTTTTTTTTTTATTCTTTTCTTTGAATAAAGCAATTCCTACTCTTACACTGGCAATGTTGGTAACAGTTTTATAATGACCCGTAAACATTGCCTTAGGCCATTTCATGTTCCCATTAAATTTTGAGGGTGACAAATTCAACCAATTCCAACACCCCACTCCCTTGAAAAAATCCTACCCTGTCTTCCTGTAGAGCATTACATCCCTCAAAAACTGAGTGTGGAAACACAAATGAACTCAGACTGCTTTAGGAAAAGAAAATGCAGATCGAAGCCAAACTGTAAGAGCAAAAGTGCTCTATGAGTGACAGAAACTAGTGGAAAAGACATGTCAAGACACCATCTCCTCCTTGCAAGGCAGATGTGTGAAGCGTGAAGCGTGTGAAGCGTGTGAAGCGTGTGAAGCATGAAGCGTGTACACACTGACCTTATGTCAGGCCTGGCCGCAGTCAAGTTCGTACAACTATAGGAAGAACACATAGCCCACATGTCAGCCATCTGGCACTGCTCCTCGCAAAACGTGTGCTTTCCAACAAGGTGTACCACTAGAAAGTCCCAACTTAAATCAACCTGGAATAGATGGTCAATAGCTACATCTACCAGGCCCTGCCAATCAATCTGTAAGTTTGAAACATATTCATGACCCCTAGACCATCTCTGCAAACAAGTACATTATCGACTTGTGCACATAATACAACACACTAATTATTCTTTTTAGTAGGGGCCCCCGACTCATCTTTATAAACATCCCCACTCTTGATTAATTATAAATTATGGCTTTAAATAATTAAGAGAATATCCGGTCACACTCAGTTCTACTGTCCCGTTTTCCACTGACCTTTACGTAAAATACATGTTCCCTGGACAACAGCTAGTCAAAATTATTTAATAAAAAAATTAATTTGTCATCTGATAAAAGCCAGAAATGGCAGAAGGATGCTTATCAAGTACAGGGATCCTGGTACAGTAATCGCAGCGACAGTCTTTGGTCACTGGTCATCTCTACACAAAAATGTTGTTCCATTACCCTCAAACTATACTGTACTCTGACCCACCTCATTTTAAACCAATAACTGATTTCTCCGGCAACATCCTTGTGCTACAACTTTGTCCTGAATGAAGTCAAAGTCACCCCAAAGTAATCAAAACCTATTTTCTACCAAGATAAACTATCTAACTGTGTTTAATAATGGTTTCTCAAACTCTTCAAGAATTAAGGCACAGAAATGAAATTCATATAATGTGAAACTTCATTATAAAGACACTCAGATATCTGACATATTCAATATAATGTCACAAATTTTCACGGGAACAGGTTTATTTTCTTTGTTATTTGACTCATTTATTTGACATATTCAGTTATCTGACACATTTCTTAGGGAAGAGATGGTGTCATTATAACGAGTTTTCACTGTATATGGCCTTCTAACCATCATTTACCTCAAGGTAACCCAAATGCAATCCCAACGGTACATACCCATATCAAGTGTTTCCTCAAATTCCTGAGGTAAGCCACAAAAAAACAAAAAAAAAAAAACCAATGCCCACTTTTCTCACCCTGTGATCCTTAAAACCGGGACAAGGTCACCCAAATGCAATCCAATTCTTTCAGGACCCAGTTTTAGACTGAGTCAATGGCTTTCCTTGGCATGTTTTGGGCGACATGTTCCCAAAGTGCACGGATGAAAGCTGTGGAGCCAGAGTACTGCAGGGCCAGAATTTCGCAAAATTTTGCGAGAATCTATTTGGGCTTTTGTCAATTAGTTTTCTTTTTAAAGAAAGACAAGTTTAGGAGGATCTTTACGAGAATGGATTCTCGGATTCTCGCTGAAATTCCGGCCCTGCACCGAATTCCTGAAACTATAGGCATGCTGGTACCTCACTGAATGGTCCTTTCACAAGGAATATGAATCCAGCATCCTTACTATAATGGAAATTAAATCACCGTAACTCTTTCAATGCCAATCAGGTCTAAAGTCGATCTACTTAACAGACAAGTCTGAATTATCATTAGGATCTCAGATCCCTATTCGTCATAAAAAGACCTTTCATTCGACTACCAGCTTTCTTCTGGTTTCAGAGAATGTTCCCAGATCAACAGCTTTTCTCAGCAAGCATTGGGCGCCTTGCGTCCATTGTGCCCAATGCTTGCTGAGAAAAGCTGTTGACTCAGTGCAAAATTTGGCAATTACAGAGTTAAGTAGTTTGACTTTAGTTGCATTTCGCCTTGAAAGAGTGAAGTCAATATCACTAAATGGCAATCCAACCTAGTTCTTACCAAGATACACCATCTTATCATATTTCACCTACTTCTTGAAGACTTATGCCACACAAGTACACATACAGCCATTTAGTGTCCTTTAGTTAACCATTTAATGACCTTCAAAAATGTCAAGGTCACCCAAAATTTTACCGTTGGCCTCATACGAATTTGGTATAAATTTTGTAGTTCAATCTTCATTTAATATCACAGTAATAAATTTAAGGAGTTTTTAATACCTATGATGTTAAGTTTTAATTAACACCACCAGTGACACCAGAAATTATAGGCCTTGGTCTGCATTATTTTCCTGTAATGATGTGGATGTATATTCACAACTTAAAATGTAATGACCACCACCATCCCCCCCCCAAAAAAAATAGTTTTCTGAAATGCATTCCTTCCATGGCCTTGAGAAAATAGGTCAAGGTCGCCCACATAGGCAATATGAAGGTTTTAGATATGGTACACATTTGTGTTACAATTTGTGTCATTACCCTTATTTTGTCTCAAAATATTGATTGAAAGCATTTTCAATGCATTTTGGCCCATATCTTCTGTTATACTGCAGGTGGTGCCACAAAATTTCAGCATGTTTTCATCTTTTTGACTGATCGACATTCATACAAAGTTTCATGATGAATTATGGACAGCTCATCGGCAAATGGTATTCTCATTTTTTTACATTGTGGTCCACATATTACATAATACTACAGGTGATGCCTGTCAGAGGTTGAAATAAACTCGGATGATCTATGTATCCACAGCACTAAGACTTTCTGATACTGGTCAGTCCCATCTCATCAATGAACTCATGACCTTGAGTTGTTTAAAAGTCAAAATGAAAAAAAAAAAGTATAGACACATTTGTTTTACATGGATTGTGAAAGAAGTCAAGCATTGACTTATCAAGTTACTCTCCATGGAACAGATGTTGGCGTATACTTCCTACCTTGTCTGTGGTGGAGGAAACTGAAAAGTCAAAATGAAATGACATTTTCTATGCCTATATTAGCAGTACATTTTGGACAAATTTGAAAATATTGAACTGTTAAATACTGACGAAAGTTTTAACAATCAAGACTGTCATGTGATCCAATCTTGTGTCAAAATGTTTCCCAGTATGTCCAGTCAGTTCATAGGACTGGCAGATCACACAAATTGTCACAATGACAGTCCTGCCACAAAACTGTCAGTTCTGGGCTGAAGGACTGGCAATATTTCACCCCCTGCTGCCACTAATATCGACAGCAATGTAGATTTTCATACCCTTTATAATTCCTGAAAGTTATATGGACTAGGCTAGGTTGGCAGAGCTAAAAAAAGTGACAATAACAAGAAAAATACAAAGCCTTACTAAATCAATCATAAACAGAATTGTGCATATTCCAACCACTGGGCTCCTGTCCACAGAGAAAACGGAGCAAACAATCGGTAATATTGCCAGGACATTTTCCTCCTATTCATGGACACATCCAGGAACTTTATTAGCTAAATATGACCAAAAAAATTTACATCAATTTTCGAGCAGCAATTTTTTTTTTTTTTTAAAGCCATGATATTAAAAGTTTTATGTGCCATCTCCCGCTGACAGTAGTAACCTGTCTGGGAACATGACAATTAAAGGTGGGCATGTGATGGATATATAGCCAATATTCAGTGAATGAACAAGGAGGCCGCCATCACACCATGAACGACAGCTGTGAAATGGCATGGATAGGCAGGCACCAAACAAAACTCTGGACCCGAAATGCCCAAAGAGGCAAACTGCCAAGTCTCTACAGCAGGCACATGATGGAAGTAAAATCTGATTGCATTGCACTGCTGGAAAAACAACCAGGGACATATGTGCTAACTCATGATTTTTTCGCATATTTACCCCATTTAAGACGACAATTGCATATTTAAATTCTTCATGAAAAGAGTTTTTGTTCAAGTACCAACGTGCCTATAGTCTTAAGTCAGTGGTTCTGGCACTGCCTGGCAAGTCATGCTGCAGCTGCCACAATGGCAGCTGCAGCATGACTTAACAGGCAGTGCCAGAACCACTGACCAAGGCCTGTAACCATAATATGGAATGAGTTAAATACTGAACAGATTCACTATCAACTAAAAAATAAGATTTGCGTCAAAGCAAATCTGTCTGTGTACCTGCAAAGAAAGGCAACAAGGGTAAACAACATGGACATTATTGTGTTTTTAAATGATCAAAACATTGCCAGCTGACCTTGACCTTTGAGCAAAACATCATCCATATAAGATTGCCTACTTGTCCTCATATATGAACAACAAAAAGTGCATTGCTTAAGTCCTAAGTCAAACCATTCTCCAGTTAATATATAAAATATAAGCAGATGCCACATGACCCTGGAAAATAGGTCAAGGTTAACAATATATAACTGACCCTGGGAAATGGGTCAAGGTTAACAATATACACCTCAACCAGGTCCTCATCAGGACCAGCATGAGATGCAGTCAGGAAGCTCTAGTTACAAGAATTCTCCTGTCATTATTTAGAAACAAAATTTGTCTCAGTTGCTGTGTGACCTTGACAAGTAGGTCAAGGTTATCCATATATATTCATAGTATAACATTAAGAACCCACCATTGCATGCAATACAAAAGTCCCATGTGAAAGAATTTTCATGTTGCTATCTAGAAGCCATTGCTCACTGCATGCTGGGCAGTCCACATTGATGGATTAAAAATATATTTTCCGCTTTTCCCTTGCCAGGACCTGAGACCAACATGGGGTGTTGGTGGGGATGAGGTGATTCAGGGGATGTCCCTTTCACAAAGCAGAAAAAAGGTTTAAAAATTTGAAGTTAACTTGATACATTTTCTTGAATGGTGAGTCAGTATCATATCTCTCGATGAAGTAAAATCTCTTCAATTTTTGCAGACATATTTCAAAAATACATAAAAACAATAAAGGACTTTCGAGAAACGGGTACAAAAAGGCTATTACCGATGCAAACACATGCAACACAATGGGGCAGTCTTCTTAAAGACCAAACATGGACAGTAATATAGGGCAGCCCTATTGGACTAAACATGAACAATACTACTGGACAGTCCTATTAGACCAAACATGAACAACACTACTGGACAGTCCCATTCGACCAAACTTGGACAGTACTACAGGGTAGTCCTGTTAGTCCAAAAATGGACAGTATTATAGGTTAGTTCTATTACAGACCGAGCATGGACAGCACTATGTGGGGGCAGTCCTGTTAAACATCAAACATGGACAACACTATAGGGTAGTTTTATTACAGACCCAACATGAACAGCACTATAGAGCAGTCCTGTTATAGACCAAATATGGGCAGTACTATAGGGCATTATGCTGACAACATAAGTTTAGGCAGTACTATAGGGCATTATGCTGACAGCTTAAGTATAGGCAGTACTATAGGGCATTATGCTGACAGCATAAGTATAGGCAGTACTATAGGGCATTATGCTGACAACATAAGTTTAGGCAGTACTATAGGGCATTATGCTGACAGCATAAGCATAGGCAGTATTATAGGGCATGATGCTGACAGCCTAAGTATAGGCAGTACTATAGGGCATTATGCTGACAGCCTAAGTATAGGCAGTACTATAGGGCATTATGCTGACAGCATAAGCATAGGCAGTATTATAGGGCATGATGCTGACAGCTTAAGTATAGGCAGTACTATAGGGTATTATGCTGACAGCCTAAGTATAGGCAGTACTATAGGGCATTATGCTGACAGCATAAGCATAGGCAGTATTATAGGGCATGATGCTGACAGCTTAAGTATAGGCAGTACTATAGGGCATTATGCTGACAGCATAAGTATAGGCAGTACTATAGGACATTATCCTGACAACATAAGCATAGGCAGTACAATAGGGCATTATGCTGACAGCTTAAATATAGGCAGTACTATAGGGCATTATGCTAACAGCATAAGTATAGGCAGTACTATAGGGCATTATGCTAACAGCATAAGTATAGGCAGTCCTAAGTGCTTTGATGAACCAGGTCTTACTAGGATCCCAATACTATTTATTGACCACTGTAGTCCTGTCTCATCAAAGGAGTACTTTTTTCAAACCATAATGGGAATCACATTCCACGCATCAGTTGAAAATATCTCCTCCTGTGTTTGCCAAACAGCATCTCAGCATATATTTCCTAGAGTTTAAAATTGTTACAACTTTTTCCAAAAAAAGCTGCATATATATACTCTTGATGGTTAACATAAAAGTCAGACATTTCGACAAGGCTCTTTGTTATTAAAAACAGTGTGATGATAAAACCAATTCATCACTGCTGACGCTGCGCACATCACAATATATTGTGTTAAGTTTGTTATCACAATGCCATGTTTATGCAATGATGTATACCTGGTTCGATTTAGCATAAATCGTATTACAATTTGTTGATCAAAATGCCAGGTGTTGTCACTAACAAAATGGATCATGCAGTACTTTTTGATAAAGCTACCTATCAACTTTTTCACTGACACTTTCAACACAAGTCCGCATGCTCTGAATCAGCATAACGTGACTCGATCCATACTGTTTGCAGAAGGAAGTGTGGTTCGCACCACGCCTACTTGTACACACCACAATGTTCAGGTCATTGGCCTTCAAGATGTGCTTTCTGCACAACGCACCCGATGCCTGTCCTGTGAAGCTGCAGTCCTAGCCAAAACCCGGTACTCACAGAGTTAAACATGCTTATCTCTAAAGCTTAACTCCATCCTTCCCATGCAGAAAAAAAAAATTTGGGCGGTCGTTTTTGCATTGCCCAGCAAGTCAATTGCAGTTGCCCTCTGAGCTACTGTATGATGTCACATATACTCTTCACTGAGCACGTTAAGTGTACAATTAATGCTCTTTTTATGAAAAAGTTGCAGATGTAATTGCCACAATGAAGTCAGCTGAATATTTGGATAGACATGAAAACAGTCGGAGTTAAACGCTCTACAATTCTCCATCAAGATACCATCAAGCCTACATATCCACACATGCAAAGTACATTCAATTACTGCTTTTCCCCCATTTATTCCCGGCTTGTTGTTACAATCAATTAGGCTTTCCAATTACACCAGGTATAACATTCTGGTTTCATATTTCATTGGCATATTTTCTTCTTGAACTTATCTTTTACATAAATTGAAAGACTTTTCATACAAGTAGCATTGATCAATCACAAGGATATTTTTTTCCCTGTTTGCACAGACAGCTGGCTTTACTGATTGAAAGTCCCTCCAGAGATGTTGTCCATGCTATTACAGAGGCCCCTGCTTTCAAGGACCACCTTTGGAGACACTCTGCTAAATACTTTTCATGCTATTTATAACTAAGATGAAAGACTCGTGTTTTGAAAATTTGATAATTGCTGTGATGGTCTTTCATGACAATTTTTTAGAAGACCATCTGGTCTGAGAGGTCATTTGGTTTGGCAGGTTATTTGGCTTGCCAGACCATTAGGTTTGACAGTTTATTTGATTTGACAGCTCATTTGGTTTGACATAAGTTGGCTTGACAGACCACTTGGTTTGACCAAAGAGGCTCATGTAGCCTCCTTGGTTTGACAGACCACTTTTTACCATTTTTAAATACACATTGCTCAAAAAAATCTGTTACATTGAGTAAACCATGCTGTCAGTTCATGCCAAACATGTGTATAGTTATTGGCAAAATTGCCAACTCTGTGCAGACATTCTTTGAAGATAAGTGGAAAAGATTAAACCTTTAAAAGGGATCACATGACACCTCCAAGCCAATTACATCTAACAAAAACTGTCATGTGATTCTTGATCTGGCAGTGGTGCCCTCTGGTGATTCAAGTGATTGCACATGGTACACATCTGTGGTACATTTGGTATCATCCGCTTCGTTCTTTATCAACACATTGCGTTTAGAGTCCTTTTGTAAAGTGCTGAATGGCCTTGAAAAATACATCAAGGTCACACAATCATTGGCCCACAGTGATGCACAAAGTAGGTCACTGAATATAGTTGTATATAGCACTGTGGAATCTATGGAGCACCCATTCAACCAAAGCTACATGTATTTAACTCTTTTAAGTGCCAAATTTTGGACTGAGTCAACAGCTTTTCTCTGGAACTATAGGCATGCTGGTACTTGAATGAAAGGTCTTTTTACAAGGAGTATGAAACTGAGATCCTAATGATAATTCAGACTAGTTTGACTTAAGTAGATCGACTTAAGACTTGATTGGCACTGAAAGAGTCGAGAAGTTCTCCATGACTTTGTTATGCGCCATCTGATGGCCACAAGAATCAATGACGTAGCGTAGAAAATCCCAACAAAGTTGTATATGCAATGGGGGAATTCCTGCCTTAAGGCATCAGTTTCACCACCTATACAATAGACCTTTTGGGAGCAGGGGTAGGCACTGGTAAAGGCCACACTAATGCATCAATGTTTGATGTTGGTCATCTTGAGGAGTGGTCTTTCAAGACAGGTTTCACTGTATAGACATAGTGTATATAGTACTGATTGCCACTTGTTGTTATACAAGGAGAGGTCAATACTGACAGGTGCTCCCTCCTTGTATTGGTATCACGCTATATCATTTTTTATGTGGCATTAGATATCATATGAATGATTCATAGCCAGTTTTATTGAGACTGTCAGGTGATGTCACCTAGCGATCACTACTGCAATCTCTGATTGACACTTTCACATGCTGTTACCTTGTAATCACTGACCCAAACGGGCAGGTGGCAATATCAGATAACTGACCCAGTGACTTATTTTTGTAGTGGCACATAGTTTCGCCCAGATGTATTACAAGTGTGTCAGGTATCATGTAAATATGTTTGAGCACAAAAAAGTCAGAGCCCTTCCAGACATGACAGGGAGAGGCAACACCTTCTCAACCACTGGGTAGTCAACTAGTACTAGTTTTTCACACTGGGTTATCATATTCATATGCTCATTTCCGTTATGAGCTATATTTACTGCTGGAAGTTGTAGTTTTGACATACAGTGGTTTTCATGTTCAGTGCATTGCTACAATTGCAATTGAGGTGAATAGACACATAGACCTGCAAACTGCAGCGAGTTTCTGCAGTAGGAGGTCACCTGTTCTCCTCCCATTGTGATGATGGCTTTAAAAATGTGGAAGGTAGAGTAGAACATGTAACCTTGAGATCTGACAATGCGGAGGTTCAGAGTGCACGGCGTAACCTTGAGATCTGACAATCCTGAGGTTCAGAGTAGACAACGTAACCTTGAGATCTGACAATGCTGGGGTTCAGAGTAGACAATGTAATCTTGAGATCTGACAATGCTGGGGTTCAGAGTAGACAATGTAATCTTGAGATCTGACAATGCTGGGGTTCAGAGTAGACAACGTAACTTTGAGATCTGACAATGCTGGGGTTCAGAGTAGACAATGTAACCTTGAGATCTGACAATGCTGGGGTTCAGCCCTGTGTGTTTGCTGAATGTCCGTCATAAGTAGCAGGGCACTCAGCCTGTCTGCTACACATTTGTGATCTGCCTGTCTCCCCCAAAATGCAATCAACTGGACATTAAATCAAATTGGGGTACCATCAAATCAGCAACACAAAAAAAGTATGTTAATGACCTAAAAATTGGGCCATTTACTATATCCGTCTTTTATAATTGTCCTCTATCAAAAATTAACACGGAATAAAAATATGTTTAACACTTTGACTCATCTGATACTGTGAACAGAGAAAATATACCTTTTCTGTTTTTGATAATGCAACTGCACGGAAACTATACAATTCTATTGTGCAGATAGACTGCAAATTCTCCCCTAAACAGCATTCACTGAGTCAGTTCTAAGTACAAACCATGTATTGTACTTCATATTGTGAACAAGTTTTACTCAGCAGGCTGCACTGCTCTATGCCAGTTCATTCTTCTCAGGTTACATTTCAGTTTACAACCACTCAATTTTTGGTTGGCTTAATAATGTAACTTCATGACAAACTGCACGGCTAAGGTCAAAGGTCAAGAGTATTTTTTCTTACAGGCAAGTATTTTCCCTTAAAAAAAAACTGAAAATCACAATACACAGGGACAATAATAGACATGGATATTCTCAACAAGGATACCTAACATGATAAAATCAATAGAGATGTTATTTTGGGACAGCTGGAAGCAATGGGGATTTTCTACTTTTAAGATGAAGAATTTTCACTTCTCTGAATTATGAATTTAAGCGACTGTTTATCATGAACTGTGAAAGCCTATTTGAAACATGACAAGGTGTTTGAATGACCTCGGAAAATGCTTCTGTTTAACCCTCCCCCCTTGAATTAAGACTGAGTCAACAGCTTTCCTCGGCATGGGTTGGGCACTAATTGCCCAACCCATGCTGAGGAAAGCTGTTGACCTGGGTCATGTTGTCTTGACAGGTCTCATCTTCAATTCTCAGTGAAATTGTTTTTCGTTGCTGTTGAAATCAGTTGAAAACGCTGAAGCAGACGACATTTGACCGCCAGCCGGTTTTGGCCAGTTTAAGGGGGAAAGGGTCAATCCATGACCTGTGGACAGGCCCAGTGGGTCTATTGATCTTTAAAAAAAATGCACTGACTGACTGTATAAAAAGCCACCATACTGCCCATGTCTGTACAAGGTCAGGAAATCACCAATCGCTGGCAAAAGCAAGTTCACCACCAATTAGGCACTGCGATCAATACCTGAGATCCTTAAATATATCAATGATAAGGTAGCCAGCCAGCAGTGTGTTAAAAAAAGCAAACATTGTCGTGTTATGACAGCTTTACTGGGAACAGTCGACAAATGGAATTCTCTGATCCTCTGCATAGTTGGATTGGTCAAACACATTACCCAAGGTGGTGGCCCAACATCTTATGCTTTTTTTTCCATCACATTTTCATTAGAACACATAATATATTAGAACGGTCACAAGATTTTCATATTTTGACCCATATACATATATTACACAATGCTGAAGGTAGCACCACCAATATCAAACTTGCCCCAGGCTTTTATCAACCAAGTCCTTCAAGTTATATGGGGCGACAGTGAAAACTTTTAATGTTTTCTTCTTCCACTTTCAATTTATTGTTGTATTGGTGTCTTTTCATCCAGAACCACTTCCTCGTTGTCATTACCCTATTCCATAGTTTAAATTCTCTACAATCCATAAGCTAACCTGTCATTGTCTAACTTATATACACATCAAAGTGCTAGGGTCACCTTCTTCTGTATAATTTGACATAGGCTGTATTAGCCCAAATAAATTTAAGGGTCTTTAGCAGGTAACTATGTGATTATTTAATGTTTTGAATACTTCTTCAGCTCCCAGTCTTTCAAACAAGTCATGTCTTAAGCTATCAAAATGGCTGCTGTACAAAATAATATGCTTCTCATCTTGTTCTGTTTCTTCAGTTTTGCAAAGAGAGAACAGCAGGTTCTGTTTTCAACAGGACTTTTCTGTCAGGTGTATTGACCTGTTACTACAGCAAGCATGTGAGCATTTATTCGCAATTTACTAAATTACTCCATTTTGCAACAGGGATACATTAACACATGTACATACATACATACATACATACATACATACATACATACATACATACATACATACATACATATTTTGCCCCCTTTTCTCAGCTGACTATAACTAAAGTTTAATTTAAATTTTGTGATAAGCAATATTTGCTACAAGGCATAATATCCTGACTCCACCCCTCATCTACGATGATGCAAGACAATGTTCTATTTTGCAATGTGAAAACCAGGCAAGGGCCTGACGGCTTTGGAGCCTGAACTGAACACGATTTTTCAGTAAAATGGATGAGATTTAGTTTGACCCGTTTCGCCCCTAACTGAGCTCAAATTCCTTCCTGTTCAAAAAAAAAAAAGGTTCTATTTTCTATTTTAAGTCTTTATTTTGTTACTCTATAAGGCATAGAAGTATGGAAGGACAGCAACTCACCTGTACTCCCTGCAGCCGCTTCTTATTTCAAACTCTTTAGTTCACGCAGTCACTGTCACCGAGAAAAAAAGCCAATTTACTTCTTTACCATTTCAAAACTGATTGGTTCTTTTCTAGCTTAGCCTGGCCTAAAATACCCCGACAACAATACACAGGAGTTTTCATATTAATAACAACTTTCTCCTTAACACTTTGGTAACAAGTAACAGATTTATGCCTTTATTAACTGGAGTTATATATCTGAACTGCTCATTAAAAGAGCTTCCCCTGAAGTTCCAATGTATCTACCCAGCTTGCTGTCAGATTTACACAATGCTCCTTGAGCTGCGCGTCACCTGTTAGCAACATGGTTTTCTACAAAATGAAAAATTTCTGACTTGCCATTTTCATATTTAGTACAGAATTTGGTAGAGAATGAGTTAACTATGAAAAAACGTCAATGGCCAGGACATCTGCCGCCTGCAAGGTGATTGGTATAAGCAACGTAATACCCAGAGAACAAGGGACCTTTCACACCTTTGTGGTCATTTCACATTATATACACTTCACTCCTTCTCTCCCCACAGCCTCTTTCCCACTTCCAAAAATCTTTTCACTTTTGCACACTGAACTAAATAAAAAAATGATAAATAATTTTTCAAATGAAATTACTTATGAACTTGAAGGATATCCACTTCCACCAACTATTTCAACACTCCTTTTTTTTACATCAATGTTACATCCCAGATAAATATTACTTTGTGAAAAAGGATAGTTACATGATGCTGACCAGGAGGTTACACTACCATCAAGGTTATAATCCTTTCAATCAATTTTCCCAGCTGCTGTTCCTGAAATTATCATATCTGTATTTTGCACACAATAAACTGCTGCAATGTATGTAAAATTTGCGTACGGGAAAAATGCCTGGGTACTGGTGGACCAGCATCCTTGGAACTAAGCCATATTAATTCCAAGTTGCAAATTTTTTTGTGAGAATTGACCAAAAAAAAAAAGGGCAATGTGACAGTCCTGTGTTAAGCTGACCTAACACGCAAAGACTGAGGTGGTCCTGTGAGCTTCAGAATGATATCATCCATAATCACAATTGATGATATGTACATCTTCTCACACTAATTTTTCCAAATTTTGACAATTAACTTTGATAATTTGCTAAAAATCAGAAAATGACATCACCATTGTAATCCATGTGAATGACTGCAAAAATTTCATCACCTAGTGAGCACATTGTTTGACCCTTCCACAAGCTACATTTCCACCAAGTTTCAGAAGATGGTGTCAAAAAAAGGTCGAAAATAGCTTTACCAGACAAAAATTTGTTTAAAAAAAAAAGGGGGGGGGGGCTGTGTGAACAGCCCATGCTCATCTGACCTAGAGATTTATCACACTTGCAGTTCTGTGAACTTGGGACAGGACAAAATATGTAGACACTTATCAAAGGTACATCCCTACCAAGTTTGACACACATCTGACCTAAATTATTCAAGTTATAATCACTACAAGAAATTCCCATGTTAAATTTTCCTATCAAACCGTTTTTAATAATTTTTTAAAAAATCATAAAAAATCCAAAACTTACTGGAGCGTCACCATTTGAAGGAACCTGGAAGAGATCCACCATGGGTACATGTATGTACATCTGACTGACAGTTTCTTTCGAACAGTCCAAAATGTGAATTAGCATTAGAATGCCCATTGATTTACAGAGTAATCAACAGGAAAGATGCATTTACCAATAAGTACCCAAATTAGGGGGAAAAAAATCATTAAATATCCGAAATCCACAGCAGTGCCACCTAATGAACAACTTTGTTGATTCTTTCACAAGGAACATATCCACCAAATTTCAGCTTAATCTGGAGAAGAAGTAAAATAGCAAAGACCCACAAATAATCATACAAAAATAGAATAAAATTGCAGTGCCACCTGGTGAACAAATTAAGAAGCAACAGTCTCTAGGGCTGTCACTGCATGATATCAAAAGCAATTGGGTAAGGGTTTTGGAGAAGATTTTATAAGATTTGCCCAAAAAAGGAAAAAAATTTCCAAAAAAATTCCGAAATCACTGGAGCATGACTATTTGAACAAACCTGGTAGAGACCCACCCGAGGTACATTCCCACTAAGTTTGAAGTGAGTCTGCCAAATGGTTTTGGAGAAGGTGAAAATGTGAATTGTGGATGGATGGATGACGGACGACTGAACTTAGCTGAATGACATGTCAGCTGAGCTAAAATCAGAAAAAACTGCAGTTCCCTTTGGTGAACAAATTTGCATGCTTCTACATATTTGCTAAGTATCTAATTGTGATTAGTCTGGCTCTGCTCTTACTGAGGACTTTTGTCCTTTTGTTCAGAGAAGTTATTGACATAAACACACATTTATGTCAATAACTTCTCAAAAATAAACAAAAAGTTATCAAAAATAAAATTTAATTACACAAAAGGCCATGGGCCTAATGCTCTGCTCATATATATCTGTTGACCATCACCAAAAATAATTTCCCATAATGCACTGCCTCTATGACCCTCAGAAATCAGTCCAGGTCATTCTTTATCTGGCTATTTCAGATAGTTTGCTGTCCACTTTTATGATCCTCCCCCTTTAAAACCCTCCCCCATCAAGATTAAATCCTGACAATACATATAGTTACGTGCCCGGTTTTCGACCATGCCCAGTTTTCGACCAATTCCGAAATATTGCGAAATTTTCTTCATGGCATCTGCTCTATATCGACGCTTGTACATCTGAACAAACACAGAGTGAACTTATTGTTTGCAAACTCAAGCCTGACAAAGCACAGAAACTATTTTTCAGTTTTTTACCATCTGCCAAACCAAAATGATCTGTTTTTCCATGACGGAAGAGCTGTTTTAAAGCACATTTCTGAATACTCTTCCGAAACAACCATATTTGTGTTCTTGGTCATTTCAATTTTCCCAGGATGCACTGATGCAACTCAATATCTCTATCATCTACTGTCAATTCGGATATTCACTGACATTGCCCTTGACCCTTCTCTGTCTCAGATGACTAGATGTCCTACTCATTCATCTGGAAATACAAATGTACCATCAATCTTGTGCTCACAAACATGCCTCAAATATTCTCTGATGTGTTGGCCACAGATTGTTTTGTGGAGTAGGACCACTTAATGCTAGACTTTCGCATTGACTGCAAACAAAAGGGTGAACAAAGTTACCATGACATGTATATAAGTTTAAAAAGACGGATTGGTGTGGTCCCAGTGAATGCCTACCTAATGTACGCTCAAGCTAACACTTATGGAGGATAATACTGACATTTATTGGAAACAGTGGCTTGGTATTTATTGCTGTTGACAATTTTACTCCCAAAGTCAAGGTGTAGGATTTTTTATCATCCTCATATGACACGGTTCAATTATCAAACAAAAAACACACAGAGTATACAAGGTTTAAGCAAAAAAGTCTCTTCCTTTGACATGCAAGTTAACGAAACTGTCAAATGATATGAAAAACTTCATTGCCAACAAGCACACGAAATAAATTGACAGTTTGAGTACATATATACATGAAAACACAAAATGCTTCTGCAGTGTTTCCGTTAACCCCCAAATTGGGGTATATTACATTTTTTTTCAAAACCTCAAAAACCCTTTGAGAAATTTTCAAAGGGTCAGAAGTGTTGTTTATTTACATGTAAAATTGGTAAAAATCTAGTCTTCTCCCCTGAATTTCGCTTTTTGTGACACCCTGTGGCAGCTGGAGCATGACTTGCCAGGCAGTGCCAGAACCACTGACCAAGGCCTGTCACCATAATATGGAATGAGTTAAAACTGCTCTCAATTATAACTAGAAGCCGGTCCAGTCCGAGACTGAAGACCCCTTGGCCAGGCTTGATAACTGAGAAATGGTACTTTAGGTGAAGCCCATGTACCTGCACATGAGACCACGAGGTTACTTCTGTTTGACCTAATGACAAAGCTTTAGTGCAAATGCAATGAGCCGAGATATCATGGCATGGCCAGTTTTCTTCAATGCAGCACTGTGACCTAAATATGTGACCCAGTGACCTAGTTTTCACTAGGTGTCTGGGGCATCCTCAGGACCAGCTGTCATAAATAATTGGTGCAGCTACAATGAGTTATTTAATATTTGGAGATATCATGGTACAGCCATTTTTCTTTAATGCACCATTGTGATCTAGTGACCTAGTTTTCGATAGGTGTCTGAGGCATCCTTAGGACCAACTGTCATAAATAATTGATGAAGATACATTCAATACATTTTTAAGTATTGTGTTAACATTGTTTTTTCTTCAATGTAGTACTGTGACCTAAATATATAACCTAGTGACCTATTTTTGATAGGCACCGGAAACACTTCAATGGCCCTTTGTGACAAAAATCTGGTCTCTGTAAAGTGAGTATTTTTTTAAATATGGCATTAACAAGGCATGGACGGTTGCGTAGGTCACAACAATACCTCTCCTGACCAATATGGGCCAAGGGATAATAGGGTTGCTAGATTCATGTTCCTTGTAAAAAGACATTTCATTCAAGTATCAGCATGCCTGTCATGACACAGGATGTATTAGTCTCAGTCAACAGCTTGTCTTGGAATGCTTTGGGCCCAATGTGTACAAAGCGTTATGAGGAAAGCTGTTGACTCGGTCCAAAATGTGCCACTGAAAGAGTTAATCTGGAGGTGCTGTTCTAACTTGTCAGACAAACAATTCTTACTTAAAATGTTTCCTATCAACAATGCATTTACACCAAATATTGGGGCATACATTTGTGACATATGGGGCAATTTTGGACATTTTGTATAGGAAAGGGTTGACATATTCATATGTGACATCTTCCCATTCAATTCCATTGTCTGGTGAAAAGGTTGTCTCTTCATATCTGTACTTTTATGACTGTAGCATGTAGTCACATAATGTATCTTTCAATCTATTATCGACACCCCAGTTCCTTTATCTATTGTACTGTTTTCCTTTGAAGGAGTTAAATATATGGAGTTGTTTTGAGCTGTCCTGTACACATTTCGACATGTACAAGCCTGACTCCATTTTCCTGTTCTCACTTGCACCAGACTTCTAAAGATACCACAAAAGTGCATAAACATGACTATACAGACAAAATACTAAATGGTCCCCTTAACCTTGACCTCTGTAACACTAATCATGACCCTGTCAAGCAGAAACCACTCAGCTGTAATTGGATGAATGTTCTTTGAATACACATGATAGGGCTTGACATCTGGGATCTTTTTTCAACTTTTTTTTAATCAGTTTTGCTATGCGCCTCCACACACCACACTTTATAACTGATCTCATTTTTAACTAAAACTAGTCTTCTCTGTAAATATCAAAATATCTTCCAGAACAGTATGACTATTTGATAAGAAAAAAAAAACAAAAAAACAGAGCTAAAATAAAATGCCTGAACCAGAGTCTCACCAGTCCGTATTTAAATTTGGAAATATATATACATGTTTAATTTAGGTTGCGCTATTGATTATTTTACTGAAGAAATTCCGTATTCGTTCCAATAGTAGCACGCTGTGCTAATGCAAAGATTTCCTAGAGCAGACATGGTTTTCGCAGAGTTTTGTGATAATGATATGTCTTGATTTAAAATACAATAAGCAATCACACTTATTATAGAATCTATACAGCATAAAATAACAACAATGAACCCTCTTCTTTCATCAGAGGCAGTTACTTTTTAAAAAACATTGAAAAAGACTCAATCTTTAATACCCTCCCCCCTAAAAAAGTCGGGTGTGTGCTTCTATTAGGACATGTGCTACAATTGTAATGAATGCGGTATATAAAAAATGTGGCAGGTACTGAGCTGGTCACACAGATCACACAATGGTCACCAGTGTCACCGCTGTGTTTGGTGACATTAAACAACACAAAAATTTCTGACAATGTAAGTTAAAATTGCACGTCATAGTGAAAAAAAAGAAAAGAAAAGAAAAGAAACCCCAAGTGGTAAATATTTACTACTGTACACTTGAGACCACTATCTAATGATTTTGTTTTAGACCAGAATGGTTGACATCCACAAACTTAAACTCATCATTTGGTACTTCACTGTTCTGAAGAGGTGTACAGAAGAACTGGCTGGAATGAAATTTAGACGTGAAAGCTTTATAAATCTGATCATAAACAATGTTGTCAAACATAACAATAAAGAAAACAATCCCTGACACACAGTTACAGATCATAACACAATGGACGGACTTTATCCAAAACCTACGGCAGTTGTACATCAACTTCCTCCTGCTACAAATCACTTCCTCTTGGCCATTTACTTGAAAGGGCATGAACCACTTATATAAATAAATAAAAACCTGATACAGACAACAGACTGAGTTTGTGAGTCATCAACAAGATCTAATATGCTTTACTTGAAAACAACTTCGCATATGTACGTTATTAAACTATGTCATTCATAATCGCTTTATTATAATGGAACTAACCTTAGCATGCTTTTATACAGTAGTAAGATAAGACAAGGCCAAAGGGACTGGCATGTTCACTATGGGATACATTTCCTTCCACTTCAGACAGATCAAGATTCTACAAGGATGAAAGATCTAACCAAAAAAGCTGGCATTAGGCGTTTTTGAAAGGCAAGGAAACCTTACTGGCTATGGTGCTTAACATTGCCTGCATGACATGCTGCTCAACATTGCCTGCATGACATGCTGCTCAACATTGCCTGCATGACATGCTGCTCAACATTGCCTGCATGACATCACAGTCACCATCCTTGTACATGTACTTGACTTGATCCTCCCCAGCAAGCCTCGTGGAAACTCCCAAATCTGATGACTCCTGTCACACACATGGTCTTTGACTACAAGACCAAAATCTGAAAATTCTACAAAATTAAACATCATTTGGAGGTCATATTTCGAGTTTTTTACTTCATGGGAGTAAGAGCTCAAAATCCAAGCTTCTTGTGAAAACAATATCTGGACTGTTCGCAAACTCCGAAGGATAAATTCTCCAAACATGATCAACCTGAATATTAGTTCATTTCTTGTTATTTACTTTTGTTTCTTTCTAATAGAAGAACAATATTAAAAACACTGCTTGTGATATCAGCCATTTGATTTTAAAAAAGAAAAAAAGAAATGGTGTGTAACCAACTGGTTTAGCCATAGTGATTGAAGTTGGAACTTTTTATCCCCCTCCAAAAAATGCTAAGAAGAACTGCTGAATGTAGCAAAGACACAACATATATATATCTGAGAACTCAGCAAGGCCAGTGACGGAAAACGTCCTGTTTGTGAGAGTCCCGACTGGTTTCGTTTGTACTTCAAACTCATCAGGGGATAACTGAAAACACTATGATCTAACGTTGCTTATGGTAACGTTGCTACAGATTTGTAGACAACGTCACATCAAGTGACGCCAAGGCATCAAGAAAATCCACTGGTCTAACTGCCTGAGCTGGCATGTTACTAAGACGTGCAGATCGTTCTGTCATGTCACTATAGATCCTGCATACCCTACATGGGCGACATGTGGTTGACAACCCTGCATCAGCCCAGAAAAGGTCAACATCTGAAGCTTAAGCTGTCACATTAAAGACTGATTATCCATAATCATTATATCCCTGTGGTATCGTACAATAGCCTGGAATATTATTTAGAATTCCTTTACAGTATTGACAGTCATTTGTGATAGATAGGTGTAGAACTAAAAGTCTGGAATAAGACTAGACAAGAGTGACTATCTACCCATGACCACCACCACCCCCCCCCCCAAAAAAAAGATACAACATACCTGTGAACTTGACAGCTACAACAGACATTCTGATACATCAAGAAATCCCAGTGATGGAATTTCCTACTAATAAAGTGTAGCCTTTCTATATACAGAAGCAGCTTTTTCACAGAGACTTTTTTCCAGACCTTTTTCTTGCCAACTTGCTCTCCTTTAAGGGAATGAGAATTCTTTATTTGCCACCGGGGTTTTTTTGGGGTGCACATTTCATGCCCAGAGAACCAACCCTGGTAGTTTTCACATGACACATCACCATAAATAATGGCATACAAAAAAAAAAAAAATCCACGCTCCAATTGAACATTAAGATCCCTTTTTTTCTTTGCTTCAAGGTAAGGGCTGTCATAAGTTCTACATTCAGCTTGCACCAGTCGTGTGTGACAACTGGCACCATGTGGGCTGATGGGTCAAGCTCCAATGAACCAGCTCGTTAGTTTAAAGCACATATTTCCTTATTCTTTTGCCACAGGGATTGATGGATGAAGTTTTTCTCCTGCAAATAATTGAGAAAGAGTTGGTCCTTTTACATTTTGTCCACTCTGCTGTCTATCAGTTTTTAACTTTTTCAGTGCCAATTGTGACTTAAGTCAACCAACTTAAAATGAACTGTTCTGTATTATGATAATGGTGCTAGATTCTTGTCCCTTGCAAAAAGAGTCTTCATTCAAGTACCAGCATGTCAGTAGTGACGTAAAAGATGATGGTCCAGGGTAACAGCTTTCATCTGCATGCCTTGGGTACATTGTGCCCAAAGCTGAGGAAAGCTGTTGACTCAGTCCAAAACGTGACACTGAAAGGCTTAACCCCTTTAGCCCCTGACTTCAAATGAAAATGGGATGATTTGTGTAATAAATTTACAGCTAAAGGGGGCAAATGGGGTAGAACATGCTACAGGGGGTCAATGGGGTACAACATGCTATAGGGGTCAATGGGGTAGAACATGCTACAGGGGTCAATGGGGTAGAACATGCTACAGGGGTCAATGGGATAGAACATGCTACAGGGGTCAATGGGATAGAACATGCTACCGGGGTCAATGGGGTAGAACATGCTACAGGGGGCCAATGGGGTAGAACATGCTACAGGGGTCAATGGGGTAGAACATGCTACGGGGGTCAATGGGATAGAGCATGCTACAGGGGTCAGTGGGATAGAACACGCTACAGGGGTCAATGGGGTAGAACATGCTACAGGGGTCAATGGGATAGAGCATGCTACAGGGGTCAGTGGGATAGAACACGCTACAGGGGTCAATGGGGTAGAACATGCTACAGGGGTCAATGGGATAGAGCATGCTACAGGGGTCAGTGGGATAGAACATGCTACAGGGGTCAATGGGGTAGAACATGCTACAGGGGTCAATGGGGTAGAACATGCTACAGGGGGCCAATGGGGTAGAACATGCTACAGGGGTCAATGGGGTAGAACATGCTACAGGGGTCAATGGGATAGAGCATGCTACAGGGGTCAGTGGGATAGAACATGCTACAGGGGTCAATGGGGTAGAACATGCTACAGGGGTCAATGGGGTAGAACATGCTACAGGGGGCCAATGGGATAGAACATGCTACAGGGATAAAGGGGATTTCCGTACTGGTATAGTGGGACATTATATTTTCCACGACCTCTTATCGGAAGTCGTTTTCTCTTCCGTACTTCAGACTTGCAATTATTTTGGGACTTTTTTTTTTAATGTAATCTGTACTGGGGCAAAATTATTTCTTGCACTGGCATACTGGGAAAAAAATTAAATGAAGCACCATCTCTTGAACAAATTACTGTAAATTGCTTTAATTTTGTTGTATTCTTATTTTTGATTATGTCGCTGATGGCACAAAACCATGAAAATAAAGACACAGTGAAATAGTATTTTAACATTGTTTGAATGGGAATTGTGCAAAACAGTGAAATTAAAACTACAATAAAATGGCAAGAATACAAAAACCGTGAAAATTTATACACGCAAAAATAAAGCAATTTACAGTAAGGTCTAGGGTTCCCCAGAAGTGTCCATATGTTATTTTGAAACAATTTGCTGAGAGTTTTGGAGATTTACATTTTAATTTGCACACACACACACACACACACACAAACTAAAAAATTGAACCCTCAAAAATTATATATGAAATAAGAAATCATTGGGTCATGACCACTTGACCACACTGGGTAGAGACCAACCCAAAAGAGATTCCCAGCAAGTTTGAAGAAGGTCTGGCCAATGGTTTTGGAGAAGAAGCCCAAAACGTAAAGAAGGGATTGGACAGTGACGACAGATGGACAACTGACCATCCTGTATCAGCTGAATGAACAAGTCAATGGATTTAACCAGGGTTCAGTCATGGTTCTGTACATGGGTGCCATTTTTGTTTGTTTGTTTTTGATGAAATCTGTCCCATTTCGAGATCATTCTTCCACAGCTGAAGTATGAGGCAAACAACACTCCTCCACC
This sequence comes from Hermodice carunculata, assembly GCA_964020975.1. NCBI lineage: Eukaryota > Metazoa > Annelida > Polychaeta > Eunicida > Amphinomidae > Hermodice > Hermodice carunculata. The sequence goes on from OZ026623.1 coordinate 24,861,026, forward strand.
CTCCCACCCCCCCCACCCCCTCCAAGATCTTGCTTCCACTCATTGTGGAAGACTTGTCGTGCCCCTGTACATAACGCAGTGCTAGAAATTATAAGCCAGTGGCCCGATGGCCGAATGCCATGAAAAAGGTGGTTGGGTTACCTTATTTTGAAAGAAAATGATGACCAGTGGCCCAATTTTTCAGATCTAACTATTGATAACAATGCAAAGGTGGCTTGAAATAAATTTTTGGGCCACCTACCCCTCAGGACAAATTTCATGCACTGATAAAGCATCCTTGTTCAAGCTGCTGAAGAGCAACATTTTACCAGAATTTCCCTCCATTGGTTACAACTCTGGCTCACTGCTTTTTTTTTTATTTCAACTCTTTTAGTGCCCACTTTGGACTGAGTTTGACATTGCACCCAAACAGGGCCACTGAAAGCTGTTGTCCCAAACCTCTCTTAAGCTCTCTTATTGTCACCTATGCTGTCTTATTGTCTCTCACGTTCTCTTATGCCCCCTTATTGTCTCTTATGCTCTCTTAGATTCTTGTATCTTATGCTCTCTTATTGTCTCTTATGCGCTCTTAGATTCTTGTATCTTATGCTCTCTTATAGTCTCTTATGCTCTCTTATTGTCTCTTATGCTCTCTTATTGTCTCCTATGCTCTCTTATTGTCCCGTATGTTCTCTTATTGTCTCTTATGCTCTCTTATTGCCTCTGATGCTCTCTTATTGTTTACTATGGTCTCTTATGATTTTGTACTGTTTCTTATGGTCTCATGCTCTCTTATTTTCTCTTATAGTCTCCTATGCTCTCTTATGGTCTGTTATGCTCTCTTATGGTCTGTTTTGCTCTCTTATTGTCTCTTATGCTCTCTTCTTGTCTCCTATACTCTTTTATTGTCCCGTATGTTCCCTTATTGTCTCTTATGCTCTCTTATTGTTTACTATGGTCTCATGATTTTGTATTGTTTCTTATGGTCTCATGCTCTCTTATTTTCTCTTATGGTCTGTTATGCTCTCTTATGGTCTGTTATGCTCTCTTATTGTCTCCTATGCTCTCTTATTGTCTCCTATGCTCTCTTATTGTCTCTTATGCTCTCTTCTTGCTGATGCTATCTTATTGTCTCCTATGCAACTGTAGGTATGCTGGTACTTGAAAGCAAAGCCAGTTTTATAAAGAATATTACTCTGGTATCATCAGCTGACTTCACAGCACATTGACTGTCAGTCACACGTAGCAGTGACAGAGTTAAGAGCTAGTCTAATCTCACAGAACCTGAGCATGCTGCAAATCTTCAATCAAACCTTTCACCTTAGGAACATGACATGATGCCCAACTCTGAAGCACGATATTTACTGAGCCATGCAAGGGTCCATACCCAACGTGCCCAAATATGTTATCATGTGTTGTGTTTACAGGTTAAGAAATTATTTTTTACCTCCCAATGATTTTTCAGTCAACCACGACCCTTCAGCTGTCTGTCCTTCACTCACCTAAAACAAAAACGAAAAGAGAAGGTTACAAGATTTTCACACCATATCCTAAAGCTAGCAGACTCTGAGTCGATAGCTTTACTGGCCACACTGTGAGCCCTATGTGCCAAGTAAGGGATGGGGACTGATTGTACAGTAATATGGCGCAAAGACTCACATTGTATACTGTATCACACAGGGTTAAAACTCTTTCAGTGTCAATCACGTCTAAAGTCGATCTAACTTAAGTCAGACAAGTCTGAATTATCATAAGGATCCCAGATTCGCATTCCTCATAGAAAGACCTTTCGTTCAAGTATAAGCAAGCATGTGGTTCCAGAGAGAATACCCCAGGTCAACAGCTTTTCTCGGCATCCATTGGGTGCATTGTGCCCAATGCGCGCTGAGAAAAGCTGTTGACTCAGTTCAAAATTTGGCACTTGAAAAGTTAACATTCCAACCTGCAAACAAGTCCCTTCATGCCAACACAGACATGTTATTACAAACACATCCTGCACCATTCTTTTTTTCTGTAGACATCCACATCCAAAGTGGTCAAAAAAATTACGCCTGTCCTGGCTGTAAAGCAATTCTTTCATGACGGGCAATTTAATGAACCCTTTGCTGTCCAAAAAGTTTTGTCATTTATGGAGACCAAAACAGGAACAACTAACATGATTTAGCCTGTAAGCATTAAAAAAACATGAGAAAACTCCCCTTCTATTTACGTGTTTTCTTTTGTGTTTGTGAGTTGTATTCTATTTGTTTGTTATTGAGTACCTGCAGCAATGACATGGAACACTGGCCATGTTCACGGGAGACACCTTTCAACTTGCCATACATCAAAAAGAAAACGAAAAAAAAAAGGTGTGAAAGAGATTTGAAGTGGTATGAAAAAAGCCCTGTCATAAATAACCCATGGCAAAGAGAAGGAAAAAAGATCGCAGTGGGAATAAGTGAGAATAGCTTGTTGTTTAGGTGACCCACCCCAAATACACCCCTTGCCAAGTTTCAAGAGGATACACTAAACCAGTTATAAGACCTAGATTGAGGGATCTGCCAGCATGTTGTAATATCTCTGTCAGGACCTGGCCTACACCATGGGAATACCGCTGTATTCATACATTGTCCAGGCTAACATGGACTCATGCTACTCATTTGTAGAAACTGGAAAAAAATTGCTCATTTTGTAGAAACTGGAAAAAAATTGCTCATTTTGTAGAAACTGGAAAAAAATTGCTCATTTTGTAGAAACTGGAAAAAAATTGCTCATTTTGTAGAAACTGGACAAAAATTGCTACATCACCTGGTGAATCAATTCAGGTCAAGGGATATGCAGATATGTACTCGTGCAATTTCAAAGCAATTGGCTACGACAATGGTTTCAGAGAGATCACTTTCAAGATTTTGCTCCAAATGAACAAAAAATATCATTAAAAAATCAGGGATGCCACTGACTTTTACAAAGTTGACCTGATATGTGAACAAAATTACCTGAAACCTATTCAACACTTCTCTTTTTCTGCAAATTTGAGCTGTTTTGACAAATTTTATATACGATTTTGTTTGTCACAGAAAAGGAAAAATACATGTACCTGAATTCAAGAAAAATACTGAAAAGTACCATCTCTAAATTGTTTTTTTAAAAAATACCCGGACCATGATTTCTTGAACAATTTGGCAGGAACATACCCAAGGCACACCCCACCAACTTTACAAAGAATCTGTCCAGCAATTTTGGAGAAGCTGAAAATTGGAAATTGTTAAGATGGATGATGTACAACAGACAGTAGAGGATGACACACGGATAACGATGAGATAACCTCAACTGACTGACACCTCATCTGGACAAAAAATTCAGAAAACAAGATATGTTTGTAAAACATAGATGCCCCCCGCTCTCATTACCCTTGCCCGCGCTACCCTATTGATAGTGGTAGATGAGGCACTTGTGACCTTACAAAATTAGTGAAGGTTGATCATACATCAATGTCACATATCTTGAAACTTTAACCTAGCCCTTAAAAAAACGACTAAAAACCTGGACAATATAAAAGTTATAGCTGTAAAACGAGTCATCATTTAGAAACCATATTCAGCAAAGTGGCTTTATGACCTTGGAAATTAGAGCAAGGTCACTCATTTTCACTTGACCTTCAGTTATTGTGCAAAAACCACAGGAAGTCTACTGTCTGTGTGTGACCCTCAAAACTGGGTCAAGGTCACCCATCTACAAACTCAAACTAGCCCTTATAGGCAACCATAAAGCTGTACAATATAAAAGTGCTACCTCTAAAATGCAAGTTATCATGCAGAAACAGTATTCAACCAAATGGCTCTGTGACCTTTGAAATTAGGTCAAGGTCACCCATCTTCACTTGACCTAGCCCGGAATACGGACAATTATCCAGTGCAATATAAAAGTCCTAGTTTAAAAACCTCTTCAGTTATCATGTGGAAACCAAAGTTTACTCAGGTACCACTGTGACCTTGGAAATTAAATCAAGGTCACCAAACTTTAAACTTCTTCTAGCCCTTAACAAGAACTATAGACCTGTAAAGTATCCCAGTCCTAACTTAAAGACTTCTTGAGTAATTGTGCAGTAACCACAGGAATTCTACAATCTCTCTGTGACCCTGAAAACTGGGTAAAGGTCACCCATCTTCAACCTCAACCTAGCCCTTACAGAGAACCATAAAGCTGTGCCATATAAAAGTTCTAGCTCCAAGGTATCTATTATCATGCAGAAAGCACGAAACCATATTCAGAAAGTGGCTCCGTGACCTTTAAAATGAGGTCAAGGTCATCCATCTTCGAACTTAGCCTAGCCCCAAATATGGACTATAATCATGTGCAATATAAAAGTCCTCGCTTAAAAAAGTTATTGTGCAGAAACTAAAGCTACCTCAGGTACCACTGTGACCTTGGAAATTAGGTCAAAGTCATCCATCTTCGAACTTTGCCTAGCTTTTGACTAGAATAATACACCTGTACAGTATCAAAGTCCTAGCTCAAAAACTTCTTGAGTTATTGTGCTGAAACCACAGTCGACCGACCGACAGACAGACCAACATGTGCAACGCTATATGCCCCACCTTCTTCGAAGGGGGGCATAAAAAGTAAAGAAATCTCTGGAACTTGACTACAAGAACAAACTTGGTAGACACCCTGTGAAGTTGCAGCCCATCCATGTTTGCTTATATCTTGCCAACGGATTTTTGAGAAGTCAAAATCTGGATATCGTTTTCCTATAATGATGGACACATCAGCCTCATGTAAGCAAAGCTAAATACATATGTAACTTGATGACGAGGCATTTTGAAACAGCAAAATGTACATTAGTAGTTAGCTGGGAAGAGGATATACATGGATATCAACAACACTGACAATAACAAAGTCGTGCACAGACATGATTGATTGGATAGTAAATTACAGATTTGACAAAAGTATTTACGGCATTTGAGGTTCAAGTTAACACTAATAACATCCACTTATGTAAAAAGTATCCCCTTGACAGGTGATTGGCTGCCTGTAGTTCATCTTCTGTACATGAGGGGACATGTAAGAAAGCAACTTCAACCTATAACAAAAGAATGTTTTTCATTCCCATTCATGTTATTTGGTACGTATCCGTGGCATTCAACTTTTATTTACCAAGATAGAGAGCCCTACTGAAGAAAACGAAAAAGAAAAAAAACCCCAGCATATTGCCATGCTGTAGTCTGCAATACTATACATATTGATACAAAAATTTATTGACTTAATCTTTTGCAACCATGTTTTGACTGGTAGATGTATGACACCACATGTCATTAGAACAGCATTTGAACACCATGCGATTCTAACACACAACCATACAAAATAATTCATCATTTACAAGTTAAATTCTTTTGACCCTATATTTTGAGTGCTATCATTGTTATATTATTCAAAACAAGCAACTTCCCACCTGCAATATGTAGCCCTAAAGCAACAAAAAGACATGACCTGCAGCAGGTTCCCAATACATGACCTACAGCAGGTTCCCAATACACGACCTACAGCAGGTTCCCAATACACGACCTACAGCAGGTTCCCAATACACGACCTACAGCAGGTTCCCAATACACAACCTACAACAGCTTCTAAATACAGGACCTAAAGCAGGTTCCCAATACACAACCTACAGCAGGTTCCCAATACACAACCTACAACAGCTTCCAAATACACAACCTACAGCAGGTTCCCAATACATGACCTACAGCAGGTTCCCAATACACGACCTACAGCAGGTTCCCAATACACAACCTACAACAGCTTCTAAATACAGGACCTAAAGCAGGTTCCCAATACACAACCTACAGCAGCTTCCAAATACACAACCTACAACAGCTTCCAAATACATAACCTACAGCAGGTTCCCAATACACGACCTACAGCAGGTTCCCAATACACAACCTAGAGCAGGTTCTCAAAACCTTTTCTTGTCATGTACAGCATTAACAGATAGCAAGAAATTTCAAACATATCAGATTTTTCCAGGAAGGGGGGTGGGGGGGTGGGTCTGTTTCCAGGGGCATGGGCATTAAAGCAGGAGAAAAAACAGTGAGGGTTTTGTCATAAGCGCCGAGGCCGACATCAGATATGAGCTGCAAACACTCTCTCCCACCACAGCTTGGGTTTGTGCTACTAAAGATTCAACCAGCAGCCAGGTGGCAGTCCTACCTCCACCGAAACCTGGGCTGTAACAGCAGCACAATTTGACTGCATGGTGATGACATCCTGGAGTCGTCTTTCATTCCAGTGGGCTGATGATGACCAGAAATTTATGAGCCTTTCAAGTGTCAGCAGCACATTGTTGCTAATTGCCACATTCTCACACCGTTAATTGTCAGGAACAATTTACTTTTGAGTTGTATGGTACATGGCCCAACAAACACATGAATCTGCCATTGACATATAGCAGGTACTCATCCCAGACCCGGCCCACACCAGGGTGGGATTTATTTTGGGTTGAATAACAAGGTCAGCTAAGTACTGGCTGTTCACCCAACCCTCCTTTTTATATTCATGTCTGCAGATGCAGACATGAATATTAAATATATATATATCAGTCCCTGATTTTTCTGTATATTTACCTACATTTAAGACGACAATTGCATGTTTAAATTCTTCATGGAAAGAGCTTTTGTTCAACTACCAACATGCCTATAGTCTTAAGTCAGTGGTTCTAGCACTGCCTGGCAAGTCATGCTGCAGCTGCCCTTATGGCAGCTGCAGCATGACTTGCCAGGCAGTGCTAAAACCATCGACCAATGCCTGTCACCATAGTCTGGAATGAGCTAATAAAGCAAATTGCAGGCAACTTAAGATTTTATATCTTCCATACCTTTCAAACTATTTCAGATAGAAGTGCCAATGCAACTTCAATAAGCCAAACATGCTGTCTCAGGTAAGCATGTTCATTGAGGTGTGTTCTAATTAGGTCACAGGTCATTCAATACAAACTTCACCCACTTAACACAGAAATGTATAGGTGTAAAAGAAAGCTTTTAAAAGAATTGTTACAGATGGTAGCTCCATTCAAGAAGATGTCTGCTGTATTGTTCATCACATACAAACTATACAGTTTCAAGATATCCATGAAACTAGTCCAAGAAATTGATACAAATTAAAAGTTTGATTATGGTTGACAAGGTAACTTAACAAGTTACACGGGGAAAGGGCACTTCCGGTCTCAAATGACCTGTGATCTCAATCAGCCTCTCTCTGGGTTGGGCTGAGATAGTAACTTAGCTGATTTACAGATGCAGGAAGGGCATTTTTGAAAAAAAAAATGGAAACATTAAATGCCAATGACCTTGAAAAGCAGGGAAGTCTTCTGGCTACCCTGGTTTCCAAATTTGTTCATGATGGTGACCATGAGCCAATTTTCAGTCATGATATAATTGAAATAAATAAGGTTTTGGATGATAATTCAAGAATTGTTTGATGAGTCACTGACATTTGTCAAGGGGAAAATTTTTTGCCTGCATGTGGATGACCTTGACATAATCTTCAAGGTTACTGGATAAATTTTGCAGGTTTTTGTCATGATGAGTATTCAAGAACTGTTTTGGCCAAAGATTTTGATATTGAACATGACATGAACTGAAGGTCAGTTGAGTCCTATAGTCCTTGTACTATTGTATACAAGGTCACCTCAGCACAGGACCATCACAGTCCACTTGTTATTTTGGTTCAAACGTTTCAAAGGTCCAATGGGGGTATCCATGAGCATTTGTCTGCAACTTAACCCTGACAGTGCTTAAAACAGCTATAGTCATTTTCTCGTTACCATGAAACATATAATGATTAAATGTTTTTAAATTCCTCATGAAGATACATGTACCATTCATTCAAATACCAGCAAGCATAGTCTAAAGCAAAAAGCAGTCTTAGTCAACAGCTTTCCTCGGGACACTCATTGTGCACAAAGTGTCCAAAGGAAAGCAATTGACTCATTCTTAAATCAGTGCTTTACGGGTTAAAAACAATTGGCCAGAAGGTACCAGAAAAGAGTTCTTAAAAAAGAATGTGCTGAAAAATGCATGCACAATTTGTTCATACAAATTAAAAACAAGGCCTAGTGGCCTAAATGTATCAGGAATTGTTATATTTCAGAAAAGCCCAGGTTGCATGATTTTTTTAAATGCAAAATACAGTTGATGGGAAGGGGGTGGCTTTATGAGCCTGTATGCACTGGTGCATGTGATGATATAGGTAATGGATGAAGGCTGTTAGAGGATGGTCCAGATAAAAGACATCGGTTATGGATGAAGGCTGTTAGAGGATGGTCCAGATAAAAGACATCGGTTATGGATGAAGGCTGTTAGAGGATGGTCCAGATAAAAGACATCGGTTATGGATGAAGGCTGTTAGAGGATGGTCCAGATAAGAGACATCGGTTATGGATGAAGGCTGTTAGAGGATGGTCGGGATAAGAGATATGGGTTGTGGATGAAGGCTGTTAGAGGATGGTCGGGATAAGAGATATGGGTTATGGATGAAAGCTGTTGAAGGATGATCAGGATAAGAGACATGGGTTATGGATGAAGGCTGTTAGAGGATGGTCGGGATAAGGGATATGGGTTATGGATGAAGGCTGTTAGAGGATGGTCGGGATAAGAGACATGGGTTATGGATGAAGGCTGTTGAAGGATGATCAGGATAAGAGACATGGGTTATGGATGAAGGCTGTTAGAGGATGGTCGGGATAAGGGATATGGGTTATGGATGAAAGCTGTTGAAGGATGATCAGGATAAGAGACATGGGTTATGGATGAAGGCTGTTAGAGGATGGTCGGGATAAGGGATATGGGTTATGGATGAAGGCTGTTAGAGGATGGTCGGGATAAGAGACATGGGTTATGGATGAAGGCTGTTGAAGGATGATCAAGATAAGAGACATGGGTTATGGATGAAGGCTGTTAGAGGATGGTCGGGATAAGGGATATGGGTTATGGATAAAGGCTGTTAGAGGGTGGTCGGAATAAGAGATATGGGTTATGGATGAAGGCTGCTAGAGGATGGTCGGGATAAGGGATATGGGTTATGGATAAAGGCTGTTAGAGGGTGGTCGGGATTAGAGATATGGGTTATGGATGAAGGCTGCTAGAGGATGGTCGGGATAAGGGATATGGGTTATGGATGAAGGCTGCTAGAGGATGGTTAGGATAAGAGGTGTCACCTTACAGGATTTAGCCATTTAGGGTTTCTATTTGTCCGACAGCACGTTTTTGCCCAATTTTACAGTAGCTATGGGTTAAGTCTCCATTACGTTCAAATTTTAGGTGTCCCCAACTTTTCAACTTCCAACTAGCAGTGCACCCAACAGGGTGTACAAATATGAACTGTTCCCAGAAGTGGAGATGCCATTTATTCATAACATGTAATTGATCGTTTACTTAAGGGCACAAGTTCTTTCCAATAGTTGATGGATACAATGAAACCTCATTATACTGACACCAAGTGTACCTTAATAAATGTGTCACATAACTGAGGGAAATAAGAAAGAAAATTTTTCTCTTAAAAATTAGTGTCAATATAATGTGTTGAATATTTGCGTGTCGTTTTAAGGAGGTTTCATTTTAACCCTTCTTGGGGGGACAGGTTAACACTTTGCCCCTTGAATTGACACTTGAATCAACAGCTTTCCTTGGCATGTGATCTTGATCGGGCTCATCTACAATTCTCAGTCAAAATTGTTATTCATTACTGTAAAAATTAGTTGGAAACACTGAAGCAGACGACATTTGAACACCAGGGCATTTTGGCCGGTTTAAGGGGAAAGGGTTAAGTGAGAACACAACACTCAGATATCTGCCCATATTTTCTATTTTCATTAACTCATTCCACCCTGACAGAAGACTGAGTCAACAGCTTTCCTTGGTGCACTCTGGGCGCAATGTGCCCAGCGCACGCCATGAAAAGCTGTTGACCATGTGCATATAATTTGATATGATCTTCCATGCAAGTTTCATCCAAAATTTTGAAAAATAATCCGTAAATTTTTAAAATAAAATTAGCAGACAACATTTAGATATTAGCTGGAAAATGTGTCATCAGGGTGGAATGAGTGACAAAATTGACTGTGTATTACATTTCACAAGATGCGCTGATGCTACAAAGCATTAAGCAAAATATTTTATTCATATGACAAAATTTACTTCAAATACTTTGGTCAATTGAAACATATTTCACAGAGTTATTCTTCCATGTGCAATGTGCTTATTTTGTTAATTGCTGTGTTTGAATAGTCATCAGTGACTAGTCACAACTTCCCAGTGTGATATTAGTGATTATTGGGACACGAGCACCATGATTTGAAAGGTTCTTGTCTCCACAAGACCATGAAGTTATTTCCCCAATAATCTACACAGATCATGGCAACAAATTTCATGACAGTTGATTCTGCAACTTTGTTGTGAACTTATGCTAGTACAGGCAAAAATATTTGTTACATTTTTAAAGAAATAATATACTTACATTTTCCATAGGCTATATGGTAACAATGATGAACGTAAATCAATGCAGTTTTACAATACTGATGCTGATCAGAGATATATGTATCTTGTCATCATTACTAGTACTAGTACATGTATTTGCATGAACTTATATAATGACAAGAACTTTGTGTTCTTTTATGCCAATTGTAGATTTACAGAGATAACTGATTGAGGTGTACTCATTGTGTCTGACAAAATTTTATTCAACTGCCAAAAAACTTAAACCCAGTGCTCCAGACAAAGCAATCCGCTACATTTCACCCATCATCCTCTGTTCAAGGTAACTTTTTCATAACAATTCCAATTTGTTAGCCTTTGGATACTGCTTCATGCTTTTATGATCAGGTATACATAAAGTTGTTTCGGCGCTGATCTCAATGCAGCAACAAAACTGCGCCCCACAAAGCGTCATATAGAGCACGGAGGTAGCACTGAGCGAGTTGTAACTAATCAATACAACAACAAGCTGCTGTGTAATGGCCTGCTGCTTTATCAAATACACTTTGTCCATATTTCTGTATATATGCAATGCTTGAGTACAACTCATGATATGTCTTTGAGGAAAAACAGAAATTGTTCAAATAATGAAATATAAACAACTTTATTTGCCAGATAGGAAGGCACTGGTTTATAACAGATGAACTGCAGCAGGTTACAGGTGCAAGGAACTCTTTACTGGAAGAACTTGAAGTATCTACATAGTTCATAAAAACCCAGGGAAATTTATTGCTTTATATATGGTCCCCAAAGTAAAAAAATCTTGCTCCTGAGACCATGGAAACATACTGGATTGTTTTACAGTCATTAACAAAAAAACAGGAAACTGAGGACAAAAGCAGTATTGTCAATGTAAACAATGGCAACCCTTCTAGCATAGTTCAGGGCTAAAATTAACCAGTTTAACATACAGCTTAATATACTGGGATTTGATTTCCTTGTGTTATCACCACTACCATGGCAACATGGCCAAACTGGAGGAAATCCCTAAAATGACTGGTCCCTGATCTGTTGAGCACCCTTGATACAGATCAACCCAGGGTGTGTCTCCACAAAGGTGGAAGATCTTTTACACTGTTTTCGAAGTCAAAAAATATAAATGGCAGATGGTGGTCAGATAGACATCAGCTGACAGATATGTTATTTTGGATAACAAGAGGCCCATGGGCCTTATGCTCTGCTGACAATCATCACCAATATCGGACTTGACCGGGCTTTTTTATACACCCTTTAAGTCCTGAAAGTTACACGGGGTTAACTTGAAAACTGTGGATGATATTGTGCTAATGAGCAAAAGTTTATTGGTTGGACGGACATACATGAGCGGTCACATAAGCTCTGCGACCTGTTACCAGAGCATAAAATCACTGGATCTAGAGCAAAGGAACACACTTGGCAGGAACAGTCCGACCCCATTTGACAAGAATTCTAGCAGAGGTTTAGGACAAGTTGAATGTTTTAACCCCAGCTGGATACTCAATGCGATGCATGTATACAATTCCAAAAGCTCCACTGACCAGCAAGAAACAGGGGAGGGGGAATTGACAATTGTGGCTGGGATGATTATCATGTTTTTGTGGACTGCACATTCATTGAGGCCAGCACGAGAACTGTGCACTCTGTCCAGGATTTTGTTTTCCTCAGCTTGTTACAAAATAAGGTAACCCTTTCCCCCTTGAATTAAGACTGAGTCAACAACTATCCTTGGCATGGGTTGGGCAGTTAGTGCCCAACCCATGCCAAGGAAAGCTGTTGACCTGGGGCATGTGATCTTGATAAGTCTCATGTACATTTTTCAGTCAAATTGTTTTTCATAACTGTTGAAAACACTGAAGCAGACGACATTTGACCACCAGCCGGTTTTGGCCGGTTTAAGGGGGAAAGGAGTAAAGTTTACACAAATCAAACGCCATCCACTTGCTCCAAGATTAAATATCTTTTGTGGCATTAAAAAGGGTCATTAAATTCTGTTGCAAACTGGACAATAAATAATATGAGTATTGTTAAGAGAACAATGAATCAGTTCTGTATCACATAGCCCAGTGATATGGCCGAGATGGAAGTCATGACCACGGACAGTCAAGATTCAATGAGAGAGGCTCCCCTGGTCACACAGATGACATGGGATACGCCTGTCCGGCTGGCCCATGCTTCTATATTTTTATCTATTATGGACGATGTTATAGACTCTGCAAGGAAAACAGGCAGATTGTTATGAAAACATGATAGAGGCCACAGAATGACAAACCTGCTACATTTTACCTACTTATGCCTTCAGGATTTATAATACATCCTTCCAACTCTGGTCTCAGACTGATAATATTGGATGGGCCAATGTCTTGAATTTTATCTAATTATCTCTAAAAGATGACATACCCAGACTCTTTTGCTCCACTCCAACAGTGGTTCCATGTATGTACAATTCTGTACTTACAAACAAATGTTAACTCTTTAAGTGCCAAATTTTGGACTGAGTAAACAGCTTTTCTCGGCACGCATTGGCCGCAATGTGCCCAATGCGTGCCGAGAAAAGCTGTTGACCTTGGATATTTTCACTGGAACTAGAGGCATGCTGGTACTTGAATGAAAGGTCTTTCTGAGATCCTAATGATAATTCAGACTAGGTTCACTTTAGTAGAATGACTTGAGACCTGATTGGCACTGAAATAGCTAACACATTTTTTCTTTTAACCTTTAACATTCCTGCCAAGTTCCCTGGTGATTCATTACAACCTCTTCAAAAAATAGCACTCAGAACATTTTAACATAATGGTCCATATATTACATAATACTATAGGTGGCCTGACCGATATCAAACTTGACCTAGATTTTCATACACTTTATACATGTAATTTCTGGAAGTTGTATAAAGCTAGCTTGAATACTGTGGACTGAATCAAGTTTACAGATGGACAGACAAACAGACATGAATGACTGCATACAAACCAAACGTGGAGAAATTTCTTCCTAAATTTTTGTTCCCCTTATGTCAGCTGAAGCCTGAAGTGGTCATTAATGAAGCAGAAGGGGGTAATGATAAAAGAGCATTGTGTGTATTCTCTTGAAAATGATTCAAATATTGAACCATCCCTTGCTCTTATCTCCTGTGGACAATATAGACCTCAATATCAATCTCCTAATGCTTATCTCTTATGGACAAAATATGATACAATATCAATCTCCTTAGTCTTATCTCTTATGGACAAAGTATGATACAATATCAATCTCCTGAGTCTTATCTCTTATGGACAAAGTATGATACAATATCAATCTCCTTAGTCTTATCTCTTATGGACACTATATGATCCAATGTCAATGTTCTCTTATCTCTTATTAACAGAATGATACATCAACATTTACAATGTAATATTTTGTGTCTGATATTTGATACATAGACATTCAAGCTCTTATGTCTTATGGCCATAAGAGGTAATAATGCTATAACTCTGAACTCTTACGTAAAAATAGTATGCCAGTCCACACTTGTGTGTCTTGTACTGACTATGATATATCAATTTATAATTCTCGTCTCTTATGGATGTGTTGTCCATCATGACGTATTTGTACCTTGGGATACATAATACATGTACAAACAGATATGTCACACACACAAGAACACAATGTGATGAACGATACATTGTTTTAATACTCTTGTTTTAATACTCTTTAATTTCTTCTGGACGTTTAACTTAAGCCAAGAACAACCCTGTACTGTTACTGCCTTATTTCTCATTAATTATAGAGGATACACCAAGACATACAACACAAGATTGTTTTATCTTTGGTGGGTTATGACAGGTATCTCATTGTTCATGGAAAAGACACGATACACCAAGACATAGAATATAACATAGTTTATCTTTGGTGGATTATGACAGATATCTCATTCTTCATGGAAAAGACAGGGCACACCTAGACATAGAATATAACATTGTTTATCTTTGGTGGATTATGACAGATATCTCATTCTTCATGGAAAAGACACGATACACCAAGACATAGAATATAACATAGTTTATCTTTGGTGGATTATGACAGATATCTCATTCTTCATGGAAAAGACAGGGCACACCTAGACATAGAATATAACATTGTTTATCTTTGGTGGATTATGACAGATATCTCATTCTTCATGGAAAAGACACGATACACCAAGACATAGAATATAACATAGTTTATCTTTGGTGGATTATGACAGATATCTCATTCTTCATGGAAAAGACAGGGCACACCTAGACATAGAATATAACATTGTTTATCTTTGGTGGATTATGACAGATATCTCTTTCTTCATGGAAAAAACAGGGCACACCTAGACATAGAATATAACATTGTTTATCTTTGGTGAATTATGACAGATATCTCATTGTTCATGGACAAGACAGGATACAACATAAAAATAACATTGTTTTTCGAAATGCCTCAGACATAAATCTAGTCTTCTGATTGACTCAGCAAGATATGGAACAGTTTTGACAGTCGAACTGGAATAAATTGACTGTCACACACTGCACATTTTTGCCACATGGGGCACTGGTCTCCTGACCCAGCCTCGACTTGGTTGATTTGTTGTTCCAATATATTGGTACAGTGAAAACTCGTTATAATGACACCATCTGTTCCCCAAGAAATGTGTCAGACAACTGAATATGTCAGATAAGTGAATCAAATAACAAAGAAAATAAACTTTTTCCCATGAAAATTTGTGTCATTATATTGAATATGTCGGATATCTGAGTGTCGTTATAATGAGGTTTCACTGTATTATAAAGGGAACTAAAGCCCTAGTCTTTGTGCGACACAAAGAACTGTAAAAGTGAGAGATGGATTGTCAACCCCAAGCTATGCTGAGGTTACCAGTCCATCCCTCAGGTTTATGGTTCTTCCTGTCTTGTGTAGACATGAGCACCATTTCATTTATCTTTCATGGATCATGACAGATATCTCATTTTTCATGGAAACAGGACACACCAAGAATAACAATATAACATCGTTGTGTCCTTCATGGGTAACAAAGCATAGCTGATCCCTTATCAATAACAACAGATGGATTATCTCTCACAGATTATAAACGATAGGTTTTCCATCATGGATAATAACTGATATATTGTCACTGGTGGATGATTATAGATAGCTTATCTCTCATGGATGATAATAGATATCTTGTGTCTCATGAAATGGAAATCTTATATTGCATGAATGAGACATAACATACCAAAAGAAACCATATATTATTGTTCTCTGTATTTCACATTTAGCCCTTGAAAGATACCAGGAAGTTATCTCTGTACAATATCGCACAAAGTATGACTCGCTTTTAACAACATTTGACACCTTTCTCCCATCTTTGAGTATTTTCTGTGCATTAAATTGTAATCATGAATGAGGCGGCTTCCACCATCCTGGCACGGATCTGTTCCTTTTAAGTTTACTGTCTTTTATTATGCCATTGTATATATGTGTTTTGGTTCATTTAGGTACATTGTATATATGTGTTTTGGTTCATTTAGGTACATTGTATATATGTGTTTTGGTTCATTTAGGTACATTGTATATATGTGTTTTGGTTCATTTAGGTACATTGTATATATGTGTTTTGGTTCATTTAGGTGCATCACATATATGTATTTTGGTTCCTTCATGTACATTTATTCAGAGAAATGTGCAGAAATATAATTTGTAACTAATGGAGTATTTTGCATGCTATTTTTCTGCAAATTATACTTTTTTGATAATTGATTGGCATTCTATGCGAGCCATGCATAAATACTGCCTCATGTTTCCTCAGCAGTTTATTTTGATTAGCAAATGACCAGCAAATCCATTTATTTTGTGCCTCTTGTTTTATGACATTTGATCTAAATGTTAAATATGCAAAGGAATATAAGAAATGTAGATGTAGTGGAGACAAAACGATGTAATGGATATTGAGATATTGGACAGACAAGTATTGGGACAGATTGACAGACAAGGCAACATTTTTACAAGGCTGTGACCTACCTGTCTAACACAAAAACTGACACAACCTCCTTATCCTTTTCCAACATTATCAAAAAGAAAGACTTAAAAACTTGTCATGAAGCTCACCAATTGTTTGGATACCCATTGGCACAACCTTCAGACTCACTTCTGTGAAGGGTCAGCATCTTGGCATGACCTTCAGGGATGGGTCAGCATTTTGACCTGACCTTTGGAAGCAAACACATAATAGCAAGGGGTGAGGTGTTAAAAACCGCTGCATGCTCTAAAGTGTGTACGCTCACTGAACTGAGCAAGGGAATGATGTCTCCCTGTCAAGTAAGACTTCAATGTATTTTACCTTTTGAATGCACCGTACTGACCCTCAGCATACCAGAAGGTCAAAGGTCAAGGGATACAGGTCAACAGTTTTCCTCCTGGTGACTGTCACCTAGCCCAGCCAAGAGGAAAGTTGTTGACTTGAGTGCAATTACACAAGGCCAGCCTGTCTGACCTGTGGCCTCTTATAAAACCAAATTCCATGAAGATTTTTCAGCCTTTGTAGGGTGAGGACAGTGATGAATTACTGGTGTTTTGTGAAAGTTGGACCATTGACGGGGCAACCTCACATGCACGTTTTGCCATTCATAACGCACTGCAAAGCTGAGCATCGCGGCAAGCTAATGTTAGTTTTTGTCATGACAGTCCATGAACTCAATATAAAATTCAAGCTTCATCAAAGCATTTTACATTTTGAATGAATCATGAAAGACTCAGGAGGGAAACCAACCTTTCTAGCTGTTATTTATTTATAATAAAATATCTTTTTGCGGTAAACCACATAAAAACAATTCCAGATTGGCTTATTTCAATATCATATAACACCACTAAAATCAATAAAGATGTGGGTCTGAAGTGGCAAACACACCACAATTGTTCCTGGTATAAGTGACAGAGAGTTTCTGACAAAAACACAATGAATCAGTGTCATTTTGAAAGTGTCAATTGGCAATACCTTGCAAGTGGCAGTGTGTGGAGTTAGGAACATGGCAGTCACAAACTGGGACGATGACACATTACACCTCCTGTCACAGATGCAGATAAGCTTTCATCACGGAAACAGAAACGCCATTTCCACCTGTGCATTTCCTACACTGCTTACAAAAAATCCAAACAATATCAAGGTGATCGTGACGATTGCGATTGCCTTTCACTTATGTCCAGTACTCATTTTCCCAGATGCTAATAGAGCCATTTCGCAACACCTCATTTTTTAAAAATTGACATGCGAATGTCTCTCTCTCTCTGACTCTAACCCCGAACAAGTTTCCTAGTGAAACCTCATTCCTCTAATTTTGAAATCTAAAGTCAGTCAAGGTTGTGGTAGAGATAATACAATGGCCCTAATTTTTCTGCAAGCCGCATGTAAATTAACAGAAATTAGAGTGAGATTTGCAGATGAGCACTTGCAGGATCTCATGCCCAACTTGCCCCATAGTAATTATGCCCAGCTTGCCCCATAGTAATTATGCCCAGCTTGCCCCATAGTAATTATGCTCAGCTTGCCCCTTAGTACTTATGCCCAGCCTGCCCCATAAAAAGCTAATCGTTTACAATCTTGGGTGAGGGGTGAAACACTCTTAAATTGATTTATTTTTTTGCAGCTGAAAAAAAATTGGAAAAAATAACATGAAATCAGTTGTGTGTCATCAATTCTACCACCATTCAAAATTAAATTTAAGACATGAATTTAAGTCAGCATTGTGAACACCTGAATAAATCTGAAATTCGATTTTCTTGATTTTGTAGTCAGTACCTTCTCTCTTTTTCTCCCCCTTTTGCCTTTATTTTCATAACATGAGCATGCAGATTCACAAAAAAGCAAAATTCAGTTTGGTATATAGATTCACAGATTCAAACCAAAATCTGCGCAAATTACAAAAATTTTATTTCAACCTGCTGGAAGAATAATTCAAATTTGGAATCAAATTTCTTTTTATTTTAAATTTATTTCTTTTTCTTTTGTTTATTTGCCTATCCTAAGAATGCATTCGGAATTTTTTTCCAGAACTTTGTAATCATGGATGTACCAAACAATTCAATTCATACTCACAAGTCTCACTCGAGAGTTGTCTATATAGTCCACACCAAACAGCGGCAGTCGCTATACTTCCCTGTATCTTCCTGCTAGGGCAGGCGATAAAAAAGTTACACTTCCCATTTCTTTTGACTTGACACAGGCAGATTTTGCTGAACCCCTGACCTCTGTTAATATACGAAATGTTTGCATAAGATAAAAAAAAAAGTTCAAGCGCAGCCGAGAGATTCGGCCCCTGGATATACCTATAGTAAACTATACAAAAATACCTCAACTTGTGCGTAAATATTCGACACCCCCAAAGGCTGTGAAGAGGAATCCCATTTTTTTCACATGCTCTGAAAATCAGCCCCTGTGTGTGGATTTGTATTGAGAGCTGCATGCTCTGTTTCCCATGACCGAGGTTTATTTGAGTCACGCAAACTACCATAACAACACAGCTCCATTCATGGTTTGTGGGAAAAACATGTTTCAATGAGGTGGCGGAAAAAACCTGTTATACTACAATAACATACTACAAAGAAAATACTCGGGTGACAACATAAAGGCCTCTATCAAAAGTTAGGCTAATATCGGGAGCTTTGCTCATCTGAATAAATTCTCCATTTTGTGTTAAAAATATGATCCTAGCTCAGCATGTGACCAGGCCTTGTCACTGATACAATACCTTCCATGGATCAAATGGTCTACTTCTTTCATAGGATCAAAGGAAAAAGCTTAAAAACAACTACAGAAGTTGATATTGGCAAGGAACGCAGTTGGTAATTCTTTTACAATCTTATTTTTGACGGTGTATGTAATTACATGTATCTGAGACAATAGCAAATGTCCTTTTCTTAAATGTGATTAATTTCTCAGCAAAAGGAGGTGCCAAACCTGATAAGCTGTTAGTGGAAAATGCGATTGATAAAGAGGCACCTCCGTCCACATTTCAACCCTGCTCTGCCTTCATTAATTTTCTGATTGAAGACTGAGTCAGCAGCTTTCCTCTGGACACTTTGCAGGCAATGTGCGAAAAGTGTCCTAAGGAGAGCTGTTGACTCAGACTACTTTTTGCTTTAGACTAGTCTTGCTGGTATTTGAATGAGAGGTATCTTATCAGGAATTTTAATTTTTTAACCATTATGTTTCATGGTAAAGATGAAACGACTACAGCCATGATTAGCACTTTAAGGGTAAAGGGGGAAGAGAAAAAAGTTGTCCCTGTTTTAGCATTTTGGGCATTTAACTGAAAAAGTTAATCATTTCACTATTCTAAAAATAGTTCCTGTTAAACCTATATTAAATAAATAAGAAAAAATACACACACACACACACACACACACACACACATATATTATATATATATATATATATATATATATATATTATATAATTGTTTTGTTGCATTTTTATTTGAAGTTTTGTGACACCAGCACAATGAAAAAATAAAAACATGGCAACATTAAGTGAATTTACAGTGAAAGCATTTTTTTAAAAAATATTTCATGTACATTTCCTCAAAACTTTTTTTAAAAAAAGATCGCTTTTGATGGGGTGTGGCATGGTAGAATGGCTGTCTTTAAGGAACAGATTACGAGTGACCGCCTCAGACCGGCCATTAAGCCGACGGAATACAAAGTGGTCATTCATGCTCTGCAGAAGATGTCCTAAATACAGTACATCTTCTGCAGAAACTGGGTCCTATCATTTTTAAAAATATATTTGTGTCAAGTGGAAAAAAGCTGACTTTGAATAGCTTGTGCATTTGTATTGTTCCTGCAAACTGGAAACACACTGCTCTCCTGAAATAACAGTCCCCTCCCTCTTCCCCAGACAGGTCCTCCCACCAGTAACCTATCCGGTCAAAGCCGAGAATTTGGACCCCTCCCACCAGTACACCCTTTCAGTTAAAGCAGAGAATTTGCACTATGTGATATTTACAGATCTAGAATATCAGTTCCCAAAACAGGCTATACACTCACTCACAGTTGCTTGCTTGCTTACTCATATGCTTTCATTCATTCATTCATTCATTCATTCATTCATTCATTCATTCATTCATTCATTCATTCATTCATTCATTCATTCATTCATTCATTCATTCATTCATTCATTCCAGTTCCCCATTCATTTACTCGTTCCTTTTATTTTACCAACTTTTGGGGGGCTTCAGGAATTGCTGTCAACAGCAATAGACACAAGCTGTTTTGAAGAGGCCACTGGTGAGTGCGACAATTGAAATCCATTATGTACACACCATTGATGCCTCACATCAACCTGTTTCTCCTGGTGTTTGCCTATTAACAGTAAAACAATCATTTTGATGTTATAAAGTCATGAGTGTAGACCAGACTCAGCTGGAAATATTTGCTTATTTCATTATTTGTACAACTTGGACAGTATTATTACGAAATGTCGCCCCATTTAAAAACACAATGCGGACAGACAGCATTCAGATTTAACTATTTGTCAAGGTTGATAAATAACATTACTATATATAGACTCCTGTCAATAAAAAGTAGTTCTTAAGATGACCATATTTAATTATGTTACTATTTGTAACAAAAGATTGACACATTGTTCAGTTGTTATATTTTTCATGTCACTCGAAGCTTATTGGTATTGTAGTCTTAACAGCCAAAATATCTATTTATAACACATAATTATATATACCATTTAACCCTTTCCCACTTTAATTGCCCCAAGCAACTGAGTGCACATTGTCATCTACTTTACGGTTGTTATTCTTCTTTGTTAATAGCAAATATCAACCTATTTTTCAACCCATGTTCTACGTTAAAAAAAAAAAAAAACGAAAAAAGTGAATTTCTCTGTATTTTTTTAAAATTCCCATCTATTGCTACATATTTTTGGAAAGACAAGTCTCCAAGGAGACTCAACATTCATGAAAATGCATGAATTTAGCTTCATATTTGTCCCAATTACCCTGGCTAAAGAGGGGTATAACCCTACTCATGTATGAACTACTCGATCATAAAATTGTACATATTTTTTTCCCTCCAATGTTGGCGGCCCTGCCTAAACAGCTGACAGTCATTACTGACTGGTTGTTAATATAAGGACTGCCTGCCTATTGAGGTCCTATTTTTCTGTAGGATAAACTGAAGTAAAATGATAACCAATGCAAACTCCTCAGCCACAAGAAGGAACTCCTTATTTGTATTCTTCATATATGAACAGCTTTCGGTCTAGTACCAGTAGACCTAAGCTAAGGTCAGTGGTTTTTGCATTGCCTGTGTCATGTTTCAACTGCCTGGCACAACTTGGCAGTGCAAAAGGCAATGGCTACTGAGAGCACTATCACTGAGATCATGTGTTAACTCCTTCCATCCTAATGACGATTTTTCCCGCTAATATCTAAATGTTGGCTGCTAATTGTATTTTTCTTATTTAGGGATTATTTTTCACAACTTTGGATGAAACTTGCATGGAATATCATTCCAAATTATATGCCCATGGTCAACAGCTTTCCTTGGCGGCCTTGGCAGGCTCTGGGTACAATAGGCATGCCAAGGAAAGCTGTTGACTCGATCTTCTATCAGGGTGGAATGTGTTCAAAACTAAGCTGACAACACAACCAAAGCACCAACCACTCATGTAATACCACGTATTTCTGTAAGCTAGCACTATCCATTAGCCAAATAGCCAATCGCTAAAAAGCTGTGATTTGGCTCAAATATAATCTTAAGTTTTAGCCCAATTGACTAAAGACTTTTCATAATTGATTCCGCTTTTAATGCATGTGTCCTTCAGGGTTTCTGCCAGAGGGTAAAAAGAGTAAAATAATATACCCTAAAAAATCTCAGGGGTACTTTTGCTTAGCTAAGGTTTTAGCAGAAAAGAACAATTTTAGCATATATTACCCTGAAATACCCCATAAAGGCTTCATTATTAGAATTAATACTTGAGAACATGAAAATCTAAGTAAATTTTATTCTGGCAGAAACCTTGTCAATGGTATTCTACTTAATTATTTAGACTTATTGAGCATAATTTGAAAAAAAAAAAAAAATTGCTCATGGTTTTGGCTTACATAACCAGTATTTGGCTCTTAAGGTTTATGTTATTTTAGCCAAAATGGCTAGAGTTGTACAGTTGCTTGTGCCAGCCCAGCGTTTGTACTCGAATGAAACATCCATGGATTTAATATCATGAATGTGACTATGCAGTCCTTGTCTGAAATAGAGGTAAATATGTGACAGAAAAAACAGTGACTGGGATGGGACGGGTTAAAGTACACATGTATGGAACAGGTCCTCAGGATTCTCATCGTGACCCACATCAATACAAACAGGCCAGTAACGTGCGCTGCATGAATGCCGTTGTCATTTGTCAAATTTCCATTTGTAAATGTTACGTAATATGGCCAGCAGAAAAGATGACCAATTATGAAAATAATCATCAGATCAGTCTATGCCAGTGAAGCATACCGCAAGTCAAGGCTGCTCGACAAATTCCATTAATTTGGGATCCAAACAGGACTGGCAAGCGATAAACTGTATCGTATAATTACTGTTGAACATCAGTTTTGGACAAAACCCTGACACCACGTTTGTAGGACATCAGCCAAAATGAAACAGTGGAAGCAGTGAAATATGTCAATGCAAAAAGCCAGAGTGATCCTCTGGTTGAGTCAGAGAAGATGAACCCACGGAAATTGAGTTTGCCTTTGTGGGTGCTCCAAGGCTTAAAGGCCAACACTTGGAGGAGGCATGTAAAAATTAATACGACCCTCACATGCTAAAGTGATCTTCACTCTGGCCTCCTCATCCTCTGTACTGCAGGCCTCAATGAACGTGAAATTGGCCATAATGGCTTTCTTTCTCACTCAATCAAGGCATATTAAATTTACAGGCATCTCACTCAAACCATTTTTATCAAACACACAGCACAATTAACTGCCTTTGCCAATATCTAAAAAGACGAGGTCTGATAGACTGCTGTTGGGTAATTCATTTCTAGGCTACAGTTCACAGAAATTCACAAATTATACACGTATGATGTAAGAGCAGTTCTCAATATGGGAATTCTGGGTAACGGTTGTGTAATTTGTCAGTTCCAGGACCTTTACTCTCTGAGGGATCCTGTCAAAAGTTCATTGCGTGCTACACAGCAAAACAAGATTTCTCCTGCATCTTGCTGAACTGCAGCGAAAACCAGCAATAAATGAGGGAATCCATTATGTTGTCACATGACTCAATTAATCCTCATTCTGTACTTTACATACACAGCAAGTTTTTATCTTTCGCACATTGATCCACCTTCACTCAACCCCACAAGACAGAACTGGTCATGTGACCATTTGCTTGCTGGCAATGCAGTCCTAGAAACTTGTACGAATACGTTTGAGTAATAATTACAGAGTGTCTGAGCAGGTACCGTACACAGATGCTCAAAGTGTTGTAGAACAACAGGCATCAGCGGGACAAAGCAAATGTAAGACAGCTGCCTGACTGCCTATTAAGATGCCTGAGATTGGTCGCCTGCCAAACTGGACACTATTAGACAGACAACCCCATATTTCTCTTTTAACTCATTCCACCCTGATAGAAAACCGAGTCAACAGCTTTCCTTGGCGTGCTCAGGGTGCAATGTACCCAGAGTGCACCAAGGAAAGCTGTTGACCGTAGGCATATAATTTGGAATGATCCTCCGTGTATATTTCATCCAAAATTTTTCAAAATAATCCCAAAATTAGTAAAATACAATTAGCAAACGACATTTAGATATTAGAGGGAAAATGAGTCATTAGGGTGAAATGAGTTACCCATTGTCATGCTGAGTGACACTGGATGTATCTCTCCTTTATCTTTATCATGATCAATCAACATCATCATGGTTTCTTCCTATTAATCTCCATGAATTGTTAAAAAAATAAAAATGAAAAAAAATAGCTTTGTATTTCAAAATTTGGAGGACAGGTATGAAGTATACATTTTATATGCTATCCTGCCAGAGCAGCACCTTGTCTATTTCAACCATCTACATCTGCATCTATATTGTCCAGGGCATAAGCATGAGGGACAGGTGACTCCATCGAGTGGCTAAAATAAGTTCATATCTACAACTGAAAACAGTTCATAGTCCAGTTAAGCTATGTACATCTGTAGGCGAGCAGAGAACTCATCTACAGAAGGGGCGTGCACAAGGTCTGGTGGAAGTACCTTCCAGTCTCTTACGTTGTGTGGCAGAAAACTATTTTTATATTTTTTGCAGTGAGTACAAATCTGAGTGTAAGCCAAATCATGAGTCCTAGTTCTGCCTGCTGAAGGTAAGACGTAATCAGGAATTATAACTGGGGAAAGGTTATTAACAGCTTTATACAAGGTTACAAGTCTTTTATTTTTTCTCCAGGTCTGCATAGGTGGCCAGTTTAGGTTGCTGAGCATATTGGTGACACTGTCTCTATAGGAGTATTTCCCCGACACAAAACAGGCACCCTAGTTAGTACTTTCTCCATGGAGAGAATGTCTGTTTGAAATATGGGTCCCGGACTGTTGATGAGTACTCCAGATGGGGGCGTACTGATGAAATATAGGCACGTTCCTTAACTTCTTGGTGACAACTATGTAGGTGGCGCTGTACTAAATTTAGGATGTTATTAGACCATAAAGCAAAAACTCATACTTTTACACATCTGTGGTTGAAATCATTAGTTTTTGCAAATATTGACACCAGAAGGCAGCACTGTTGACTGACCTTGACCTTGACCTCTTGCTATGCAGATCACAAAGCGATAACAAGACAACCGACCTTCCTGTATGACCTTGAACTGCAGACAAAAATGGCACTGAAGAACAAAAACTGCGCGGCAGAAAGAAAATGCCAATGTATGCATGACTTGTCAACAATTTTACTTGAATCATTTCAAGGTAAGAGTCAAACACTGCTGTTATACAGTCGTCAGGAACATTGAACCAATGCTCTATATTTTGATCCCACGCTACACCAACTATTCTATAACAAATATAACAATATAACCCTGATCAGCCTGGATTACTTCAAATAAATGACAGCAAATGTTTGTTTACCACCCCCTGGTGTGTACAGATAAAATGCAACATCTGAACTGAAACATTTGTCCAAGGTCCACTGGCTTGCCCGGGATTTCCTATACATGTTTAATGGTCATAAATGCTCCAATTGCAGCAATTATGGAAATTTTAAGCCAAAATTGACAGATTAAATTTTTTATGAACTCAACTTAATCAACTGATACACACACACACAAAAAAAACAATAGTGAAAGATTGTGAGTAGAGACCAAAGGGAACTGACTGATGCCATTGTTTGAACTGAGATCACTACTTCCCTGATGACTGGGATTGAAATACTGCACCCACCGCAGATACGCAATTAAAACCACAGAACCATGTTTATTCATCTTTTAATCACTCATACTACACATTGCCTGCTTTTCCTAACAATCTTTTTTTTTTGGTCCTATACAAATATATCCCTAAACTAGAAAAAATGATTTGCTTCACAGCAAATCTGTCTTGGTGCTTTCAAACTTTGAATGACTGGAATTGGGTAAAAACTTAAATTTTATAAATCCAAATGCTACAATTTTGATTTATGGTTCCTAGGATACAATAATGTCAAGAACTTCTCCCAGGTCCACCAGGTCCACAGTTTGTGCTTGTTTTCTGTATCCGTACAACACTGTGAAGAAACAGCATATGAAAATAGGTGCCGTCAAGAACACAAAAGCAGGCGAACAGATGAATACTGAAGACCACAGCAACAACACATGAAAAGTATGGAAACTAAAGATCACAAAAAAAACCCACAAAATCATGTCATGCTCACTCAAAACCACTAAAAAATAACATAGAAAATATACTTATGCAAAAAAATGGTCTCTCTGGGCCATTGACTCTTGCAGTGCCAATTACGTTTTAATTTAATCCATTTTAATTTAATCTACTTAAGTCAAACCAGTCTGAATTATCATTAGGATCCCAGATTTGTATTCCTCGTAAAAACACTTTTCAGTCAAGTACCAGTATGCCTATAGTTCCAGAGAGAATATCCCAGGTAAACAGCTTTTCTTGGTGCGTATTGGGCACATTGCACCCGATGCATGCCAAGAAAAGCTGTTGATACCAGTTCAAAATTTGGCACTGAAAGGGTTAAAACACAACATTCACAATCAAGAAACACCACAAACTTGCTCTCTCAGCATCACTAAAAACAATGCATGAAAACATTGTTTCTCAGGACTATCAAAAACTAAATTGGAATCATACTATTTGAATACAGATATAAGCCAATATGTTAGTTTGACCTTTCAAGGTCACTTAAGGCCAAAATTATAAGCACCAACTGAAACCCCATAGGTACTTCCCTAGTAATGTTTATGTATTAATCATGGGCCTATGATCCACTATTACCAACATATAAGCCAATATGTCAGTTTGATGCACTGTAATTTTCATAAATGTATTGCTTTGACCTAGAAATTTGACGTAACGACTCAATTTTGTTGTGTCCATGTGTGTTTCATGAATCAAAGTCAAAGGACAATAGATCAATAGATCTGTAAGACGGATGTTTTAAACACAGTTGCACATACAGACAGATGGATGGAAAAAACACTTACTGATAGGAGGGGAGGACAGTAAGTGCATGAAGTTTCAGACATGCGTAAAAGAATTACAGCCAAAACTGGCATGCATTAAGGTTTTTAAAGATTTCTCACTGTTGACCCAGATACTTAACATTCTGATACAGATACGTGACCTAGGATTCTAGTTTTGTTAAACGACACTCTTCAGTCAAAGATACATATGTGTGTAAAGTTTCATGAAACTAAATCAAAGATTCAAAGAATTTTTTCAGGTGGGACCCAACTTTATATGGATACATTAGTCATTGCTGTTGACACAAAGATTTGACCTTTTGACCTACTTTGTTACAACACACCCTTGAGTCAATTTACAATGTATTGCAACATTTAATGTTAGGATTGGACCCCAAACAAAAACATATTGCAGTTTTAAATGAATGTATCACCACGACACAATTACTTGACCTAATGACTTTGTGTTGTTAGCAATGTTACATGACCCAACTTAAGATCAAGATGTGTTTGTGTGTGAAGTTTCATAAAACCAAGTTAAAGATTGACTTTTTCAATGCCAACTGTGATTAAAGTTGAACTACTTAAAATGAACTGCTCTAGATTTTACAAAGGGTGCTTGATTCAGGTTCCCTGCAAAAGGACCTTTCATGCAGGTACCAGCATGCCTGTAGTTACACACAATATAACGGTCTGGGTCAGCAGCTTGCCTTGGTGTGTTTTACGCCCAAAGCAGACCCAGGAAAACCGTTGCCTTACCAGTAGTCCAAAGCCTACCACTGAAAAAGTTAAAAGGAACTGTAGCCTTACAGAATTTTACAAGGATATATCAATGTGTTCTAGATACTTGACCTAGTAACCTAGTTTTGTTATATGAAAAACCCTTGTGTACAGATACAAGTGCATACAAGACTGCACAAGTGACTCAAATACTAAAATTTTGTTCTGCACATGATTTACTGCAGGCAGTTTTATATAACTGTATCGTCATGACCCACATACTAGACCTAATGACCTAGTTTTGTTGCACAACATATGCTTGTAAAAAGATACATATATGTGTAACATTCCATGAATTTCAAAAAAAACCAAAAGCATTATAGATGGGAAATGACTGTATGATGGATAAATACACAGACACACAGACAGATGGATGCACAGACGGACAGACAGATGCAGGGGGTATAAACAGCATAAGAAATCATGATCTTTTCAGATCATCAAGAAACAGCACCAAAGACAAGGGTCTCTCAGGCCAACCAAAAGAACAATCCAGTGTAAAAAACAATTTTACTACCACATCCAGGAAAAGGAAACTATTGGATTATTCTAACCTTGCCTAAAGATGGCATTTTTGCACAACGCGCCAAGAGACTCGACACCAAAGTGAACTCATGAAACTTGTATTGTTTAAGAGATTCCCCAAAAGCATCCTTGGGGTGCAACTGTCAAACCATAGACCCTTAAGCCACAGATGTAGATGTGTTAAATGCCACATGCCTCAGGTTTTTTTCATAAATTTGTAATTTTTAGACATTATTTTGGTTGAGGATTGTAGAATGCCAAGGTATGCTCCGGGGCACACAGTTTTCTTCTGGTGCAAGTGCACTTTGTGACCTCCCGTACCTAGGAGAGCTGGTCAACAAGCCATATTTTAACCAGAAAAGAGTTAAGAATAAAAATTTTCTTTAACACCCCAAGACCTTGTCCAGTTGTCTCACTCATGTACAAGATAAGTGTTATTTACCCTTTCAGACCACCCAGCACCCTCTGTATGCTGGAGGAATGTACTCCCATTGCTAAACTTATTCACTGCTATTTCCCATCCCAAAAACAGTCATTTTGCAACAGTCATGTTTACAACATGTGTCATGTTTACAGTATGTGTCATGTTTACAGTATAGTATGTGTCATGTTTACAGAATTTTTTTTTTTTTTTTGAGGGATGCCTATAGCAGCAGAGTCCAGAGGGACTCCGCTGCTATAGGCATCCCTCACCACTGGTCTCGCCTGTTTTTTTATCATTTTTTATCAATCATATTTATAGTATGTCATGTTTACATTATGCATCAGCTTGTGTCTGTTCTCCAGCTGACAAAAAGTCCCAGAGAAATATGGCTACATGGCAAAAGATTACAAACACATTTGTTGACTAAGTCAAAACAAGAGGATTGTGAGTTCTGTGCTCATCTGATAAAAAATAAATTCCCAAAAATAGTGGTTAAACATCCAAAACTACAAACACAACTGTTGATTGAGTCTAAAGAAATGCCTAATGCTATGCTGACCACCATGAACAAAAAATAATTTCCTGAATGTTTTCCATCCATGACCTACAAAAATTGATCAAGGTCATCCACATTATCAAATTTCCACATGATAAACATTTGTGGTACATTTGGGATCATTTGCCTTATTCTTGATCAAGATATTGAATTAAATGTCTTTTTATTTAGTGCTTAATGACCTTGAAAAATAGGCTAAGGTCACACAGTCATTGGGTCATGGTGACCAAAAAGTAGGTCACCTAGTAAAATTTTACATACAATGTACTCAAGTGCAATTTTGATATGGGAGCTCAATTCTCCTTGCTATCCATGTCCAAACTACCC
The DNA here is from genome assembly GCA_964020975.1 of Hermodice carunculata. Taxonomy (NCBI): domain Eukaryota; kingdom Metazoa; phylum Annelida; class Polychaeta; order Eunicida; family Amphinomidae; genus Hermodice; species Hermodice carunculata. Next base: position 24,890,765 of record OZ026623.1, read on the forward strand.
ACCGATAAATGACATTTGATGTTAATTTGCAGAAGAACGCGCCATGTAAATTTTAATATTTTTTTATGCTGCTTTTGACATCATTGGGGCAGACTAGACTGAGGGCGAGTTCCTGTAGCCCCGCTCCATAGGCCAATAACTGCTGGTACCTTTCATCTCGTGATCGTATGCACACTACACAGACAGGGAAAATATCTGCTTGTTTTGACAGAAATCAAGTTCTGATGACTACAACTGCTGACCAAGTAATTGTTTAAATCTGGCATGTTTGATACTAACTGGGGATTATCATCACATATTGGTGCTCCACCATGCACATGCCTCCATTGGTGTGTTCACAACACAACAACTGCAGTAATCGCCAACATATGGCAAGTCACAAAAGCTCCGACTAGATCCCCATAGTTCTTCAGTATGCACACACAGACACAGTGCTCTGACTTCACAGGCTGTTATGACAACGAATTATCATCTTCTCCGGCCCCCTTGCCAGCCTTAGAAAACAACTGCACCTTGTAACTGGGTCATGAGAAATAGGAGTTCCCAGTGAAAAAAATTGGTTGCCCCACCAGGCAAGTACTTATTAATTTTATCTTGCCCGAGATTAAATCTGACTTGTCCCGGGCAATCGGACATGTCAATTGTCGAGCCCTGCAAAATGTGCACCCCATGTTCAGCTTTCCATAAACATGAAAAATGATCTGTCTGTTCAAATCAGGTAACAACTTTTCAAGTGCTGAAAACACTGTTGACCACACACTGTGCCATCCACTGCTGCTCCAGCTCACAGTGTAGGTGAAGTCGGGAGTTTTAGACAGCAGAGCCACCAGAGGGCACCACTCATCAACACTTCCAATTTGCAACTTTTTACAAATGGAATCATTTGGATGTACCACTGCCGCCAGGTGGCACCACTTGTAGGTATTCCTCTTGGTATACCCCAAAATGTTTTTTCTCCTATTGATTCCACGTTATAGTCTGCACTTCATCATCTTCTGATAGCAGGTCAACAACTTAACTATTATGGTTATATTAGGTATGGCAACACATCATAGGCACAGATGTTGTCTCACAGATTCAGTCAGCCACATGTTAACATTCTGCAGATCGATATATACATGACTGTAACCGTAGAGTCTGTTCTTAAGACATATTTTTCTCCGGAGCACGTCTGTACAATTTATATAGCATTGTCCTTTTGTTTCTTTCTTTTGTATAACTTCTGTCTGTAACCTTTTGTTGTGTTCCTGGCTGGCCAACAAGTCCAAGCACCAACACTATACAAAGCATATATATTTCTCATTTATATTTAATGCTTCACTGCTAAATGTATTGCTTCAGACTGTTACAAAGACGGCTGTCAAAGAAGAGATGGCTGGTAATACATCTGTTCTCTGGTACAGCTTTCTGAAACCAACCTTTGTACATCCCACGAGACACTGAGAAACGTAAGCCAATGCTCCACACGACAAAGACAGCACTCCCCTTCTCTAACCTTATACACCATCCATGCCACCCCTATCATATTACACCCTTTCTCTGATACACCCCTATCATTATTTAACACTCCAATCAACCACTCCTATCAGTATCACACACCCTTCCTCTCAAATACCGGTTAACATTACATCCGTCCGCTCATACAACCCTATCATTTTTATACACCCTTCCCCTTACACACCCTACACCTTACACTGTTATACACCCCTCCTGTCATAAACTGCTATCATTATTATACACCCCTCCTCATACACACCCCTGTCAGTATTACACACCCTTCCTCTCATACACCCCTACCAGTATTTTACATCCCTTTTTTCACACACCCTATCATTATGCACCCCTTTTCTCACACACCCTGTCATTATACACCCCTCCTCTCACACACCCATATCAATATTATACAGCCTACCACTGTATACCCCTCTCTTCTCATACACCCTTGTTATACACCCTTCCTGTCATTGTACACCACTCCTGCTTGCCCCAGGAAAAAGAGAAGCCAAGTTTCTTCACCGGTGCAAACCATACAATAAATGTCTCTCAACAGTGTTTTTACAAACTGTGTTTATTCCAGGCTGTGTGATCATGCCAATCAATCGGTACATCATAGTTGAAGTTGAAAAAGCTTTATTTGGTCTAGAACATACATCCATACAGTGAAAATACATTATCAATGTTTAGACCAGGGAGACTCTACACTAAGACTCCTCACAGTGGCTGTCATGCAGGCCACCCTAGTGTTGCATTAGACTGTGCCACAGACACCTATCAATTGGTTTATCATATGCCAATCAATTGATACACCACATGCCAATCAATCAACATATCACACACCAATAGATACACCATATGTCAATCAATCAACATATCACACACCAACAGATACACCATATACCAATCAATCAACATATCACACACCAATAGATGCACCACATGCCAATCAATCAACATATCACACACCAATATATACACCACATGCCAATCAATCAACATATCACACACCAATAGATACACCATATGCCAATCAATCAACATATCACACACCAATAGATACACCATATACCAATCAATCAACAAATCACACACCAATAGATGCACCATATACCAATCAATCAACATATCACAGACCAACAGAAACACCATATGCCAATCAATCAACAAATCACACACCAACAGATACACCATATGCCAATCAATCAACATATCACACACCAATATATACACCATATGCCAATCAATCAACATATCACACACCATTAGATACACCACATGCCAATCAATCAACAAATCACACACCAACAGATACACCATATGCCAATCAATCAACATATCACACACCAATATATACACCATATGCCAATCAATCAACATATCACACACCATTAGATACACCACATGCCAATCAATCAACATATCACACACCAATAGATACACCATATGCCAATCAATCAACAAATCACACACCAACAGATACACCATATACCAATCAATCAACATATCACACACCAATAGATGCACCATATGCCAATCAATCAACAGATCACACACCAATATATACACCACATGCCAATCAATCAACATATCACACACCAATAGATACACCATATGCCAATCAATCAACATATCACACACCAATAGATACACCATATACCAATCAATCAACAAATCACACACCAATAGATGCACCATATACCAATCAATCAACATATCACACACCAATAGATACACCATATGCCAATCAATCAACAAATCACACACCAACAGATACACCATATGCCAATCAATCAACATATCACACACCAATAGATACACCATATGCCAATCAATCAACAAATCACACACCAACAGATACACCATATACCAATCAATCAACATATCACACACCAATAGATGCACCATATACCAATCAATCAACATATCACACACCAATAGATACACCATATGCCAATCAATCAACAAATCACACACCAACAGATACACCATATACCAATCAATCAACATATCACACACCAATAGATGCACCATATACCAATCAATCAACATATCACACACCAATAGATGCACCACATGCCAATCAATCAACAAATCACACACCAACAGATACACCATATGCCAATCAATCAACATATCACAGACCAACAGATACACCATATGCCAATCAATCAACAAATCACACACCAACAGATACACCATATACCAATCAATCAACATATCACACACCAATATATACACCACATGCCAATCAATCAACATATCACACACCAACAGATACACCATATACCAATCAATCAACATATCACACACCAATAGATGCACCATATACCAATCAATCAACATATCACACACCAATAGATACACCATATGCCAATCAATCAACATATCACACACCAATAGATGCACCACATGCCAATCAATCAACACATACATCAATCAACTGGTGCATCATATGCCAATCATTTGGTACACCACACAGCAATCAACTGATACACCACATGTCAATCAGTACATCACATGCCAATCAATCAATCAATACACCACATGCCAATCAACTGACATCACATGCCAAACAATCAATACATCACATGCCAATCAATAAATATATCACAGAGTTTACACCAGACATCTTGGCTCACACATTAATGTAACAACCACTGCCTTTCCATTAAACATCTTCACGTACAAGGCCATACAAAGTCATTGATTTTCCACTGGACATATTGATGTACGAAACAATGCAAAAATCTTAAGATTTTACACTGGACATATTGATGAATATGACAGCACAAGAACCACTGGTTTTACACTAGATATCTTGATATATAAGGCAACACCAAAGCCAATGAATTTACAGTGGACAAGTTGGTCAATGTACATGTACAAAAGCTCCTTTTCGAAGAAGTCTGAATACTCACATCCCATTTATCTCCGTTCAGTATCCACACACATTGTACAATGAAACCTATCTTGAAAGACTACCCCAGGGATGACGAGACAGTGGTCTCTCAAGACAGGTGGTCTTTCATAGGAGGTATAAATAAGATGAAAAGTACAACGTATCCTTAAACGGTGGTCCTTCAAGGCAGGGTGGTCTCTCAAGACAGGGACCACTGTATTTGCTATCCAGTCTGGATGCTTTAAATGTATTCTCCAGTTGTATTCCAAGTTTGTTTGTTTGTTTGTCGTTTTTTTTTTTTTTTCAAATCTCCATATCTTTCATCAATTGCAGACAAACATCACCAGTAACAACTGCCAAGCAACCCTAGACCACCGGAGATTGAAAACAGTTAATCTTCTCTCACGGAGAACAGTTAATTATCAGCCACTTAATGAAAACACAGTTCCTTCAAGTAACATAGACTACTTTGCTCGCTCTCATATTTGATAAAGAAGCACCTTAATTGGCTCTAAAAACTGATGCTAGCAAAGGACAAAGGCTGCGGACAAAGGTCAGCAAACAGAGATGGTCTCCAAAGACAATGCGCAGATTCCGTGAGTCTGCCACAGATCTGACCCAAATTGCCACAGCAAGTGTATCTACTGTAAACATCTCCCATACAGACAAAGGACAGCGATGAAGTGATTGCAAAGAGCATCTTTACAACACATGTGACAGTTCGTGTCTTCACAACAAGCCATACAGAAACACAGAGGTGCACAGCAGCATTTGGCCAACAGGTGGCTCTGAGTACCAGGGCTGTGCAACATTTTATTCTCGAAGATAGTTTGAGGCATTCAAACAAGTCGTCATTGTGAAAAGTATACACACACTTAGAACTCCTCTTTGGAAACCGCGCCCCTCCCAATATGAAATAATTTCAAAACCATGATGTTGACCTGGTCTTTGACATGAACATTTGCACTCTGGGACCTCTCTGGGGTGGTGCTTGGTCACTTCACCCCATACACTGGTCACCCTCTTACTGTGTCCCTGACAAGAGGCTACTTCTCCCTGCAGACTTTTTTATATTTACCCCCTTAAGAGAGACCACCCCTCTGTAAAACAACATGCTACACATGGGGCAGCCTTATACGAGGGAGATCACTGTATGTATATGTGTATCTGTGTATGTATATATATATATATATATATATATATATATATATATATATATATATATATATATATATATTATATACACATACATACATACATGTGTATGTATGTATGTATGTATGTATGTATGTATGTATGTATGTATGTATGTATGTATGTATGTATGTAGTGTATATATATACATACATATATATGGGGGTCAAATCTGCAGATAATAAAAAAGACCAATGCCAGAAATGCATCTAGCCTGTCCATTTCCCCCTCCTCCATATTTTACAAAAAAGTAATTACTATTGACTCCTAGCATGATGAGAGTTGCTGTTTGTTCAAGCTGAGGCTGTGGCAAACTAGCAAGCTATTGATGACAGCTAGCGTTCATCACGATCAAACTGCATGGCAGTGGATTGTGACTGGTCCTGTTGTCCTGACAATGCCTGGCAGCCAAACTGCCCCCCAGTTCCTCTGCTGCCCCCTTGAGGTGCTCTACAAAACTAACACTGGCTGCCCCCTTAAACATGCACCCCTGTGCTCTGTTATGAATAGACACACCTAAATGTCAGCAAATAGTTAAGAGCAGCACCTCTGTTCTGGTGCAGAGGGCAACATGGAAGCATTCCTTATTGATGACACTTGCTGCTGTCACAAAAATATGTTCCTTTATTGTGGGAGGTCTCCAATTGCATGCAACTTGCACGGGTGGTACATGTGCTCTCCTGATAGACCACTCTGATGTAAGACCACCTGTCTTGAAGGACCTTGCTAATATGGGACCACCTGTCTTGAGAGACCATGCTGATGAGAGACCTGTCTTGAGAGACCATGCTGAAAGACCACCTGTCTTGAGAGACCACTTGTGACCATGCTGATGAGAGACCACCTGTCTTGAGAGACCATGCTGATGAGAGACCACCTGTCTTAAGAAACCATGCTGATGAAAGACCAACCGTCTTGAGGAACCATGCTGATGAAGGAGTACCTGTCTTGAGGAACCATGCTGATAAGGGACCACTTGTCTTCAGACCATGATGATGAGAGACCACCTGTCTTAAGAAACCATGCTAAGGACCACCTGTCTTGAATGACCACTTGTCTTGAGACCATGATGATGAGAGACCACCTGTCTTGAGGGACCACTTGTCTTGAGACCATGATGATGAGAGATCACCTGTCTTGAGGGACCACTTGTCTTGAGACCATGATGATGAGAGATTACCTGTCTTGGGAGACCTTGCTGATGAGACCACCTGTCTTAAGAGACCATTCATCTTTTGATACTTCTCTTAATATTTCGTATTAACGACCACCTGTCTTAAGAGACCACAATTCTATCCCAGTCATATGCACATGCAAGGCATCTTTGTCTTTGCTTCCAGGCATAAATTTGTAAAAAAGCGCAGCAACTAAGCCTTTACGCTCATTGCCGATGTTGATTCGCTACGTCAGCGGCCAGTGCATTGTGTTTCATAGAACTTGCTTTCCTGAGCATCACATGAAGTCTACCGTTAGCAGCACACACGCCCCATGCACGGTGTGACTCCCAAAGTGGCAGAGCTAATTTCTATTAAAAGGGGAGATGTGTCTGTCACTTGAGGCAGTTTTCATATTTAAATTGATCAGTTTTGAATGTTTTTTCTCTTGTAACATTACTACGTGGTTGGAAACTGGGATAGAATGGGGTCTACCTACTTCTGGGGAAACTAAGCGCTTCCATGAACGCTTGGTTGAACATCAAATCCTCCCCAGAAGTAGTTAACTCATTCCATACTATGGTCACAGGCCTTGGTCTGTGGTTCTGGCACTGCCTGGCAAGTCATGCTGCAGCTGCCCTTCCAGCAGCTGCAGCATGACTTGCCAGGCAGTGCCAGAGCCACTGACTTAAGACTATAGGCATGTTGGTACTTGAACGAAGGCTATTTTTCATGAAGAACTTAAATATGCAATTGTCATCTTAAATGTAAGTAAATATACGGGAAAAATCAGGAACTGGTATGGAATGAGTTAAACCCCCAATGAGGTCATCCCTAGGCATGGTCCAGCATGACAAGTTATATTGTATCTTTATTCCTCTGTGCATACTGGGCTGAGAAGAGCCTCTGCCTTCAGGGATAACACACGCATGGTCTCATAACAGGTCATTTTCCCTGAGAATCACTCTTATCCAAAAATGCAGGGGACTCTTCCTAAGAATCACTATCACCCTCCCCTCTCCGAGCCACCACCCCACCATCCCACCACCCTACCACCCTACAACCCCCAACCCCACCCCCATCCCAAAAAAAAAAAAAAAAAAAAAAAAGAACTTATGTGTTCCAACTGCTGCTGTTGCTGGAATTTTCAATCAGCAAATCGCTTTTTCAGGAACCTAGTTTTACATTTATTTAAATCAAAATTATAGGAAGTGGTCTGTGAAGACGGGCGATATCAGTGTCTCAGAGGAGCTGTGTTTGATAACTAGTTGTTATCAGATAAGTGGTCTTTTGAAACAGACGGTTTCTCAGATAGATGGTCTTTCACAGTGGACGGTCTCTAGGAAGTGGTCTTCCCAGACAGGTATGTGGGGTCTCAGACAAGTTGTGTTTATTAACTAGCTGTCTCTCAGATTTATAAGTGGTCTTTCATGACCGCAATCATCACACTCATCAGTGCTACAAAACCCTGTCGGAATGTTCATCTTCTGTAGTGCAGGCTTCTGGCAGCCAAACCACAATAATGCAGGATGGCTGGCATGCAATTCTCACATATAAAGCAATACAACACATCCTACAGTCTGACTGACTTCCTTCATCCTCCACATAACACAGTCTGTGGCAAAAGGTTCACAGCCAGCATGGACAACTTCAGTAACTTTTACTTGTCCATGTCATCCTCTTCTGATCAAATCACCTAAAGTGCCAGGAGCTAATCTGACACCTGCTTTGATGTTTTCACTTTCATAAATAATAAACACTTGTGCCAGGAATTACACATAGGACCTATTACGATACAATGTGATACTTGAACTGGTTTATTATGATACAATGTGATACTTGAACTGTTTTATTATGATACAGTGTGATACTTGAACTGGTTTATTATGATACAATGTGATACTTGAACTGGCTGATTATGTTACAATGTGATATCTGATCTGGTTTATTATGATATAATGTGATACTTGAACTGCTTTATTATGAAAATGTGACACTTGAACTGGTTTATTATGATACAATGTGATACTTGAACTGGTTTAGTACTGAAAATCAGCATCTCACTGCTATGCTTTGGTGACAAAGGCTTTGGTCAGTGGTTTTAGCATTGGCTGGCAAGTCATGCTACACTGCCACAGAACAGCTATAGCAGGACCTGCCAGGCAATGCAAAACCCACTGACTTCAGCTTATCTGTAATTTAAAAAAACCCAACTCATTTTCTGAAGAATCTCCTTCATTCTACACATTAAATACAATTAAAATAGAAAAAATCTGGGTTTAAAACAGAAGTTATGAAGACCCAGCTTGGTCAATTGGTGCACACTGCATGCTGGCGTTAATTTCCTCCCACTGTTCCCATCCAGTGTCAGGAGTCATTCATATCCTGCCTATGTCTATTTCTTCAAGCATCTTGGCTGTGTCATCCCAGAGAAACCCGATTCCTTTATTAATCTACCTGTCTGAAATAATTATCACTTTAAACTGCGTGCATGACTATCATTGGCTAATCACTTTGATGCAGGAAATCATGAAAGGGTCCCAAATGGATTTCTATCAGTCTTTTACAAAAATTGCTTGGGAAAAAAATCACTGAGTTTGCAGTGATGGAAAAGTGAATTAAAGGACTCACTCGCAGACAAATAAAACACTTTATAGTAGTGCAGACATAAATAACACCAACTCAAAAGCTGCCATAAAACAGATAAATCTTGACTGCAAGCTCAACAGAAAAAAGGGTTTCAGCTACAAGAAAATGATCAAAGCTGAACATTTAAGCAAAGTACCTTTCAGTGTTACTGTTAACATGGGATATGTTCATATATTTTGATCTGGCGAGAGGGGGGGTCTGTTTCTATGTCTGTATCTATAATACATGCATAAGCTTGTTTTTGCATGGCAATAAATACCAGCTCTTTATAGTAAATTGTACTGTCTTTTACCTGGTGACAAACACTGAACACTTTGTCAATGTTTTTCATGCGTCTTTGTGTGGTCAAAATGGTTACAAAGTTATATTCTGTAAATTAACTTAGTTTCACTGTATTTTTTTGCTGATTTCACACAACTGTTAAAAATCAAAACAAAATGAAATAGCATTTTAACACACGCTTAATAGGAACTATGTCCAAACTAGTAAAATTTTTACTTCGGTTAAAATGCCTAAAATGCGAAAACCATGAAAATTTATCAATGTGAAAATATGTTTATACAAAGTAGTTTAACTGGAAATAAGACACAGCAGGGGCCTTGGTATTGACGACATGTCCACCAACTAATAACATGTTCCTTATGTCTTGAACCTTCAGAACTGTATCTAGCTGATGTAACTGCACACCCTTTGGCTTATGTATCTCCAAAACCTATGGCTAGTATATCTACGTACCCTATGGCTTGTGTCTCGACACACCCTTTGGCTTATGTACATGCATGCCATATGGCTGATATATCTGCATACCCTATGGCTGTATCTGCACACCATATGGCTGATGTATCTACACACCCTATGGCTGATATATCTGCACTTAACTTTTCTGACTTTAACTCTTTCAGTGCCAATTACATCTAAAGTCGATCTACTAAAGTCAAACTAGTTTGAATTATCATTAAGATCTTGGATTCACATTCCTCACAAAATGACCTTTCATACAAGTACCAGCATGCCTCAAGTTCCAGAGAAAATATCCCAGGTCAACAGCTTTTCTTGGAACACACTGGGCGCATTGTGCCCAATGTGTGCTCAGAAAAGCTGTTGACTCAGTCCAAAATTTGGCACTGAAAGAGTTATAACTTTACAAAATGGTCTCATGTTAAGCATGTCATCTGTTGCTCTTTTCCATCACAAGTGATGCAGAAAATTGATCAACAGCCTATGATCCTTGACACACTCTGGGCGCATGTACCCATGATGCAATGGGGTCGGAAAGCTGTTGACTTAATCATCACAGTTGCTTCCGAAGCAGACCAAGATCTGTATTATTTCTACTATGCAAGTGGAGTGGCGAAAACATGGTCAGAAAGAGTTGAGAGATCAGTCTGTCTAGCAGACCATTATTTGAGGGTCAACTTAAAAAAAAAAAAAAACATATTTAAGACAATCGTTGGAAATATGTAGTTCCACTGGTGATTCCTTGTTAACAACGACAGTACACGGTCCTTTCATTTCCTCACATCTGGAGACAGGTGAGTCATGACTGGAGACCTCAATTTGAAATATCATTGATATATTATTAGTGGTCAAACAGAGAATATACAGCATTTATTCCATTTTTTTTTTTTTGTGGCTGTTGTACTTTCCAAAAATAAGCTCATTACTCATATACATGTAATTCTTTGTACATATACTACATCTGAACAGAAACCTTGTGCAGAAGCCAATGTGTCGACAACACGCAGTTCAATACCGTCATTTCGTTCTGACAAAAATGTAGATTTTCAAGTGAATTAGGGTCAAACAGTGCCTTAGAAGCGACAATTTATTGCACTTGAGTTAATGATGATTTTGATTGTAGGTGCCAGTAAGGACTGTCCATATGGCAGCTGCGGTCAGTGACCCAGCTCAAACTGAACCAAGACAAACCTCTTTCCTCTTGACTCCTTCAGTGTAAACTTGTACAAAAGTCAGAATACTCTGATTAAACATAACGATAGATGATTCATGTTCTTAGCTCTGCCTTCACGTACAGCCATGCTTACAGTAACAGACACCATAAAAATGGTCCAGGTCAACAGCTTTCCTTCAAGTACCAGCTTGTCTACAGTTACAGAGACCCTAAGAAAGGGCCAGGTCAACAGCTTTCCTTCAAGTACCAGCTTGTCTACAGTTACAGAGACTGTCTCTTTCTGTTCCCTGTCTTCCCCTTCGTTTCTCCTCTTCTCTGTTTCCACTCTTTCCATCATCCCTCTCCCTATAAGTTCTTTCTCTATCTCCTTTCCCTCTGTCCACCCCTACTGATCTCCTGTCTATCTGTCTCCTTTCCCTCTATCCTCCAATTCCCTATCTCCCATCTCTGCATCTCTTCATACCTCTCCCTATCTCCTGTTTCACAATCTCCTCCTTCTATCCTCCCCTGCCTCTCCATCTCTTCCTACTTCTCCCTATCTCCTGTTTCACAATCTACTCCTTCTATCCTCCCCTGTCTCTCCACCTCTTCCTACCTCTCCCTATCTCCTGTTTCACAATCTCCTCCTTCTATCCTCCCTTGCCTCTCCATCTCTTCCTACTTCTCCCTATCTCCTGTTTCACAATCTCCTCCTTCTATCCTCCCCTGCCTCTCCATCTCTTCCTACTTCTCCCTATCTCCTGTTTCACAATCCACTCTTTCTATCCTCCCTTGTCTCTCCATCTCTTCCTATCTCCTGTTTCACAATCTCCTCCTTCTATTCTCCCTTGCCTCTCCATCTCTTCCTACTTCTCCCTATCTCCTGTTTCACAATCTCCTCCTTCTATCCTCCCTTGCCTCTCCATCTCTTCCTACTTCTCCCTATCTCCTGTTTCACAATCCACTCCTTCTATCCTCCCTTGTCTCTCCATCTCTTCTTACCTCTCCCTATCTCCTGTTTCACAATCTCCTCCCTCTATCCTCCCTCGCCTCTCCATCTCTTCCTACCTCTCCCTATCTCCTGTTTCACAATCTCTTCCTACCCTCCCTTGTCTCTCCATCTCTTCCTATCTCCTGTGTCACAATCTCCTCCTTCTATTCTCCCTTGTCTCTCCATCTCTTCCTACCTCTCCCTATCTCCTGTTTCACAATCTCCTCCTTCTATCCTCCCTTGCCTCTCCATCTCTTCCTACCTCTCCCTATCCCCTGTTTCACAATCTCCTCCTTCTATCCTCCCTTGCCTCTCTGCTCTCGCTCTCTATCCCCTATTTCTCCCCTCCCTAACTCCTCTCCCTCCCTGTTGTCTCTTCATCTACTCCATTGTCTCCCCTCAGAGGCTCCTCTCTGCCAAATCTCCCCTCCCTATCTCCTCTCTCTCCCTCCCTGTTGTCTCTCAATCTGCTCTCAGTCTCCCCTTCAAGGCTCCTCTCTGTCCAATATCCTCTCCCTTCCTCCCTGCTGTCACCATCTCCTCCCAGTCTCCTCTCTCTGTCCAATATCCCCTCCCTTCCTCCCTGCTGTCACCATCTCCTCCCAGTCTCCTCTCTCTGTCCAATATCCTCTCCCTTCCTCCCTGCTGTCACCATCTCCTCCCAGTCTCCTCTCTCTGTCCAATATCCTCTCCCTTCCTCCCTGCTGTCACCATCTCCTCCCAGTCTCCTCTCTCTGTCCAATATCCTCTCCCTTCCTCCCTGCTGTCACCATCTCCTCCCAGTCTCCTCTCTCTGTCCAATATCATCTCCCTTCCTCCCTGCTGTCACCATCTCCTCCCAGTCTCCTCTCTCTGTCCAATATCATCTCCCTTCCTCCCTGCTGTCACCATCTCCTCCCAGTCTCCTCTCTCTGTCCAATATCATCTCCCTTCCTCCCTGCTGTCACCATCTTCTCCCAGTCTCCTCTCTCTGTCCAATATCCTCTCCCTTCCTCCCTGCTGTCACCATCTTCTCCCAGTCTCCTCTCTCTGTGCCCAATCTCCCTTTCCTTGACATATTGTAATTCAAGTGAATGTGAATCACATCCCGAGAGAGTACCTTAGCATGATTACTGGAAATTAAAAGCAACAACACTAAGTTTTGCATTTTTTTCCTTGGCTTGTGCACATTATCATGGTTTCAATGTCATGCATGTTCTCAGCTTCTGTCTCTGGTGTTGAACAATTAGAACTTTACAAGATCATTATCTGAATTGAGTACATGGCTTTCCAACCTTGAACTGCTGTGAACAGAGATACTTTGACCCTGAAAATGTACCTGAAATGGGATACTTACCTCCCACGCATCATCTGTTTTTGGCAAATGAAGATTTTGAAATTTCTGATCTATTAACATGTATTTCAGAGTCAAGTACACAGCAAATTACCTGAATTAAGGTAACCTGCTCACATTGTTCAGGACACTTTGTTTTCTATTTCTGTTAAAAATATGCAGAGTTCTTTGAGATGGTCATTAAGTTTAAGAAAAGTTTGGACCCCAAAGTCAAAAGCAGTAAAACTGACCATTATTTACTCAGGCAGGAGTGGATATTGATATTACAAATCATCGCTTCACACCATAAAACAACACCAAATAAACTGTGTACACACATATATAATTAAAGCTAAATGTAAAAACGCTAATTTTGCTGTCAAAATTATGTTTGAATTATGATGGCCAATCAAACACAGCGGTCTATAATTGTATCATAAACATATATACACACAGACTATGGCTGGCAGGAGGGGAGTCTGAAAATGCCCCGGGGTGTTGTGGATTTTCACGACACTTGTACTCCTGCGTGCTGGCTCTCGCCACAGGCAAAACAGGAAAATTTGTTCCGGGCTATATTTTTTTTTCTTTTTTAACTCTTTTCTCCTATAATGAAGACCGAGTCAACAGCTTTCTTTAGCATGGGTTGGGCATTTTGTCCAGTCCAAGGCAACCTGTTGACCAGGGACTGCTGTCTTGTTAGATCACCTACAATTTTTATTCACATCTTTTTTCTTTCTTGTTGAAATTGGTCAAAACATCAAAACGGAGGACGATTTAACCCCAACTGGTTGTAGCCAGTTTATAAGGGAAAGGGTTAACAAAGGGGCCTAACGGGGACCATTTGCCATGTTTGGCTTTGATGTACCTCTGTATGCAATAAATCTACTTGTCATTAATGTGAAAACATATGGTTGTCCTGGGTCCTATCATCTCCAGGTGTCATGTGCTTCCAACAAAAATTTTCATTTTTGATGGTGTTAAGATAAATAAATCAATCTGGGTTTGAAATTTATCAAGTTATTACATTTTCAATTTTTGAATCGCAAAATTTTCTGTTTAATTTGCATAATTAACACTCTGCTTTATTTTGAATTGATGGACTAAAATAAAATCAAAATATCTAAGTGTAAAATTAGAAGTTTATCCATCTAATAGATACTTTGTGCTAACATCCTGTGTCACTTTCCCTTGGTTTATGAATATATCATTTCTTACATACTTATATGCCATCATCACCAAGAAAATGGAGAAGGACTAGCAAAAATAATAATATTATTGGAGCTGCAATGCCACCACCCTACACTTTAATATATATTGATTCATATTTTCAAACGCAAACTGTTTCATGCACTGTTTTATTTCTAACAGCTATTGTTTCATAAACAACCGTGTCTCTTCTCAGCACTTTAAAAAGGTGCAGGCCCTACAAACTGACATGTAACATTTTTTATATCAGTTGGGACTCCTTAAAGCTGTGCCATCTAGCCCCTCGTCAAGTCTACACACCAGCGTCACTTTTATTGAAGTGACACGTTCCAGGGTCGATCTTCTTCTTCAACAAGCCAGTGTCAGGTCATGAGTATGTCAATAAGCCAATTAGAGTCACACATTGCCAGAGAATTTTTTGTAACAGTGGGGTTCCTTTTTTTCCCCTGAGTATGATGAGCCGGGTGATGCCAAGCGTGCTTTGACATACTAATGAAGGGTGGGAGGCAGGAACGTGTCAGCCTGAGTTCCAACAGGGTATCTATACACGCAGTAAATATACCCTCTCCCGATATAATATCTACTCGTGCAAGCATGATTGAACAGCCCGATTTTCCAGTGTCATACACACAAAAATCTCCTTTATTGGACGCCAGTTTATTGAGCATCAGTCAGAACAATAGAGTAAATGAAAATAATAATATGAGACATGATCAGGTAAGACACGACAGGACAGGTGGGTGCATGGCTGCTGTTACCAGACAGGTCCTGCTGGCTGCCGTTTCACAAGAAAGACGGACAGCGGCGGTACTGACTCATCCCGTGGTTTATTCTTTTTGATACACTCTAGGCTGACTCATACAGCTCTATTAAGTCAGTGATCTATGGGAGGAGAAAAAAAAAAAACATTAATAAAAAATTGCCCTAACGGGCATTGTAAAAAAAAAATTAAAAGCTGCCAAGGAGGAATTATTTGATGACAGGGTTGGCTGCAGGGCACCCCGCGGACCACGACTGTCAGTCACCGCAAGAGGCCACACCTGGAGCAGGCTGTCTCCCTCACAGCCAGTCATTATCAGGCTCAGTTCACATTTCGCTGACAGTTTGGATTTGGCAGACCATCCTAAAAGTTGTGATGGTACACCTGTGTCAGTCTAAATAAACACAACGCCACCCATTGATCTAGAATTTACTTATGACTTCCAACAGAGGATACAGTGGTACATGCTCTGAAGACCAATCCCATGACAGACTGCCTCTCAACATCATTCCCATGGCACACTGCCTCAAGATCACTGCCGTGACACAATGCCTCTCAAGATCACTGCCGTGACAGAATGCCTCTCAAGATCACTGCCGTGACAGACTGCCTCTCAAGATCAAGATCACCCCATGACAGACTGCCCCTCAAGATCAAGATCACTCCCAAGACAGACTGCCTCTCAAGATCACTCCCGTGACAGACTGCCCCTCAAGATCAAGATCACTCCCATGACAGACTGCCTCTCAAGATCACTCCTGTGACAGACTGCCCCTCAAGATCAAGATCACTCCCATGACAGACTGCCCCTCAAGATCAAGATCACTCCCATGACAGACTGCCCCTCCCTCAAGATCAAGATCACTCCCGTGACAGACTGCCCCAAGATCACTCCGTGACAGACTGCCTCTCAAGATCACTCCCGTGACAGACTGCCTCTCAAGATCACTCCCGTGACAGACTGCCCCAAGATCACTCTGTGACAGACTGCCCCAAGATCACTCTCATGACAGATTGCCTCTCACGACCACGCCCCTAATAGACCGCATCTTGTTTCGAGCCCTTCCCTTGATGACACCAGAGTCCATATCACTATTGAGTTTATGTGGGTTTCCAGGCCACCCACAACATGACACCACTTTTTGTTGACAGCCGCGGCGGTCTTAAATAACTGTACTAAAAATTAGCATCCACTGGTTGCTTATTTCATTAACCTGCTCTGAAAAAGGTCCTAATGTGCAGATTTGGCTGTGGACAGCTCTGTATTTCGTCCCGTACATTTTTTTCTTTTTTTTTTCAAGAAGGATAAATTTGCTATGATGATATTACTTAACATCGGAAAAAAAGTTGATTACAGTCTGACCCTGACACCAAATGCAGAACAAGATTTCCCATAATGCTCTTAATTTAAAGAAGCTTTTTGTAGTAATACACAGAGGGGATAAGCTCCTTAGGCTTCCGAGCTGTTGCTAGGCTAGCAATGCTAATTAAGATTCCCCACAGATAATTACCATCTCTCCACTCTCAGATAAATTCCCCAAGTGATGGTAAATTTCCATGGAATTCAATGTCTCACTGACAAAGCTTAATCTCAAATATGGTATAATTCCTGTGAAGAACAACCTATCAAGGGGTGGGGTGGAGTGTGGGTGACCCTGGAGTTGTAAGATCAGCTGCCTCCTATGCGTACAATTTTATTTTCACGCGTTCTTTCCCACTCACTATAGCTATAAGCCACCTGTAGACACGGTCATCAGCAGGGGGCCTTTTTTGCTAGTCTTCTCACACACCTAGATACAGGTTTTCAATATATATATACATATGTGTGTAAAAAAAACCCAAGAAGTTGATTTTGCACTGGTTATACATTGTATGGTAATATCAGCAGCCTGCTATGTCAGCTCTCATATATATCAACTACATGTTATAAGATGCACAATGGAACCTTTCGGTCTCAACGTCATGGGAAAATAGACAGACTTGTCTTGTCTTATGCTAAAATTTCCAGTTCTCTTGTCTATTTTTCCATGACCCACTTCTATTGGGGGCTAGAAATTAATTTTTCTACCCACAACGACTAGCTCAATTTTTTATGCCACCCAGCATAATTATCACTGCCCCTACTCATGATTTTTAATCCCTAATATCTGGGATTAATTAATCGAGGAAGAAGTGTCTTCCTATGATTTTTACACATAAGAGTAATCACACTCTTATCACTCTCGTCTTTACTCTGAAACACGTCATCACCATGCATGTGATTTCAGTAGTGATAATAATCACGTCAACAAGAAGTTGACATAAATCGTGTACAAGATTTCTCTCCACGGCAGTCTGTGACGTAAAATCTGTTACTAAGGACTTGTTTACACTGGGGTATATAAACGACGGCAATGGCCGTTGGCGCGTAGCCCTTCCTAGCTAAAGAGCGTTCAACCAGTTCCTGATGAGCCCAACTACGGGCAAAACGCGTCAAACTGCTCCCAAAACAAACCACTGAAAATACTAATTTTCAGCAGGAATCTGAGCCGTCAGGCACTTGTCCTGTTTGTTCAATTACATGTTATAAGACCCTCAAAAGACACTTTTGATACATGTTTCCATATGATTTTTACCAAAGCTGTTCCAAGTTTAATTCATTCTGCCATTATTTGATTTTTCATTTAAAGTACATATTATTTCTCAAAGCAATTGCAAAACAGGCAAAGTATATATAAATCTTGTATTTACTTTGTATCTTTGAAGGGTAGGGCTATTTTATTATACTTTTTTCATTTATTTATTATTATTATTTTTTTTTTCTTTTATTAAAAATGTTGATGGTCGCTGTATACATCAAAGCTGGCTTATTTGTGTTGGGATACCACACACAACAAAGCCAATCAGTTTTAATTTACCATCTTATAAGTAAAAACAGAGTCTCGCACTCCTCGAAAACCAGAATTATTTTAATTTTCCTGAGCGGCATGTACATACAAGAGTCTTTTCCTCTTTGGTATCAAGTATGCCTGGATCAAGGTCTGGTGCCTGGCAGTGGTCAGGTCTGTACAAGATTGGTGCATACCCTGCAGCTACCGTTTTTTGTTCTCCTGAGGTGGGTACTTCCTTATCTTTTGGTCAAAAACCTTGACAAGCATACCGTACTCTCCCCTTTAAGCGCCCTGGGCGCTATGGAAATTTAAGTGATGTGTACACTAATTGTAGACGTAAGTTTGCAACATTTTAGGTGTAGTAACAAGTAAGTTATCATAGAATATATACAATTTTCTAATATTTCAAACCTTTTTGCCAAAAAAATTGGGAGGGGGCGCTTAATAGTGTGGGGGCGCTTAGAAGGAAGAATACAGTAAGTATATTGCACCTTCCTCACATATGACAGCCTTAACAATTATGAAACAGTCTTGGTAATAATGACTGCTTGGACAAGCATGACACAGCCTTGATAAGTAGGATTGCTTGGACAAAATACAATGACATGTTTGACATACTATTGGCAAGTATAACAGTAATATTCTAGTTCTAGGCATGATAGATATATCCTGTAAATTTGGTTTGACTAGCTTAATCTGTTGCTGGGATGTTGAATTTATATAAGGATCAAACACATTTTCACTCATATTATCCACAGAAGTACAGGTGGCGCCACTAGTATTAGACTTGTTTTACATTTTGAATACCCTTTTAATGCCACCAAATTTCATAAAGATCTATAAGAGAATTAAAAGATGCCAGAGTGTTCATGATATGTTCATATTTTGACCTATATATTACATAATACTGTAGGTGGCACCACCAATATCAAAATCAACCTGGATTTTCATACAGCTGATATGTCCAGTATGCCCTGACAGTTGTAAGCGGCTAGCTTGAAAACTGCACACTGTATCATGTTCACAAGTAAAAGTTTACAGACTGACGGACAGACAGACACGAGTGATTGAGTAAGTTCCGCAACCATAGGTCAGCAGAGCTAAAAATATTACAGGGGGACCCATGTATAGGGCCAATAATTTTCCGTTTTTTCTGAAACAGAAGTGGAATTGTGCATTTTTTTCATCCTTGAAACGGAATTTGACATTTTTTCTTATATGAATTATATATAAATATATAGCAGTGAAAGGGAATTTGAAAAATTTTTGCTGATGGAACGGAATTCCTCTTTTTTTGAAACGGAAAATCATTGGCCCTACATGTATTCATCACTTACCATACTAAGCCATTATGCATTATATTGACATGCAGGCTCCACCAATCAGAATCACTCTTTTTTTAACACTGGAAGGAAATTGACCAATAAGAACCACTATTTCACAGAAGCAGTACTCTGGGGTGGAGTGATATTGTGAAGTAAGATACAGACCTACAACACACAAAAAAAACAGAATATCATTAGTTCATTTGCCGTGTCATTTCAGAGTTTAAGATGCAGACCCAACAAACAACAAAAACAATATATCAGGGGTACATTTGTTCAGTCAGTTTGAAATCTAATTTGCATCCAATTTACCTCTACAAAATAAAATCACTTTGAAAAGAGCAGGACACCATTTGTTCTAACATTTGAAAATCTATCATTTTATCCAATTTACATGTACCAAAAAAATTCACTCTGTAAAAAACATGAGGCACCATCATAAGAGACCAATTACATTTTCACTTAATTAAGGTTTCCTTTTTAAAAGCAAGAGCAGATTGGTTAGCCATGCATTCGAAGTACCCTCAAATAAATGGCCTTCATTTTAATCAGCAAATCACAAATCCAATTCCTTGTGTTCTGCATCAACAAAACAAATACATGTAGTTTATTTACATACACATTGTGGAGGGGACCAGTACTGCAACGCCCCACTAGCACTGACACACCCACCTCATGCCAAAAGTCCTTTACCCTGTTTTTGGATATGCACTATGAAAACTATGATCTGATCTGAATACCCTAGTGATATATTAATATTAAGAAGTGTGTGAAATCTCATGCACACCAACCAGCCAGAGACAGCACAAGTTATGGGCTGTATGATCCCGACACCAGACCTTGTGTCAAGGGATGGGCAATCTGTTACAATGGGGCTGTTCTCTTGGTCTTCTGACAAACAATGACGCTCTTCCCTTAATTCATTCAAATGCCAGTCAATCAACCATTTCATGTAGGCAGTAACATTGTTTACAGTGTATTTCATGCAGGCAATAACATTGTTTTAGTGTATTTTCAATACACACTGTGGTATTTATATGTTCTGTTTTGTGTACAACATCACAGCACTTCAGTGTACTTAACTCATTCCATACTATGGTCACAGGCCTTGGTCAGTGGTTCTGGCACTACCTGGCAAGTCATGCTGCAGCTGTCCTTGCAGCAGCTGCAGCATGACTTGCCAGGCAGTGCCAGAACCACTGACTTAAGACTATAGGCATGTTGGTACTTGAATTATAGCTCTTTTCATGAAGAATTTAAATATGCAATTGTCCTCTTAAATCTAGGTAAATATACAGAAAAATAAGGGACTGGTATGGAATGAGTTGATATCCAGAGGGCCCTGGCCCTGTTTAACTTTAAGATAAAGGCCTCCCTTATCAGGTAATGTTTACGGAAGATACCGTAAATTGCTTTAATTTTGCTGTACTTTTACTTTTGCTTATTTCACTGATGGCACAAAACTGTAAAAATAAAGAAAAGCCACAGTATTTTAACACTGTTTGAATAGGAATTGTGTCCAAAAAAAGTGAAATTAAAACTACAGTGAAATGTCAAAAATACAAAAACTAAAAATTTATACATGTGAAAATAAAGCAATTTACAGTATATGTACATTGCACATGGTTTTCACCTATTATAATAGGGTATCCCCATCATCACTGTCAACGTCATCATCAGTATTTATCATTATCATCATCATCGTCGTCATCATCATCATCATCATCATCATCATCATCATCATCATCATCATTCTCCTGAGTTTTAAGTGCCAAATAAGTCGACTTCCTATCTACTTAGTGACCGCCATCGCTCTAATGGGATAAATAATCCCAAATTGTTCTCATCCCACAACCAATCGATGGATGAATAATCCCGAATTGTGTCGAGGAGCTTTATTAAGCAATATTCAAAGATGAATGACAAATGGCAGTGGAAGTGATCTGGTGAGTTAACCCTCCTTAAGGAAATGTTCACACTGCAGGCCTTTCATGACTGCTTGAACACTGTCATCACAATGATATAAAAGAACATTTTGATTTGTCGGCAAAGACCAAATCTTAAGCAACTGCCCCTCTAAAACCCCTTCTTTCAGCATACATTAGTCACCGTAAATGTTTGGATATTGTTTCTTATATATTTATGGTTATTATACTTTCTATGTTAATTTTGTGTAAATTCTGTGCAAATAGTGACGATAAAACATTTAAAATTTAAATACTGTAATTTCACTTTATTTTGCTGGATTTTACTTTAATGATGACATTGAACTGTGGTATTAAAAACACAATGAAATATCAAACTGTGGAAATAAAAACACAATGAAATAACATTTTGACATAGGCTTAATACGAACTATGGCCAAAATTGTGAAATCTGAACTTCAGTTGAAATTTAATGCTAGTATTAAGGCAAAATACTGTAAAAATGTATGCACATGAAAAAAGTACATTTAGAGAACTCTCATGTTATTTATACCTCTTATGATTTTGATTTTGTACATAAACAGAAAAAGATGAGCAAATAATACCAAATATAATGAAATGGAGAATATTTCAGATGTAAACATACAGAACATACCAAAAGAAACCACACATTATCAGTGTCCTCTTTATTTCTCGTTTAGCCCTTGAAAGATACCAACAAGTTATTAGTGTACAATATTGCCCAGAGTATGACTGGCTTTCAGCAACATATGACACACTCCTTCAATCTTTGAGTATTTTCTGTGTCTTGTAATGACATGGCTTCCACCATCCTGGCAGTGATCTGTTGCTTTTTAGGTTTATTGTCTGTCATTATGCGATTGTATATGTGTGTTTGGGTTCATTTAGGTACATTGTATATACGTGTTTTGGTTCATTTAGGTACATTTATCAAGAGAATATAATTTGTATCTAATGGGATATTTTGCGTGCTATTATTCTGCAAAGGACAAATTATTACTTTTAAGGATCAAACACATTTTCACTCATACTTTCCATCAAAGTACAGGTGGTGTCACCAGCATACAGGACATTGAACTTTGCAACCATGTGTAGGTAAATGCTGCTATTGTATATGCATGTATACAGTGCCTCTAGGGGAACAGCTCAGGAACATCCATGTGCAAAATCAAAACATTCCATGTGATGTTTTTTGACAAATCAAAAAATATAAAAAGACAAATGACTGGATGCACAGACACATGACGGACGCAAACAGATTTTACAATCTCTACTGACTGATAAGTCTGCAGAGCTAAAAATTTACAGGTCTAAAAAGCTGTCAAGCATTTAGTGAGACACCATAACATGATTTGTAATTCGTCCTAATGTACTTAGGCAAGTGGAACTTTGTTATTCACTCATTGTGTATGAGAACTTTGTTATTCACTCATTGTGCATGACGGTAGTGAAGGTAAAGATCTTGGTTCCTGGTGTGTACATTGCTTGGTAAGCAAGGCTGTAGTACCATAAACTTGCCAAGTAAGGAAACAAACAGTCTTCTGACTATGCAGATGAAGACAAACTCTTTCATCAGGGACTATGACTACACACAGGGCAAAGGAGCTACACTTTTGAAATTGCTTACACGGGGAACAAGGTATCAATGTTTTCAAATGGGTTCATATGTGACTGGTAATCCTGTATGTTAACACCCCATGCTACCAACAGCCTTTGGCACACATAATGGACCCTCTCCATATTTTAACATTATTTTTGAATACCAAATCCCCATAACAGAAACTATCAGAGTTTTATCCCACGATAATCACTTGCTTTGAATTATTGATTTGTGAGCGACTGTCCACAGCATACATCATAAAGATTTGAAGAGCCAAAAGTACAGAGATCTAAAGCCACAAAATATTAATTTCCTGCCTTTGATCAGCTGTTATTTGAAAAACAGCTTTTCATAATTGTTCCGGGGGCAGAATTGGGGTTAAAAACTTCCATTATGCTTTAAGTTTGTGTGTGAGTGTTTGTGTATACGTGTGTGACAGAGTCTGTGTGTCTTCATTTCCTGTCATGTGGCAAGTACTTGCGTCTTTTTACTTACCATTGGGCAGAGCTTAATTCTTTTGAGGTGTCATCAAATGATTTCATTTTCCATGATCTGTGATAGGTATAATGGTATACTCTGTCTGTGACACACACTTTACAAAGATGATTTTTGCACAAAATCTTTTCTCATTTCTCACCTTACAAGGTTAGTTCTTACAAATGTTTTCATTTTTTCACAAAAAATAGTAAAAATGAATATAACAAGAGGCCCATGGATCTAATGCTCTGCTGACATAATCTGATTACCATCATCAAGAATTCATTTCCTGAAAATTGCCCCCATGACCCTGAGCCATTAGTAAAGGTCATACATATGATGCAACATCAAATTTCCACATGAATATATTTGTAATACATTTGGTTTTGTTTCCCTTATTCTTGACCAACACACTGAATTTAGTGCCTTTTTCTGAAGTGCTTTATGACCTTCAAAATAGGTCAAAGTGACACAGCATATTACCAAATTTGACCACTGGCCTAATGCATATTTGGTGTAAGTGCCGCAGTTCCACCTCAATTTATCATGTCATGGGCATCATAATAATATCATTTCCAGATATGCATCCGACCCATGACCTTGATAAAATAGGTCAAGGTCACCCACACCATGCAATATCAAACTTCTATATGTAATACATGGTAGATGGTTCTTGTTAGCCTTCTAATTTCTCAACATGTCAAATTTAATATCCTTTACTAAAATCTTAATGACCTTGAAAAATATGTCAAGGTCACCCAAACTTTTGCAAAATTTTACCATTGGTGCAACACATATTTGGTATAAATTTAGAAATTCCATAGATCTCAGTTTATAATCAAAATAATGAATTTAGTGTAATTTTAATACCTTTGATGCTAGTAGCACTTAATACCACTAAGGGTGCCACCACAACTCCACACGGCATAGACTTTTTCTGCACAATATTCCCATAATGGTATATTGATATATCTTGCCTAAGTTCAATGACCAAAAATTCATTTCCTGAAATGTATTCCCTCTGTGACCTTTATAAAGTAGGTAAAAGGTCATCCATATTATGCGACATATAACTTCCACATATACACATTTGGTATTACTAGCCTTATTCTTCCACAACATAATGAGTTTAATGTGTTTTCAACACCTATTTGTGCAAATCTTCTGTAATTGTAAAACTGTAAAGGGCGACATCAAATTTCTGCATGTTTTCGTCTTTTTGCCAGATCAACATTCCCTCCAAGTTTCAAGATGATTCATCAAGAACTTTTCTAAAAGTAGCGTTCTCAAAATTTTCTGACTTTTGCCCAAATATTACATAATATTACAGATGGTGCCACTAACTCGACCTAGACTTTTATACCTTTGCAAGGTCTGCAAGCTATGCGAAGCAAACATGAATTGTTGACTGTATCATATTTGTAAGCAAAAGTTTATGGAAGAATGGACTGATGGACAAACAGATGGATGGAATGACAGACAGACAGATATATTGAAGTGATTGTATAACCTCTGCAACCTTAGGTCAGCAGAGCTAAAAATGATAGGATGGAACTTTGAACACAGTATAAGACAAAAGTGAAAAAGGCATGAGGGAAAGTGAGAAAAAAAGCAGGCTGCAACGGTGCCCAACCCCAATTTAATGTACATAAGGCACCCTGGTTGATGATTGGTGAACCCAATATTTCAATAACCTGTTCAAGGTAAGACATGACACATTATTAGAGCACACAAATAAATTTATTGTTGTCATTTGATTTAAACAGAACAAATCTGTGACAGGCCAAAACAGGATTGAGAATTCATGACGGCAAGAAATATATATGGACCACCAATTGTGATGAAATCCCGTTAGCTGTGTTCTCTAAAGTACACAATGAGTGAGTTCATTGAGCCGTCTGTGTTGTACTGTAAATTGCTTTAATTTTACTGTATTCTTATTTTTGCTTATTTCGCTGATGGCACAAAACCGTGAAAATAAAAACACGGTGAAACAGTATTTTAACATTGTTTGTATGGGAATTATGTCCAAAACAGTGAAATTCAAACTACAGTGAAATGTCAAAAATACAAAAACTGTGAAAATTTAAACATGCGAAAACAAAGCAATTTACAGTTCTCCTGCCTGGAGCCTGTGCCTTTTGCAATGAAATCAGAACATTATATTCACTCAATTTTTATTGATTCATTGCTACCTGTACGCCCTCAAAAAGCTTTAATAACTTTGTTTGGAGTTCTCTTATTGCTGAAATTATTTCTTTCCTGTGTGATTTGAATTCGCTATGACAATGTTAAGCCCTGCTTGTACACAACACACAATGGTTGACGGAAGTGGGGAAACTGGTATTCATAAATCATTGTTAATGGTGGACAGAATGCTGCACTTTTATAAATGTCACATATAATATACAACATATTAAAGCAGATTGCTTACAATTAACTCTTTAAGTGCAAAATTTTGGGATGGAGTAAACAGCTTTTCTCGACATGCATTGGGTGCAATGCGCACCGAGAAAAGCTGCTGACCTGGGATATTTCCTCTAGAACTAGAGGCATACAGGTACTTGAATGAAAGGTCTTTTTACCAAGAATACGAATCTGAGATCCTAATGATAATTCAGAATAGTTTGACTTCAATAGATCGACTTTTGATGTGATTGGCACTGAAAAAGTTAAGTATTTATGGACAGATAGTACACAAACACCATCAGTGCAAAAATGGCAAAAAATGATCTATTTGATATAAACAAAAATGTTTTTCTCATTGAGTTTAAAAGCCACCTGTCTTGTCAGTATTTTACATCTATAAACAATTATTTGACAAACAACATCATATAATACCATGAGTACGTGCATAATTTAAGCTTTTACCAGACACATTTCCCATGGAGCGGGGGGGGGGGAGGGCTCATATGCTCAAACAAGTGGCGGCCATCACAAAAAAAGGGTGTCTGGGAATTTAAAGCTCTCTCGTTGCCTGCTGATGACCTGTTGATAAATTCAATCAGCTGTTGAAGCCTTGAATTTTCTAAAAAAATTTTTATTGAATCTGATACAGTAATAGTTTCGGGGGGGGGGGGGAGGTTTGAACACACACAATGAATGAGTTGGCTGTGGAGTGAAGAGATGTTTGTTGTATAATTATTTATTTGTTCTAATTTTTTAATTATGTCTGTTTCCTTCCTTCCTTCCTTCCTTCCTTCCTTCCAATTCTTCTTTATCAGTAATTTTGTCTCACCATTTTCTTGCTTGCTATTACACTTGAAAACTCCACACTTGGTATGATAATAGATCCATATGTACATGAAGTCCAGCCTTTTCATGAAAATGGTTGAATTCATTTGAAATTATGAAAATTTGGGGCATCTGAAATTTGAAATCTTGAAATCAAAACTATTACAGGTAGACATATCGTTCCAACCTTAATTTATAGGTTTAAGCTGTAGGTGCAGCCAATGAACCTCAAATAAAAGTTGCAAAAAAGCACCACTCCCAGTTACCCCTTTCCACCTTGAATTAAGACTAAGTCAACAGCTTTCCTTGGCATGGGTTGGGCACTAAGTGCCCAACCTATGTCAAGGAAAGCTGTTGACCTGGGGCATGTGATCTTGATAAGTCTCATGTACATTTTTCAGTCAAACTGTTTTTCATAACTGTTGAACTAAGTTGAAATCACTGAAGCAGACAACATTTTTGACCACCAGCCGGTTTTGGCCGGTTTGAGGGGGAAACGCTTAAATATAGGTTGCTCAATGTGCATCAAGTAACCCACAAGCAAAAGCTGTAGTATTTAAATTTATGCAAATTTTGGAGGCACAGACAGATTTGCTCAGCAGCAAATCTCTTTTCCTCATTACTTTTTATTTCTAATTTCATTTGTTTATTTATTTACTTGATTCAGAGCTAATGGGAGATGAAGCACTGTTGTTCCTGTTTGTAAAATACCAGATACTTTCACTTTCTATTCCATTGTTGATGCCTATGACGCCAAATTTAACTCCAAAATATTCATGAATGCAGAAAAAGGCAGAAATTATTACTCAGAGGGCTTATTTGACACATCAAATGATACATTAGAAGCATTAAAGAAACTCAGACTTTACCTGTCTCTGACAATTCTGGTCCACATGCACTTCCACTGTGCCCCAGTCTCTAGATTGTTTCACTTTATAATATTTACCAAGTTGCTGGCTTTGTGCTTATACGGATCGACTCGTGCCTACGGATAGTTTTATGACATGTGAACAAATAATATCTACATGTTTATGTTAGCATGAAATATTTTTTCATGCGAAATTTGATATTTTATTAATTTTCTGAGAAAAAGTGCTGATAGCCATCTGGTCTGCCTGATGATGCAATAGATTTTTGGTGGTTCAAAAATTGATCAACAATACAGGTGGTGCTAGATGATGGGCTCTGAATGTATTCTGGTACAGGCCAAAGAGAGGAAAAACAGATAACTATTATCATGAATTGCAACCAATGAGATCCAACTTGAGACAGAATAAGGAATTCCCTAGGTGGGCTTAAGTATACTTTATTAGCCAAACTCTCGTCCTTGCCATAAACAGCACTTGCAGGATATCATTCCATACCCATTATATATCATCTTGGCATGTTCTAACTGGATCTTGTGATTTATATTTTCCTGGTATATGGTCATACCTCTGGAAGCATGTTTGTATAGATTTTTGGGGGTTTTTTTACAGATAGGCAGACAGACAGACAGAACCTGTGCAATATGAAATCTTTTAACTCAGGCTGGCCCGTATAAAGGACTATACTCCTGTGCAATATGAAAGCCCCAGCTCAAAAACTTTTCAAGTCATCAAGTGAAAACCAAATTTACTAATGTGGCTCTTTGACCTTGGAAATTGGGTCAAGGTTGCCCGTCTTTTAACTTGATCTAGCCCTTATTAAGAACTATAATCCTGTGCAATATGAAAGCCTTAGGTCAAAAAGTGCTGAACCTATCATCATGCGGAAAGTTGTGAACAAAGTGATTGTTACATGCCTCGTCTTTTGGGGCGGCGTATAATCATAGATACACGACCCTCCCTATTGTGACCATGTTAACATGTACTTTTAATGAGCATTTCATATTTTCAAAATTTTGCTTAAAAGGAATGCAGGCACCTCCATGTGAACAACTTTGGTGCAGATGAAGTCAAGGTATTATTCCACGAAGTTTAAAGAGAATCCAGCTCGCAATTTGGGAGATGTCAAAAATTCCAAGAGGCCCATGGCCCTAATGCTCTGATGACAGATAATCTGATGACCAAGGATGGACAGACAGACAAAACAGAAGCATATGGACATGAGTGATCACATAAGCTCTGTGGCCAGAGATAAAAACACCCTAATATTTCAGCTGACTGACACATCAAAAAAAAAAAAAAAAAGGACTGTAACATTTATGTGCTCAGCTGGTCCTGAGATCTTCAGAATGATATCAAGGTCTTCTTCATTTAACCCTTTCCCCCTTGAATTAAGACTGAGTCAACAGCTTTCCTTGGCATGGGTTGGGCACTAAGTGCCCAACCCATGTCAAGGAAAGCTGTTGACCTGGGGCATGTGATCTTGATAAGTCTCATGTTCATTTCTCAGTCAAATTGTTTTTCATAACTGTTGAAATTAGTTGAAAACACCGAAGCAGGCGACATTTGACCACCAGCTGGTTTTGGCCGGTTTGAGGGGGAAAGGGTTAAGACAATCATCAATGTTGCTAAATGCACATATTCCTTTACCAATTTTCCTGTATTTTGATAATCAGTTTAAAAAAAAAACAGAATATGACAGTACCATCATGAAGGGAGCAATGGTAGAGGTAAAGTCCACATACATTCCTAATACGTTAGAACAGAATCCATCTTACAGTTTTGTGCTGCCTCCAAAGCAGAGTCAAGCTTCGTTTTATGTCTACTCCATTGTGCTAGAGATAACAGGAAAGATGGTGTGCTTTGGAGGCAACAGTTTGAGAAAAAAAGTCAAGAAAAGAGAAAATGCACATTTTTTTTTAGAAAGTTCAAAATAATCGCAGTGCCAACGTGTGGAAAAAATTAAGGTCTGTAGTTTCCCAGAAGTGTCCCTATGCAACTCCAAAGCAGGTTTCTGAGGTTTGTTTTTTTTTTTTAGATTTTGCCAAAATGATTACAGCACCACCTGTTAAATTATTTACATTTATGGCAATTGGCCAGCAGTTTCGTTGGAGAAGACTTTAAAAGTTTGGTCAAAAAATAAAACAAAACTCTCATTAAAAAATTTAAAAATCATTGTAGTCCAACCATTTGACCAAAATTGGTAGACACCCACCAGAGGTACATCCCGACTAAGTTTGAAGTGGATCTGACCAATGGCTTTTCTGGAGATGTCAAAAATGTATTTGTGAATGGATGGCTGAAGGACGGACAGACAGCCAGATGAACGGGTAGAGGTACGACAGATCACCACCCACCTAATAAGCTTAGCTGACTAACAATTCAGCTGAGCTAAAAATCATGTCATATAAAACAAAAATTGATGCACCTATGTAAATTACACTGTTGTTGTGGTGCCACCTGCAGACCCTATGCATACCGTTAAAGCAACACCAGCCATTGTACCGACGAAAAAAAAATGCAACTGAATGGTATCAGTTGTTGTACTTGTACACACTGTCTCCTTATCGACAGTCCTGTCCTGGCAAACACATGAGACCAATAGATCAAGCCCAGCTGATAATACCTTGATGGCAGCTTAACACAGTTATCTCATGCAGCAGAAATTAACAAATTGTCCCTCACAATTCAATATATGTTTCTAATTTCTAATATTACCAACATTGATTTTAGACACGCATTGATCTAAATATTCCATTGTATCATTTTCACAAGTGAGTTCTGTTTTGAATTAGAAGAACTGTTAGCTGCCACTGGATGTTGACCTTTTGTTTTCTGCTTCTTTCCTTTAATAAAAATATTTTTGCAGGGAATGCCAAGAGTGTTTAATGATGCAAAACTGTAATACTTTACGCAAAATCCATCAATTCAACATTAAATGTAAACAATGTGGCTTGGTCTGTTTGGGTGTGTGTGTGTGTGTATGTTCGTTTGTTTTGGGTTTTTTTTCAATTTTGTTTAACAGACCTTAAAATATGGATTTACAATATAAACTGAAAAAAAAAAATTATTTACTTTATTTGTAAATTTCTTCCTTAGGCGGGGCGACTGACTGGGTGTGGGTGCACTGACCACCTGCAAGGCCTGACTTGGTACAACGACAGTACATAACACAGAAGTACAACAAGATGAAATATAAAGCAAGATTAACCCTTTCCCCCTCAAACCGGCCAAAACCGGCTGGTGGTCAAATGTCGTCTGGTTCAGTGTTTTCAACTTATTTCAACGGTTATGAAAAACAATTTGACTGAGAAATGTACATGAGACTTACCCAGATCACATACCCCATACCAAGGAAAGCTGTTGACTCAGTCTTAATTCAAGAAAGGGTTAAACAATGGACAGCACTCACAAAAATACTTAACCCTTTCCCCCTTGAATTAAGACTGAGTCAACAGCTTTCCTTGGCATGGGTTGGGCACTAAGTGCCCAACCCATGCCAAGGAAAGCTGTTGACCTGGGGCATGTGATCTTGATAAGTCTCATGTACATTTCTCAGTCAAATTGTTTTTCATAACTGTTGAAATTAGTAGAATACACTGAAGCAGACGACATTTGACCACCAGCTGGTTTTGGCCGGTTTGAGGGGGAAACGGTTAATATTTAGCTACAAGCTATTAGACATTCTATAAAATAAGTAAAATCATGAGAGGTGTGCACAGTACACACCAAGCTCCCATCAAAAATATTCTTCCATAATCATGTGTCATATTGCTACCAAACCAGTCATTCTCCTGGCCATTCCTCAACAAATAATGAGTAGGCAACATTTCATTGTGCTACCTGAGGAAACTAGTGAGTAGACATTTTATTCTGGTACCTGAGGAAAGTAGTGAGTACACATTTTTTTCTGGTACCTAAGAAAAATGGTGAGCAGACATTTTATTCTGGTACCTGACTGAAACAGTGAGCTGATATTTCATTCTGGAACACGAGGAAAATAGTGAGCAGACATTTTATTCTGGTACCTGAGGAAAAATAGTGCTCAGACATTTAATTGTGGTACCTGAGGAAAATAGTGAGCAGAGAATTTATTCTGGTACCTCAGGAAAATAGTGACCAGATATTTTATTCTGGTATTTCAGGAAAATAGTGAGCTAACACTTAATTCTGGTACCTGAAGAAAATGGTGTACAGATATTTGTTCTGGTACATGAGGAAAATAATCTGCAGACATTTTATTCTGGTACATGAGGAAAATAGTTAGTAGACATTTTTTTCTCATATCTGCCACTTTTTTATGGGTAGAAATTGCAGCCAAAATTGACAGCTGGAGGAGTTTACACAGTGGTTTTGTGGTGTTGATGTTCACATGTTTGGCAGCACTGCTTACACACACTCCATGCCTACAATCAATAGGCACAATATATGTACACACACACACACACATATATATATATATATATATATATATATATATATATATATATATATATATATGCCTATCTATCTCTCCCTTTCTCTCTCTCTACATATATATATTATAATATATATACATATATATATATATATATATATATATATATATATATATATATATATATATATATATATATTATAATATGATATAAAGTTGATTTAGCATGTAACTTGCAGTTTCCATTACACTATGCACCTGCTTCAAGTCAACACATATTTATGTCTGTGTGCTAACACAAACATAGTTTTTTGTTCTTTCCTTCTTTCCTTCCTTCTTTTCTTTTCTTTTTTCTTCTTTACATTTGGTATGGCTTCCCATATTCTTTATCAACATATTGAATTTAGGGTCCTTTTCTTAAGTGCTTTATGACCTTCAAAATAGGTCAAGGTGACACAACATATTACAAAATTTGACCACTGGCCTAATGGATATTTGGTGTAAGTTTTGCAGTTCCATCTCCAGTTATCATGTCATGGGCATCACAATAAAATCATTCATTCCCTGATGTGCATTCCCAATGACCTTGAGGAAGTCGGTCAAAGTCACCCAAATTATGCTACATATGATACACATTTATGGTACATTTGGTATCGTTAGCCTTCTAATTAATCAACATGTCAAATTTAATGTCCTTGACAACATTCTTAATAACCTTCAAAAATTGTCAAGGTCACACAAAATTTGACCATTGGCCCAACAATTATTTAGTGTAAACCTACAATTTCCATGTTTATTTATTATGAAAATTATGAATTTAATATACCTTGAATACCTGTGATGCAAGTTCCACTTAATACCACTGGTGGCACCACCATGACTCCACAAAGCATAGAATGTAGTTCACATAATATTCCTGTAGTATCATACTGATACATGTGTACAAGTTTAGATATAATGACAATGACCAAAAAATCATTTCCTCATATCTATTCCCTCTATGACCTTGACAAACAAGGTCAAGGTCACCCACATTACGCAATATCGAACATATATGACACATATTTATGGTACATTTGGTATTGCTAGCCTTTTCATTTATCGAAGTAGAATAAAACATCCTTTACTACATCCTTAATGACCTTGAAAATTAGGTCAGTCACCTAAAATTCATCAAAATTAAACCACTGGTCCCATGCATATCAATATAAATTAAAAAGTTCCATCTCAATTCATAAGCCCCCCAAAAAGAGTTTAATGTACATTTAATACCTAAGGTGCTAGTTTCATTTAATATTACCAGTGGCGCCACCATGGCTCTATACATTATAGGCTTTTGTCTAATAATCCTGTACTGTTATATTGACACATGTCCACCAATCCAGGCTCAAGGCCATCCATATTATGCAACATATAAGTTCCACATATGATATACATTTGTTTTTTGTTTTTCAGTTTGTTTTTTTTTGGGGGGGGGGGAGGGTGATATACATTTCTGGTACATTTGGTATCATTAGCCTTATTCTTTCTTAACATAATGAATTTTAACATGTTTTCACCATCTTTCAGTCCATATCTTCCGTAATACTGTAGGGGGCACCCAAAATTTCCACACATTTTCATCTTTTTGCTTGACCAGCATTCCTACAAAGTTTTGAGATGATTTATGAAAATCTCTTCAAAAAACAACACTTTTAAAATTTTCCTATTTTGGCCCAAATATTACATAATACTTCAGGTGCCACCACCAAAATTGAATGTCATCTTAAGTTTCATACCCTTAATAAGCTCTGAAAGCTACATGGGGTTAACATGACAACTTCTGACTGTATCGCATTGCATAAAATCCGAGACATATATGGTCTTTACAGCTAACAAGTGCCTGCTATATCTGTGCCATAATTACATCTAAAACCAAATTGAACGGGATATACATGTAATATATTTCTTGTACCTAACGCATGCAAAGGGAAAGTCTTGACTCCGTCCACAACTTGGCACTGAAAGAGTTAATGGGTTTGCATAGTTAACGTGGTCTAGCGTTGCCACTGAGCAAAAACAAGAAGTTTCAACAGTTCAAACTCCACCCATCCCAGTTGATGCATTTCTTTATAACAACTGATCAACTGGACAGCTATTTTGATAGCTATCTTTCCTATTGTGAAGCAGTGCCAAGGGCAAACTTTATTACATAAAATATCTTCAAACATCCTACTACTGTTATGTAAAGCAGCCAAAAAACAATAAAAATGGCCATAATCAGTATTTTGTAATACATGCAGATATGTTGATGGTCTTGGGAGAGGCATATGTCTCTAGGAAATATATATATGCTTGGTTGCTTGGGTGATCAGCATCTAAGTCATAACATCCTTGTGCAAGCTTTTACGTTTCTGTTTAACTTCAAGTCAAAAAACAAGTGCCTGTTAACCCTTAAAGCACTGACTTAACAATGAGTCAACAGCTTTCCTCGGGGCACTTTGCACACAATGTGCCCAAAGTGTAACTAAGAAAGCTGTTGACTAAGACTACTCTTTCCTTTAGACTAGGCTTGCTAGTATTTGAATGAAAGGTACCTTCATGAGAAATTTGAATCTTTTAACCATTATCTGTTTAACGGAACGAGAAAAATTACTATAACCGTGATTAGCACTTTAAGGGTTAATATTCCTTATACAAATAGCTATGTGTAGACACCAATACACTTGACAAACTGTCCCTCTGCACACTCTATTCCTCTGGGAGGTCAAAGCAAGTGCTTGACGGAGTGCTGTCTGCAACTACAGTGGAACCTCATTAATACGGACCTCATTAATCCGTATGTCTCATTAATCTGAACACTTCTCCCGGAACAGAATTGTTCATTTCAAGTAATAGTGAGTCAGCAATCCAGATGATTCATTAATCTGGACAGGTCCCTGGGGTACAAAGGTGTTCGGATTAAAGAAGTTCCACTGTAGTCCCTTCAAATAGTCTTGCTGCCTTTAGTTTTATACTCAGACCTATGAAACTTTTTATGTATTCTTCTTGGTAAGGGCCTGCACACTAAAAATGCATCAAAATGAGTGGACAAATGGGTGATTTTGTATGGAAAATGGGTCTTCAGTGGAAGGGCCTAATTTGTATATTTTTCACCGAATTTTCCATTAATACTTGGCTTACAGTTTGGAAATTTGTCTTATGCAACTTCATGGTAACATCCTTCTCTACAAATGTGACGTGTAAATCTTAATTCAGCATAGCATGCGACTCTCATGAACACAATACATTCTTCATTTTTATGGCCCACAAAAACAAAAAACAAAAATTACCAACTTATTACAAAATGCAGAAAACTGAATCTAAGTTAGCCTATAAGCTCCACAACACTTTTCATCTTATGAAAATCGGTTCATTCGTTTTCAAGAAAACACTGATCAGAATTTGATGATTTAATAACAAAAAAGCTTCAAAGGATGGACTACTGTATATATACTCTGGAAAAAAAAAAGGGGGGGGAACAGTCCCACTTGTTTTACATAGAGTATATTTTGGAGGGTGTGTGTATTACCAAGCTGCATACCAACAGTCTTTCCTCTCTCAAAATCGGAGATCTGTCACCAGTGATTCCCACACCCAGACATGTTGACTGTCGCTGATGTCCCGTCTGTTTGCAGCAAGCCATTTAAATCCCATGTAAACCTTAATACTGGAAGCACTTTGTGACAATTTCCACGCCAACTTTTTCTTACTCTGCACTGAACTGTAAACTTGGCTTTCATGGCCACGTTATGCAACTCGAGAATTATGCATTATATGCACTGCACAGGTACATACTCTTAGTATGCCATGTTAAACCAATGGGACAGAGTGTGTATATATATATATATATATATATATATATATATATATATATATATATATATATATATATATATGTGGGCACCATTATCATTAAACAAACCCAAATTAGGGTGAGCAGCTTTTACAGGCCAGCTGGTATTTTATCTTACAAGGTTCTACGAATGACTTGTTTCAAACAAATATTGACACTTGTCTCTGTGGCAGCCCATGCATCACAATCATGTTCTATGTGTGCAAGGATCAACATGGTTCCCATTAACAACTTTTCCACCATCTACCATGTGTCTTACATAATTTCACCCACAATCCACTTTTGTCTAGCTCTGATATGAATTATGAATGTTGCAAATTGTGTATGTGTGACATAACAGGTATTTTTCATGTCTCGTATAAAAACTATGACCAGTTTAATGTTTTCAGTGAAAGGCACCATATTACTGGAACCTACAAAATCACTATGAGCACTACCCATAAATCTCTAAAAATTATGGGAAAATAATTTTGCTGGCAGGCTGTAGTTAAATTTAAATCAAGAAATGTGTCTTATCTCAGAGTCCGATACTTATATGTCGATTTATGGTCCCTTTCATACAACCGTATCTGTAGCCTATAGCAATCTGAATCCTTTGACATTTTTCCAGTTTGACAGACTATTTGTGCAATATATTCACTAATGGTCAACAAAAACGACAGCGAGCACTGACCAGTGGCACTAGCCAAGACGCCCCGAGGTCCGAGATAGAGGCCGGACCATTTGTCCGTTGACATGTGTGTCCTACCATGAGGCTCGCGGCAAAATGGCCATTATGATCCATTAAATGGCTGGACACATGTTTTTGGTGGAACGAAAGTCCATCTCAACCAATTAATTAGGGAGGTCCATATATATATACCTGTGTGGCCAAGGTGCAGATACCTGGCTGGTCACTACTGGTCAAGCAAAACATGCTGAGGCCACAAACAAATAGCCACTTTGTCAGCATGGCACGAAAGACTCCTTAATAATTAACTTTATTCACTTTTCCAACCTTACTTAAATTAATTTGTGTTTGTCTGGAGGGGTTTTTTGTGTGTGTTTTGTGATGTTTTGCATTTTGTTGGGGTTTTTTTTTGTTTTTGTTTTATTTCATTTTTTCCACAGGTAATGCAGTCTGGACAAAAACACTCTGTAATTTGTTTATTTTTTTTACTAGTTATTTCCACTACTTTTCACTACTATTTATAAACTTTTTTCTTAGAAGCACTGTTACACATAACTGTTTGAAGTTGTGTTTATGTAATGCTCCACTAAATACTGGCCCAGAAATTATAGTTCTATTCCACTTTCAATTTGTGTTCATACATAAATGGACAATTCCACAGCAACTTCAATTTTTTTTTTTTTTTTTTTTTTGCAAATATGCATCTCATTATTGTCATTATTTGATTTTGTTTTGATTGATAAATGATTGATGGATTGATTGGGGACAGTAAACAAGTCTATATGACAACATGCCATTCATTCTATGTATTTAATGTGTCATTTCAAACTGTTTTGAGTTTTTTGCACGATTTAAATTTTGTGTATTTATTTCAGCCCCACTGACCTAAACTTGGCTTTTCATTTTAATCATAGTTCCTTTTAAACTTTAACCCCCACATTTCAATGTAATCTGCCTTCGTAAATGTATGTGATGAAAAAAGAGCAAAATGGAACATAGAAATAATTCTGGGGCTTCTTTCGTCACTCTGATTAGTTATCACTAAAATTTGCCACATAGCTGTATTTTCAGAGTGAAAAATATTTTTTACAAAAGTAAAAACAAAACCATGCAACATGACCAGGATGTGTAAACAAGTGGTAATAGCTTTGAGGTCAAGGGTCATAGCACCACCTGCCTGATGTGACTGTAGTATTACATAGCAGGCACTGGACATGATTAGTTACATTGTGTCACCTTGTTACACTGCCACCATTACTGCCTTGACCTGTCTCCCCCACCTGTCATACCCACCAATCATCCAAGGCTACGCCCACAAAAAGCAAGGCAGGGTAAACTGGCAACAAATAGCTCTTGCTTTAAGATTGTCTCGTTCAGAGTTCAAACAATTTAGCAAAAAAATGGCTGATAATTCAGCAATTCTATCATATTCTAACAGCTGGAATTTTATCATGGTAGACTATGTTAATGAGCTTACATTCCCTTGTAAAAATTTATAGTTAGTTTGCTGTTTTTAAATATATATTTTGGTTACTTAAGGATAACTTGGATGGATGTCCATTGCATCTTTAAGATAACTAACTTTGATGCAGTCATAATTACATCTGTCATAAAGATGGACAAAAATTCAGCAACATTATCAACAAAAGAAACTACAAGTTAAACCTGATGATAACCAGACCTGTGACACAGATAATTCTAATACAATGTTCTCTGTCTTGACAGAGCATAACAACCAGTGAACAACGGACTTGAAAGACATTCGGCAGGTCCTTTCTCCCGTGTTTTTTTAGTGTTAGTTATACCTTTTTGTAAGGACCCCCTGTCCTCAGAGACCACTGCTGGATGACCGATTAGGAGCATTAAATAGAGCACATTGACAGGAGCAATACACCCAGGGTGTGACAGCACAATGACAGGAGCAATACACCCAGGGTGTGACAGCACAATGACAGGAGCAATACACCCAGGGTGTGACAGCACATTGACAGGAGCAATACACCCAGGGTGACAGCACATTGACAGGAGCAATACACCCAGGGTGTGACAGCACATTGACAGGAGCAATACACCCAGGGTGTGACAGCACATTGACAGGAGCAATACACCCAGGGTGTGACAGCACATTGACAGGAGCAATACACCCAGGGTGTGACAGCACATTGACAGGAGCAATACACACAGGGTGTGACAGCACATTGACAGGAGCAATACACCCAGGGTGTGACAGCACATTGACAGGAGCAATACACACAGGGTGTGACAGCACATTGACAGGAAAAAATACACCCAGGGTGTGACAGCACATTGACAGGAGCAATACACCCAGGGTGTGACAGCACATTGACAGGAGCAATACACACAGGGTGTGACAGCACATTGACAGGAGCAATACACACAGGGTGTGACAGCACATTGACAGGAGCAATACACCCAGGGTGTGACAGCACATTGACAGGAGCAATACACCCAGGGTGTGACAGCACATTGACAGGAGCAATACACCCAGGGTGTGACAGCACATTGACAGGAGCAATACACCCAGGGTGTGACAGCACATTGACAGGAAAAAATACAGTCAACTTACACTCGAGTAAATTAGATAAAACTTGAAAAAAATATCATGTAATAATCAGCAAAAACTGTCTGAGACCTTTAGAAAACTACTAATTATCTACAGAAGAAAAAAAAAAAGACACCCAAAAGCACAGACAGGGACAATCAGCACGTAAGGACTACAAACTACAGAAATGTCAGATTGCTGAGTGTAAAATTTATGGAGAAATTGACCGGGAAAAGATCCTGGGAAGGCCAGATGGACACCTCAACAAAACATGTAGAGTCTGCTACAGTTTATCTGGAGCACCAAGGATGAAGGGACAGGTGTGTACAAAGGGAAGAACCGGAAGGACGATCATCATTCCTACCACTCACCCACCCCCACTTTGTGACCAGTACATAATGAGGTATCCTTACTGATCCAAGAAAGCAAATATTTGCTGGACAAATCAGCTTGACACTGCACTTGCCGAACTTTGACGTAATTCAATCAGAGTATGTGCAGACGACCGCTTCTCCAAACACCACTGCAGTTATCACTGCCAGTCTGCCTGCAACCTGTACCTCTGATGGACTCAATGTAAGCGTATTACCATATTCCTCCCACTACACGCCAATATTCTAATAAGTGCCCCTGTTTCCTGGGCCTCATAAAATGGTGAAATAATGCTGAATATCCCCCACTTTCCTTTTAATGTCACGGTATTGAACCTCTAATAATCCAGATACAAATCTGCCACAGCAGTTTTTTTTTATTACAGTGCTATTTAACACTTGTGCCAGAAAAAAACTGGTCAGGCAGGCCAGGTGATCTTCATTAATTGCAGGTAAATAACAGAGTGCAGTGTCTCATAAGGGTGGTCTTTGGAGCAGGTAACGCTGTGCTGTCATAAGTGGCGAGGGCTCCCATTAGTTGAAATTCAGTATTTCTGTTAGATCAATAGATCATATTCTCAGCCAGTGTTAAACAAAGCTGAGTACTAATGACCTCAGTTTTAATATCAGTGATAATTTGAAGGATACTTCCTGCTACTTTTTGGTTGGTGCATATGCTACACCAACATTGGAACCGCCTTCAGATGGTGGCAGTGAGGGGACCACTACATGGGACCGCCTTCAGATGGTGGCAGTGAGGGGACCACTATATGACACTGAAGGCAGTGAGGGGACCACTACATGAGACTGAAGGCAGTGAGGGGACCACTATATGACACTGAAGGCAGTGAGGGGACCACTACATGACACTGAAGGCAGTGAGGGGACCACTATATGACACTGAAGGCAGTGAGGGGACCACTATATGACACTGAAGGCAGTGAGGGGACCACTATATGACACTGAAGGCAGTGAGGGGACCACTATATGACACTGAAGGCAGTGAGGGGACCACTATATGACACTGAAGGCAGTGAGGGGACCACTACATGACACTGAAGGCAGTGAGGGGACCACTACATGACACTGAAGGCAGTGAGGGGACCACTACATGACACTGAAGGCAGTGAGGGGACCACTATATGACACTGAAGGCAGCGAGGGGACCACTACATGACACTGAAGGCAGTGAGGGGACCACTACATGACACTGAAGGCAGTGAGGGGACCACTACATGACACTGAAGGCAGTGAGGGGACCACTATATGACACTGAAGGCAGCGAGGGGACCACTACATGACACTGAAGGCAGTGAGGGGACCACTATATGACACTGAAGGCAGCGAGGGGACCACTATATGACATTGAAGGCAGTGAGGGGACCACTATATGACATTGAAGGCAGTGAGGGGACCACTATATGACAGTCATCAACAGTATCCACTTACACTAAAATTTCTACAAAATCTGCATATCTATGTGCCTCTATAGAACTACTACTAAAACAGCAAGAGCCAGAGCTTCTGTGCTCTGATTCCTTGATTTACATGCTTGGAACTCAAGTTAAAGTCACTGCATTACATTCACCCGGCACTGTTTTTTAGTATGGTACATGTATATTCGAA
This sequence comes from Hermodice carunculata, assembly GCA_964020975.1. Classification (NCBI taxonomy): domain Eukaryota; kingdom Metazoa; phylum Annelida; class Polychaeta; order Eunicida; family Amphinomidae; genus Hermodice; species Hermodice carunculata. The sequence continues at coordinate 24,932,160 of OZ026623.1, forward strand.
TGTACTGTTGTTATAAAAATGCATTATTCAATTCCCGTCTTGCCACAACCAGGAAAGTTCACTGTGCAGGCTATCTCCAACTTCACACAGCCACTACTGTACTGTGCCCAATAAGCCACCCCATCTAACCCCAACCCATCCCAACCCACTCCATCCCACCCCACTCCATCCCGAATCTGAACAACCACAAATCATGAAAAAAATTTCTTCATTCAATGATCTTTTGCAGTATATTTTACCTACTCTTTTCAAAGAAGAGTTCTGCATTGTTCAAAGAAGGGTTCTACATTGTTCAAAGAAGGGTTCTACATTGGAGTCTAGTGTTATACTCTTATTAAGTGTTCTGGCCACTTATACAGAGGAACATGGTACTCAGGGCCGAAAGAATATTTTAATATTTTTATCTCCCTTATGTCAATTTCTTTTCTTCAGGATGCCATTTGACATAAAATTAGACAAGTTCATCCCATTAAATTTATACTGGATAATGACTCATTTTATGGTACCTGTTGTAATGAATATTTTGTGATATCACTGTATGCAAAAATTTATGATATTAGTTCTGCTTAACTTGTTTTTGTGCGACAATCAACATTTATGACAGTCAATATTTACACTAGCTTTCAGTAATTGCAATTATTTGTCATGTTCTTCATTTGTAAATGGAGATGAGATCTCAGCATTGATATATAGGGTGTTATTATAGAAATTTGTTACAGTGACACCTCATCATAACAACACCCAGATACCCGACATATTAAATACAATTGACTCCAATTTTCATGGGAAAAAGTTTATTTTCTTTATTTGAATCATTTACCTGACATATTCACTGATCCGACCCTTTTCTTAGGGAACAGATGGTGTCGATATAACGACTTTTCACTGCATATCAGAGATGTATTTGTACAGCCACTGGCAACAGGCGAGACAGGCAGACCAAGTACTGTCCTTCACTGTAGTACCATCCTCACATACAAGCAACCACTGTGGTAGTAACGGTATGTCTCCTCATATCTCCCGTGTATATACAGTGAAACCTCATTACAATGACACTCAGATATCCGACATATTCAATATAATTACAAAGATTTTCATGGCAAAAGGTTTATTTTGTTTACTGTTTGACTCATTTATCTGACATATTCAGTTGGTCGGACACATTTCTGAGAGAACAGATGGTGTCATTATAACAAGCTTTCACTTCATATGTGCATATATAACACCTGTACTTTTACATCTCCACACTTCACTGATAAAGTTGCCACACTGATAACATACCCCCTGATAACACCCTTCACCAGCACCCTGGTGTCTGACAAGACATCCTGATGTCTAAAGATAACCATATGATCTGAGGGGCCTGTGGACCACACCCTAGGGGCCTGTCGACCACACCGCTCTTACTTCTAAAAGACATCAGCTCCTTCGGCACAGCTGTGGCCCACATAAAACACACAAAAACAAGATAAAATGCAATACAAATTGCTGCAAAAATCATTAGGTAATGTTTCCTAGTTCATTGTAGTTCTCCAGGGATAAATTATCAGCTCCAATTTCGTGGATCAACAGTGTTTGATGAAATAATCCTAGCATGGTACCAGGTTCCAACTGTCATACTGCAGGTAAACATACATCATGCATTTTTAATATGTGGGGGATTTTTTTGGGGGGAGGGGACCTAGTTATGGTTCCTCTGTAGAACTTTCCCAATTTTTTAAGGTTTGTAACTAGACAGCCACTTTAACATGAGTCCCATCCCTCATGTTCATTGTTGATTAAAAAAAAAAAAAAAAAAGGAAAAACCACAAGAAACAAGCCATCATATATTTTTCATGGAATAAGAAACATGACCTTCAAAGACTGTGGTAATTTCTGCTGCTTCCCATGTTTCAAGGGTTCTGACAGGGTGATACAGTCATTTATCTGGCCAGGCAATGCGGCGGGGGAGGGGGGTGGGCGAGGGGGGTGGGCGCCCTCTTGCAATGCCTGCTCCTGCTCAATCACTATCCCTGCCTTGTGTTTTTGTTCTTCATGAATGATATCAACATCTGCTTTTTTTGCCTCTCTTGTCAAACTGGACTGTGGTTGTGAGGTTTTCCTGATTGAATACAACATGATGTCATGTTTGTTGTTCATGTCAAATGCGCGGCATTTGCCATACAACTTTTAACACAATATTATGTTTATATACATTCTCACTGCTTCTTATCTACAGCCATTAACATCAATCCATCATTGTTTTATCTACAACCATTTACATTAATCTGCTGTTATTATGACGGTAATCCAGGTTTAATGTCTTACTGTGATATGGCCTGTATGACTGACAGCAGACCATACAAGTGGTCATTTTCTGTTGGCAAGCCAACAGCTCCAATAGCTCACATGGTTTGCCTGACCCCTGACCCTGCCATAACCCCAGGACCATTGACCACAAAAGGCCCTGATCCTATCTATTATATGCACTATGCATCAATTTTCACTTTTGATCTTTTTTTTCCCAAAAATTACTCACTTATGTAGTCTAAGCATAACACTACATATTGCCCCACATCCTAATAATGTATTCCCACTTCAATCAGCAGTTATTTTTCTCCTCCTGTTTTCATAAGGTCTGCTCCAGGGAGCTGCATTGCCTGTGTACACATTTCACTGAATGGACACTTATCTTTTTGCGGAAGCTCTGTCTGGTCAAAAACAGCGACCTGCTGACCTGCTTGTGTGTGCTGAAGCCCTCGCTCATTGCCACCTTGTACACGATTTATTGCCACAGCTCAAGAAAGCTGTAAATGTGATTAGTCATACATTCCAATCCATTTGACATGAAAACACCATGATAAGCTAGAAGCCACAAACATCCCACCCTGAGAAAATGAAGTATATGGAACTTTCAAAATATAATTATCTATTGAAACAACATATCATCTATAACATAACTTCTGTGGTAAATAAATACAACAGTACAAAAATTGAACAAGCCCAGGTTATTGAATAATCCTATGTTATTGAATTCGGGGTAATTGAGTAATTCAAGGTTATAGAATAATTCCAGGTTTTAATACTTAAATGTTATTGAATAATTCCCCATTAATAATTCCAGGTAATTCAGTAATTCCAGATAAAGTGAATAATTCCATGTTATTGAACAGCGGAATGAATTAGTTGCACTTTTTATTTTTGTCCAAGTAGTGACTAACTTCCTTTCCACATTATAGTTGCATATAACTACACATTATCTTCCCATGTACATTTTCTGGCGTTGTTGTGCAGAGTACAAGCATACAAACCTTCAGAAACAGAGACTCCAACCCTCCCGTTTTCAGTGGGAGATCTTCCATTTTTTGGCCCTTTTTCCAAATTCTCCCGTTCTCCCGCTTAGAATATGTTTTCTCCTGCCCAGATTAAAAAAAAAATGGATGAGGTAAAAAAAAAAAAACCCCATCAAAATACACCATTTCAACTCCTTTTTTTTCAAAATTTTCTCACCCCAGGAGGGGGCGCTGCCTTCCCAGACCCATACCCCAACACAGTCCCTCTGTCACATCTCCAGTTTCAATAGTACTCCAGGAGGGAGAATCTCCAGTTTGTATAAAGCTGTGAGTTGGAGTCCCATGCTCTGCTGACTTCTTGACATTTGGAAGAGAAAACATGGAAGAAGAGTCTCATGTACTGGCATGTAATTTGATAATTATCAGGGAAACTTGTTTTCTAAAATGTACTTACTCCATGACCTTGAAAAAGGAGGTCAAGGTTATTCATATTGTGCAATATCAAACTTCCACATGATACACATTTTATATTGTTTACCTTATTCTTTCTCAAAATATTAAATTCAGTGTCTTATTGTTCAACTGCTAATGACCTGGAAAATAGGACAAGGTCACAACAAATTTGACCATTGGCTTAAGACATCTAATTGGTGTAAATTTTATAATTGCATCTCAATTTATTATCACAATAATAAAATAAATATGTTGTTGATACTAATGATCTATAGTTCTTGCTTTTGCCTCCAAACATCAACACAATATCAAACTTCCACATATGACACATTGGGGATAAATTTGGTATTATTAGCCTTTTGCTTACTCAAAATATTGAATTTAATGTTTTTCAACCCATTTTTGTCTGGAGTTTCAATAATGCTGCAGGTTGCACCACCAAATCTTGATCTGTTTGCATCTTTCTGACCAATCAACATCTCTACTGGTTTGTGATGATTTATGGATAAATCTTCAAAAACTGGTATTCTAAAAATTTTCAAGGGTCCATATATCACACAATACACATACCTGGTGCACTAACATTCAACTAAACCTACATTTTTCTTTCCTTTAAAAGTCCTGAAAGTTATATGGTGTTAACTTGAAATTTATGAACTGTATTGTGTTCGCAAAAATGTTGATGGAAGGACACACCGATGGACAAACATGACAGATCAGGCAAGCTCTGCAACTTTGGATCTGGAAAGCTAAAAATGTCTCCAGTTCTTGTGGAAATCATTTCAGGCAACAGATGATCAGACAAAATGCAAGGTCAAGGGGAGTCAAGGTCTAAGTGATCAGTTCGAGATCTGAGTCAACAGCTTTCTTTGGCGCGGTTTGGGTAAAGACGTCGGTCTGTGCCATTGTAGTGTAGAACAACTGGTGCACTGGTACTTGAACGAAATGTTTTCTTAGGAGGAACCTGAACCTGCAATCAGTATCACAATTCTGAAGGCCAATGACCTTTTTTTTGCTGTGGCATAGAAAGAGTTAAAGTTGGTTTATGGTGACGGAGAGGTGGTGGGGTGGCATATAGATGTGAGGACACACATCTGACAATCACCTCCTTTCACCTGCCTGTTCACAATACATGTATACCTCCAGCATTAGTCATTGCTACCCACTCACACCTAATGCCCCATGGGGGATACCCATCTTATGTAACTTTTCCAGGACATTTATATCTCCAGCTTGTGATCATACATGCTTCATTTCATAATAAAGCACATGAACATGATGATGTTTGAAGCATAAAGGTTTATAACCAGGATCTATGGAATAGAGAGATTTAGTTTTGCAGGGGAAAAATAACAAACGCCCCTCTCTGCATTCAGTTCAGACACAGCATGTAACCCCAGCCAGGTATTACAGACTGGAATTACCATCGTGTCGATAAGAACACTGGAAGTACATCATTTTTTTTCTTGTTCAGAGTACCTGCTTGGCTCATGATCACAACTTTGATCAGATTGCCTGACAAAGCCCAGCGCTTTGGTACTCCAAAGCTGTATTTTTTTTTTTAACTAGCTGGCCTGACATCAAACAATCATTGAGAAGTAGGAAGACAAGCCCTTTGCTGCTATTGAACATTTTGACCACGGAAAGGGCAGATCTGATTCCAGCAACCTTCACCACCGATCTCCTCGCTTAAATGGCAAATACACATCATATCCACTTGGCCACATGCCCGTTCTTAACAAACTGGTTCAGTGGGGTAGGTGAGTGAACATGACGCACACAGTTGACACGATCAGCGCCAGCTTCTGTGATATGTGATGCTCCTAGCTAACAGCAATGCTGTCATTGCCTGCACGACAGACCTATCAATGTATGCCTGAGCGACCTATTGGTGGTAATCTGGTTACAAGTCTTGCTCTTCCCTTTTGTAACACTTTATACAAGCATTATACCCAGAATTATCAATAGTCTGACGTGTAGTATAAGTTTTTTTTTTTTTTTTTTTTTTCAAGTTAACTTCATTTTGTTAAATTTGCTGTATTTTTGTCTTCACTAATTCTGCTGATGGCACACACCGCGAAAATAAAACACAATGAATTATTCTCTCTCACTCTCTATCCTATGCACGCACACACACACTGAGTGACCCCCCCCCCCAATAAAATTTGCACATAAATTACTCAGTGCAGCCAACTGATTGAATTCATGCTGCAGATCGTGGTGTGTCAAGGAGTGAGCTTCTCACATTACAGAAGATGTATTGTTTATAGTTAATAAAATCCCTCCATCAAGCAATGTAGGTATAAGTTACCTGCCTTATTGTGGTAAAACCATACCACCAATTTTCACCTGTTTTCAAAAACAGAAATTCACTCCTTGTGTCAAGATTTTTCTATCATTTAATCTGTCAAAATGACATATCCCACTCCAGACTTTAACATTCAGTGATACAGTAAATGATATTGCTACTGTATTTTTATGCGGGCTAATCAGCAATAAAAGCGATCTGTCTGGGACGCCACTCACCAAAGTGGTGTCAGTGTTTCACCTGATATACACTATTTTACCCAGCACAATAATCTTCATCCCATTACGTGGCAAAAATACGCCAAAAACGAACAAATCAATCGAGTCAAAGTGCTCCAATATGTGTCAAGCTTTCAGCGGCTACATCCATGCCACAAAATAATCACAAAAAGGACCAGCGCTGTCAGTCTCTAAGTACGATATTACTGCCAGCACTGCAATTAGCCTTTTTTTGTATGTGTGTGTATAGGTTGTTCTTCACTGACCCAACAGACATCTTTTGTCACCGTGTCCTCCACTGGTACTTGACATGGTCTTCTCCCAGTGGACAGCCTTTTGTGTGCTGCAATGCTGTGAACTGGTTTCCCCACAGCAGATGGCTGCAGCAGTCTTATGATACTCAACAGTCGAAATATTCTAATACATTGCCACAGTCATAGGCACACATCTGAATGTCTCCAATCTCAATGAAATCAGAATTCTTCATTTGAAAATGATTTAAAAGTTGCTTGGTAAATTTTTGTAACTGTTGCAGTTTTTCGGTCAATAAAATCATTTTTATCCGTCTGCTGATGACAAAATCTGTCTCCATGGAAACATTTACACCGCATACTTTTCAGGACTGAAGAACTAACACATCAAATCTTGTTAAATATTTTACACCGATGACTCATCCATCTTCACAGAATCAAAGCCTGTGTCTGGTGGACGGGGTGACCTTCACTGACCTTGTCAAGATGTGACTCACCAGAAAAAAAAAATAAAAATAAAAATAATAAAAACTCTTGAAGATTACATCCCAGTTTGGTCAGTTTAGTCTAGCTCACTTTAATGTACCATGTGCGATCTTGAAAAATTAGCCACTATTTACCATCATTATAATCTTCTTGTTCAGCGTGGACATTTTCTGGAACATGAATGCATTTTTTTTCCAAGTATATGCACCATAACAGTAATTTGGGTTGATATTTTTTTCTCAGTTACTGTGATCTTGAACAATATCAGGGTTTTCTGGAAAACATTCTTAGTTTATCGTCAGATGACTTTGCCTGATTCGCTGCCCTTTAGGTCAGATTTTGAGCAACAGCCTTGGGTAATTCCAGTCAGACTGGAAGGCCTGTTCAGCAGGTAACAGATGGAGACACATTTGGGGAAGATATTGTAATTCTTCACATTTATACAAGTCGCCACAATCCCGGTATCACTAACACTCGTTTTATATGAGTCATATATTGTAGCAGTCACACTCATAGTATTAGTCACACTCATAGTGTCAGTCACTCATTGTATTTTTCACACTCATAGTATCAGTCAGTCATTGTATTTTTCACACTCATAGTATCAGTCAGTCATTGTATTGGTCACACTCATTACACTCATAATATACATTTTATCAGTGATACTTATAGTATCAGTCATAGCCACTCAATGCATTCATCACTCATACTTTCTGAGTCATTCACTATCAAAATCACTCAGAGTATCAGTAACAATCACAGTATCAGAATCACTCACAGTATCAGTAACACTCGCAGCATCAGTAATAATCACAGTATCAGTAACACCCACAATATCAGTAACACTCAGGTATCAGTAACACCACAGTATCAGTAACAATCACAGTATCTGTAACACTCAGAGTATCAGTAACACTCCCAGTATCAGTAACACCACAGTATCAGTAACACCCGCAGTATCAGTAACACCCACAGTATCAGTAACATTCACTACATCCAAATCGCCTACAGTATCAGTCACAAGCATTGTATTGGAGTCACAACCATAGTTTTACAAGTCATGCTCACAACATCGAAGGCCCTAAAAATGGGCCAAGGTCAGTTTTTTTTTTTTTTTTTTTTTTTTAAACCATGAGGTGAGTCATCATGATACTGGTGCAGTATAAATTAATGAGCTGTGGGTGGCAATCCTTCTTGAGATGTCTCATTGACATCGTTAGACCGACGACGGACAGACCCAGGATGCCACTAATGATGACAACACCTTCAGACAAAAGTCGCCAAGGGGTAAACCCTTCTACCACAGGTGTTTGCACAGAACACCTTGGTTTTCTGGGTTCTTTGTGGCATAACACATGGCTCTGCTTGGCGCAATTGTTTTTCCAGATTTTGTGCACCTGCACTGACCAGTGTAGACCAAGACGGCCCTTCTCCCTACTGGCTAACCTTCACAGTTATTGATTAAAGATGGGAGTGTCACTTGGCCAATGACAGACCTTGGACATGCTGTCACCCACATGAACAATCATTGAACGATGGTCTTTTGTCCTCCATGACAAGTCTTCTATAAAAAGACAACCACTCCTTTTTGTTGCTGTCTTTTTATTTCATCTCTCATTTTTAATTTACAGCATTGTGGCTTGTTAATATTTGAAAGATTCTTTTTTTCTTTTTTGTATATGGAGCGTAACATAACACCTGAGCCAAGAGGATTAAAACATGAACTTATTGTCCACAAGGATTTGCAGAGGAATGTGTTTCTTGTGTGGCTCGTGTATTGACCGCCTTTCCATCTTCACTCATCTCCCCTCATACCACCACAGCGTACTTGTTCAAACTACAGCAGTACATTAGCCATCTGTCTGACTGACCCTTACATCAAAATCATTCCTTCATTTTTTGTTGCATTTGTACCTTTGTTTACAGATCTCCTACACAGAGAGCCCACTTTGACATGCATCCATAGGTATGCTCTGACACAGCATCAGATCACAATGTATTGAAACTGCTATCAAATTGGCACAATAAAAAAAATAATATATATTTTGAAACAAGACGGCTATTTTTGGCACAAAGACCTTCAATCTCCTGACCTCTATTTAACCACAAAAATTCTATCCACCTCATCATTTGCCCTCGTAAAATAAGGAATAATTTCTTTGTTTGTGGCTGTTATTTTCCTAACCTTTTCACCCCTTCCTGGCCAGACAGACTGACCGTCCATTATTGGAATAGCCAGGCTGGTGGAGTAGCCTGCACCTGATAAGATCTGGCTTCATTTCAACATGTTCACCTGCCACCCTCCACTTTATTTTCTCTCTCTACAAACCATATGTGTTTATATAGAGGCTCCGAAAAACACACATAGATCAAGCTACAGTTCACATTATTTTGGCCATATATCAAAGCATATCACAGCGTTGCCGTATCTAATGTCTTCTTCCCTTCTGTCAAGCATTGCATTTTCTTTTAGCAACATTTATGTTCATTCCTACAAATATGTATTGCGATCGATTAAGTTAATATGTATATATATATATATATATATATATATATATATATATATATATATATATATATATATATATATATATATATATATATATATATATATATATATATATATATAAGCATTTCCAGTTTTACAAAGATCAAAGATACTGTTAAAATTTTCTGTCCAAATATTGTGTGATTAAATGCATATTTCCAAATATAAATTACAAAGCACAAGTTTTGATGCAATGTGAAAAGTCTGCTGACCCAGACTGAATATATCCATCTACACAGTTTGAAATTAGAACAAGACCTCGGACCCTTCAGTGGCTTCCTGTTATCAGAGTTAGCTCTCAGGTTTTACTCTCAAATAATTTTGAAAAACATAAAGGAAGACTCCTTATCTAAAAAGTTGCCTTTTTCTGATTTATGAAACTGAAAGTAAGATGATTTTGCACAAATTAAAATATTTTTATTTCTCAGAAGTATGATCAGCTGTTTATCCTGACCATAATTTTGACACATGCACACAAAAAATGAGGATGTTTTCAACAGTTGGAAAGGTCTACCATGAGCTCACAGTGACCACCAGTCTCTCCATGTTTCGCACTTCACAGGCTCCTGGTATCTCACCATAAAAAAAAACGTATTTCTAACAAACGCATAAATTTTAAAAGTATTCCATACACAATAGGAGCAGTTTAAACCTACGGGACAACAACAGAGCATTCTTTTCAAGTACATTAACTGGCAAAAAATGCAGGCCTTCACATTTGAGGAGTGTGATTTTTCACTCGCCTTAAAAACTAAAAAGCACTCCTGAATCTTGCATTTAAGTACTCTAACTATAGCAATAGCTCACCTAGAATGATTTGAGGGGAGCTTTTTCAGCTCACCAACCATTTTTAGATGTGAAGGTCTGAAAATGAGAAAAGATTCAACTGTTTATACTTAGGTTCACTACTGTGGAGTCAGTTGTACAACTATTATTCCTTTTTCCCCCAAGTCTGGCAAACCTTAAAAATTACCAATCAGTGACTTGATTTTTTTTCTCAACACAAATCTTAGTAAAATCTTCATATTTTCTTTCCTGTTCTTGTTTCAAAAACAGATAAAGATGGTTATTGTTAAGCTACAAAAGTCAATACAATATGTTATCAATGGAGGAAATGATCAATTCAATTTTTACTTCACAATATTATTTATTTTTCTCAATACAAGAATCAAATTCACCATATAAGATGCCTGGCACGTATTAACTGAAAAATCTGCATATCACTTTTCTTCTCACACAATGGCTTCCCAACTTGTTTTTGTTTGCATCTATAATTTCTGCTTGAGCAAATCTTTTCTGTCAAAGCAACTTCCAGTTTCTAAAAGTAAAGCCTTGGTCTGACCAAATGACCACCAATTTAGTTAAAAATGACTAAAAAGCTTCACTTTGACACGCCACATGCAGGCATCTCGTGTACTGTACCTTACGGGGATTTATAGACCATTCTCGCAAACAACAACTCAACATTTGGTGTCCAAACAAAGAGCCCTTGGAGCATGTGATTATGTGGTCAAAGCACCTGGCCTGAATTCCAGTGACCTTTGTTCCAATCAAAATTGCTGAGCTGTCCCTGAATGGAGCTTGCACGGTGGGCTCCGTGTTCCTGTTCCCAGGAATGTACAGCCCCACATTCCTTGTTCCAAAGAAAGTACAGAGCTATCTTCAATGTTCCCTGCTCTAAAAGAAAGAGTAGATCTATCATTTCGCTGTTCCAAAGAAACCACAATAACTCTATTATTATTCTTCCCTGATCCAACAAAACTGATCATAAACATCAGAGTAGACATTTCACCAGCAGCTGACTTTGACTACTCTAAGACACAAAATGGTTCAATGAAATTATTTTAACATTTGTGGTTTTCAGTGAGAAATGCTGAAATCCATCCACAAAATTTGGCTTTTGCAAACATTGAACCACAGAGTTTGAAGTTTTATATTTGTTCTTTGATAAACAACTGAAACTAGAATTTCATACAAAATTATTCATGCCCTGATAAATAACTGGGACAAGAATTTCATAATAGTTGTTTATTCCTGGACATACAACTAAGACAAGAATTTTTTTAAAGTTATTCACCTACTGATAAAGAACTGAAACAATGATTTCATGAAAGTTATTCATTCCTGGATATACAACCAGGACAAGAATTTATACAAGTTATTCACCTGTTAATAAAGAACTGAAACAGTACAATGTACTTTCATGAAAGCTATTCATTCCTGGATATAAAACTGACACAAGAGTTTCATGAAAGCTATGTATTCCTGGATATAAAACTGAGACAAGAATTTCATGACAGTTATTCATCCCCGGATATACAACTGTGAGACTGGAGAATGTATGGAATGTCATTCACCTGCTTACACAGACTGTTATACTCCAGCCTTTCAGAGATTCGTGGCCGTGTGTTTTCGTAATTTGTAAAGAGCCAAGTCACACACACAGTCGGTGATTTTTGTCATGTAGAATAATATGTCCCTTCAGTTTTCATTTTGTGTCAAAAATATGCACAGACAGACACATATCTGACATGTTCCCTTAATGACACAAATTTTGAGGGATGTCAAGCCATTAAATTCCTTTGCTATTTGACTGATTTATCTTCGGATTTCTGACACATTTTGCATGGAACAGATGGTGTCGTTATAATGCGGTTTCACTGTAAATGTTTTCATGTCAACACCTAACAGTGATAACAGCCCATGCTGAGGTGACCTCGCCAAGATACATTGCCATCAAGTTTGTAGAGAATCTGGGTACATGTGTCGTGACAGGTAGAGACATTGACAATGCCATGCCTTCAGTTCTTGCTGAAGCAGAGTGACCCATTGTGAACACAAGATCTGAGGATGCTACACCGAATCATAAACACAAGTCTTTTCACTACATCACCCTCCCTCAGAGTCAGCAGGTTGCCCCACAGGCAAACTTTTGGCATTCTTCTTGTTGATCACCACATGTTTAAAAATTCATAAAACACTAAGATGTATGAAAACAATACAGCCATGCCAAAGTCATGTCCAGTCATATCCGCAGAGAATCCAGCCAACAGTTTTGGAGAAGTGGAAAATTTAAAAAAAAGAAAAGAAATGAATCAATGAAAATTGAGAAAATAAGGTAGCACCATACATTTAGAAAAGTAACATTTATAGGTACCCAAAAATTTACCCATGTGATTCCAAAATGATTGGCCCAGTGATTTTAAGAATTTTTTAAAAGATTTTCTTTCTGAAATGAACAAAGGTACAAATCATCTAACAAATCTGCAAAGCTTAACCTGTCGGACACACTCGGAAGAGCCCCATCCGACAAGCATCCTCAGAGCCCCATCCAACAAACATCCTCAAAGCCCCACCCAACAAACATCCTCAAAGCCCCACCCAACAAACATCGTCATCAAGTTTGAAGATTTAAGATTTATCTAGCCTGAATTTTTGAGAAGCTGAAAATGTGAATTGTTGACACAGTTCTGTGACAAAAGAACCTTTTATAAATTCGCTCATTAACAGATCTAGTCTTCAAAAAATTGTAGCAAAATCTGAAATATAAGCATAAACAACAACTTTGTTGTGGCCCTTTAATAATTCATTTTAAAATATTTTAACCATTTCTAATTTTTCATTTCCCAAATTCAATCTGCATTTGGCTAATTGACTAATGGCTAGAGCAGTCCCTGCTTGCTACATGACAAGTCTCCCATGGTAAAAAAGTAACATCAGTAATACAGACAGTGGTCCTCATAAAGCCCCTCTCACCAGAGGCCATCCCTCTTGAAAGGCCAGCATTCCTGTGCAGAAAGTGTGGTATTTCCATTACATTCTCCCCCTGCAGAGAGACCACCCCTCTTATAAGGAAACTTTTTGGCTGCATTTGGGGTGGCCTTATAAGAGGGGGACCATGATCACATTTTCTGTGCCCCGAAAATGAAGCACGCAAAGATATCTTTGGACTTTTGTAGAACAGTGTTCCCTGCGGCTCAAAACACACAGCAGATTTAACTGGCCTTTTGTTCGTACCTTGTCCATTTGCTGCTCCCTCTTTTTACTTTTCTCCCGTTTTTTCCCCCTTGAAGATTTTCTCTCTCAAGTGCCACACTTTTTAACATTTGTTGTCTCACATACAGTATATTTTGATACGTATTCCAGAAATAAGTACAGCAGAATCTCCCTATTAAGACCACCTAAGGGACTGAAAAATGCTCTCTTAGTGGGGAGTGGTCTTAATGGGAATATAATTTAATTAAGGATAAAAACAGGTCTGTAAATTGGTGGTCTTGATATGCAAATGGTCTCTTTATGGAGGTGACCTTAATTGGAGATTCTACTGCAACATGCACAAAGCAGTTGAATCATTATTGTTTAATTAACGTTTCAAAAATATTGTTTTTGTCACATTAAATGCTGTGGTCCAGGACTTCCATTGCTTCGGAGACTCTTTTTGTTCCCTCTACAATGTTTACATTTGTCCTTTTAAACATCAGTAGCCCACTCTAAAACCTTCCGAGAGCACAGGAAAATCCTCCCAACAATGCAACCTGAATTACTTGGAAGTTACACAGACCAAAACCCATAAGGAAATGTTAACCAGCTTTTTTCAGCATTGAAATAATTAAAGAGAGAAAGAATGAAGAAAAAAGGCAGCATCACAATGTGACCAGAAAGATCAGAACAATGGTCAAGTTACTTTCGAATGAATTTAACACCACTGTATTTCACCCTGAAAACCCTAAGTACACAGCAATACCAAACTCTGCACGTCACAAAAACCCAGCCGTGTACCCTTTTATCCCCCCCCCCCCCAAAAAATGAAACATTTTATACAAGCACTGACAGTGTTTTTGTGGCACATTAACACAAATTTTGTACTTACAAATTAGTGGAACATCGCTGCTTATTTTCCCGCCTCAGCCAAAGAAACTGTGGTGTTAAAGCCACGTGCAAATGCTTTTTTCAAAGATGCAACTCTGAGTAAAACCCTTGAACATTGTGATAAAGCATCTGGATATTTTGGTCCTAAGTTCACCAACGTACAATAGGAAAAGAAGAAAACTTCGGCCAATGCCGAGAAGACTATCCCTGTAATAAATTTGATATCAGATTGCTCTTATTAATCAACGTGCTGTGGATATGACAGTGTAGTGGTCACCTGACCTGATTGCAGTGGTCAGACTTCTCCGACCTGCTGATGACCAGTCTCACATTGCACTATTTTCAGACAAAACAAATGCCAGTACAGGCCTCCCCACTCCCCGCAATACACAACTGACCAACAGCAAAAGGGTCACGATCGTCTGGGGTTGGACAATCAGCTGTCTGCCCGGCCCAACTCATCGGAATCTGGGATAAAATCCTGTCCAATATCCTCCGAAAGGATCCCGGGACAAACAGAACTACATTAGTGAATCAGGAGACGAGCTAATCATTATTTTGACTGACAGCCTGCTTTTACTTTAAACACGTCCCTCTCTCTCCCCTGAATCGCAAATTCACAAATCCCTGTCTTTTTTGCATGTAAATAAAGGAAGGGAAAAAGGCCGAGTAGCCGTATTACTTTATGACCTCCAATCACAAAAGAACACCGGCACCTGACAAACGTGAGTCACACTCCATCATGGGTGGACCAGTCTTCACACAGGTCTTTTCACCATTTCTCCATATTCTAACAACAAAATTATACAGCTTAATTTACTCTCATACATATATACTTATCAAATCACAGGACACTGGGTATCAGATAATGCACATTTTTACATGCACCTGATCCAGTGAGGACGATTTACAATTGTACTAAGGATTTTATGGTTCTGAGGCATGTTTTATGTTTTCGCTTCCTGTCTTTTTCCAATTAGTCTGGACATTCCTCATTTATATCCTGTTAACTCCCACTCTCCGAATCTTCCAGAGGTCAAAGGTCATCTGCCTCAACGTTTTGAAAGTTTCTTCTCAATAAAGTACATTTTGAGTGAGAATTCTCGATGGGGTGTGTCAGGCCCGTGAATCGGGTCTACAACTTTTGGTGGTCACTGCCTGGCCACTGACCTGTGACCTCAGAAGCTGGCGACTTGGCCTGGCAGGGGTTAACCTGAAAGTCTGCACATTTTCCTGTTTCAGAATTACCCTCTGATAGCCGTACTTTGTAAGGATATGTAAAACCATAAAATTTCATTTCAATATCTGGATAAAGATGTTCCAAGAACTGTTTTGTGTTTAGACAAAGTGCTCAGTCAGATTGACAAAGAAATGTTCCCATAGCTTCAGACTTTCCTTGTTGTTTGGCTATCATATTTGCAGATTTTAAACATCTGCCAGCAGTCTTATTCTGGGTCAGTGGCCTTTTGTTGCTATTAATGCCTTCTACAATGACCAGAATTCCATTTTTTTTTTTTTTTGTGTGTGTGTGACCAGTATGTCTGTCCCACGTATCTGAGCAAGCAACATTAACATGGACACTCATGTATACATTAATAATAATAATGCAAATTACTTTATTTTGGTGTGTCTAATTTATTATGGTTTTTCTATTTTTGTCATTTCACTGCAGTTTTAGTTTCACTATTTTGGATATAATCACTGTTCAAACAATGTTAAAATACTATTTCACTGTGTTTTCATTTTCACAGTTTTGTGCCATCAGCAAAATAAGTGAAAATAAGAATACAGCAAAATTACAGTAATGTTAAATCTAGCTGAGGCAAAATAATTGAATCATTTCAGCCATTACTTTTTTCTCAACTTGGGCCCTACTAGATTTATAAAAATTCTGTTTCTCTAATCCAAATACATTTCTAACAAATACAGACATGGATGTCCATCTGAATATTAATGCAGCAGATTTTCTTTTCTCCCAAACATCTGTCAAATCTACATTTTCAACATTTTTCCTTGAATTATTCAGAGCAGAGAAAAGAAATGTAAATAACTCACTTCAAAAATCAATCCAGCACAGGCTTTATGGCTAAGTTTTGCTTAAGTTAACATTTACACTACAACTTCATCTGTTACACATCGTGATCACAAGAAATGTTCTCCAAATCGGCATTAAAAAACATGTTACTGAAAATCAAAGTGATTTTTTTTAAATCATCTTGATAAACACCTTTTTGTCCTGCAATCAGTCACAAAGAAACTTTTCAAACCTGTCACCATCTCCCCAAACCCTAGACCCCGAAATGAACAACAATACAGGTACACTGGTGGGTAGAACTGCCCAATTCATACACAAATTAAGAAAAAAAACAGTAACCGAGAATTTATCTTCCAAATTCTGGGCACAAAGGTCAATAAACCCTAAAAGATGTTCTTTAAAAACACACAGCATACTGCATTTGTGTTGATGCATGTTCACTATTTTCACTGTGTGTGAACAAAACTCGGCAAAATAACGACTGCATATACACAGATGCTAGAAACACCTTTTATGCTTAGTGCACAAAAACAACGCAGTTCAGTAAGATTTAATTGAAGCACGCTAGCTAAAAATACCACAGATACATGTACATAACAATGAGACTGTGGTTTTGTGTTTGTGTGTGTGACTGTGTATGTTGTGCACAGGATACATATGTGCATCTTCCACATGTAATGAAATACATGAATTCAACACCTATGCAAAAATAGCAGATTGGAAAAAAAGGCTGGGGCCAATGATTTTCCCTTTTTTCCGAAACCGAAGCAGAATTGTGCATTTTTTTTCATCCTTAAAATGGAATTTGATATTTTTCCTTATATGAATTATATATAAATATAAAGCAGTGAAACGGAATTTGAAAATTTTTGCTGATGAAAGGGAATTCCTCTTTTTTTAAAAAAAAACAAAACAGAAAATCATTGGCCATAAAAGCTAGAAAGGCAGGATGAACCAATGTACATATACATAGACAAAAAAATCCCATTAAATTTCACCACGGAAAGCCCAGAAACAGTGCAGCACCATGACCAAGCTGGATACTCAGACACAGTGAGTTACCACCAGTAGAACAGTCACATAACTACACAGAAACACTCTCATCCAACCTGAGCAATTGTGTACTTCGTCAAAATAAAGTGTCAGCATAAGAACAGCTGTAAGTATACCTAGTATCATTTATGCAGATATAAGCAAACAATGTACTTTCCTTTGTTATATTTCTATGCTACAATTCTTTAAATTAATAACTTGTTAAACACAGTGGGCCATTTGCTTAAGGTAAAACACAGAGTTCACCTACCCCCTATGTTCTTTCTGTCTGGCCAGCAAGCTACTTTCACAAGAGTAAAACAAACAAATCTGACAAAGCCATTTAGGCTTGGACAGGGAGAGTGAATGTGTCGTCACATTGGTTGGCATCTAGTCTGGGTTACAGCGCTGGTCACTCGCACCGCCTTTGTCTCTCCCTCTCTGTCTGACGTGATGGCTCAGTCAAGGGTTATTTTTTAATACCCCCCTCCCCCCCATTATTCACCCATTTTTACTTTTGCTGCAGGCTGGTACTAATTTCTGAGGTAATTATTTCAAAAGAACTCATAAACTACTAACGAAGGATTAAACAAATGGTCATTCGTCAGTCTTCACTTCAATGGTCTCCTCATTTAGCCGCCTATCTTTCGTTATTTTTTAATGACCTCGCCTCATCATCTGAGGCATCTTACTTTTGCTGGGGGCTTGCACTAATTTCCGAGCTAATTATCTCAAAAGAACCCATAAAGTACAAAGGGGATCTGGACACACATGCTCTGAAACAGAGTGACCAACACGACGACACATATGCCAAGCATGAAGACCAGAAACCTCTATAATTCTGCACATACTGACTTGAGCATAATCGGAGAGCATATGCTGTGATAAAGTATGACAAATGATCTGAAATACAATATGATATGTTGTCCAGAAAACTGATAAGACTCCTGTGTCCAAGAGCAGGCCAAAATACCCATCTCAGCTAAATCACTCATCAACGTTTTTCCTTTAAACTCAATATAAACCCTCTCCAGTTTATGGGCTTCATTTTGACATGGCAAAAATGAAACAAAAATGACCATTTTTTTTCAGAGTTTTTTTTTCATAATTTTCATGAGAGCTGAGAGAATTTATGGTTTGGGGCTGACTGTGATTCTTTGTCGCCCTCCCCACTTGTCCTAGCACTCCCAACTACCTAACACAATTCAACTGGACAGGTGGTGTTTTTTGAACAAGCAAAGATCACGCCTGTGTGTGTGGACAGACCAGTAATGAATGTCTAGCGGACACAATGAGGCTATACAAAGCCTGCTGAACAAAAACGTTAAAAAAAGACTTGCCCCGCTTTCTCTTCCATTAATGGTCAATGCTGGCCACACAAAGCACCCAGTGCTTATTTTTACAGCTACTTTTCACAGTGGTCAGCTGAAGGGACCAGACAAAAATGCTGACCAGCTGTCCAGGGCCTGTCCTTCCCCTCCATCCACTGCACCATTGTGCACCAAACATCTGGAGTTGTGAGCCTTTGTCTGCTGACCAATGGCCATTCAAACAGGGTAATTATTACGAAAAAGACCTTGATGTATTCAGAAAATTGAGATCATTGTCTAATCCTCATATGGTATTATATCGTGCTCAGGGATAAAGGGCAATAGGATATATTCATTTAAACATAAATGTGAAAGGGCTCCGGCCAATTTGACCAGTACAGGAAGCCTGACCACTGTCCGTCTTGTCATCGCACACTCATCAATATTTATTATGCGTACAAAAATACCTCCTTTGTTGGAGTTCCTTTGTGCCCCTGTGTAAACTCTGAGAAAAGATAAAAACTTGGGGCCCACCCGACTGCTTGAGTTGTCTCCAGTCTCCATCCACTTGCTGTTCTCTCTGCACAAGAGGATAATAGGGCTTTGTCTTAAGTTCATTTTCAGCATAGGGTTAGTTTGATCAACTTTTTTCCCCAAGTTTAATCCCTGGCTCTTGGCCCCACTCAATCATGATTTACATTTCAAGTATGTCGTATCAGAAAAAAAGCCAATTTGCTACATTTCATAGTGAATCAGTGGAACACCAACTTGTCTCATGGTTCACACTTGCCAGACTACTCAAGCATGAACTTAGCTTTTGTCAACGGAAACACTGAAATCTGGCCAGATAACGTAGTTTGTATACCAACACCTGAGAACAAATCTCAACCACGTGGGGGTTGGGGGCAACGGGTGCAAACCGTTCAATGTCAGCGCAGAAGCTGCCAGGCCGGTGCCTGGTGGAGGGTCATTTTTCAGCCTGACAGGGCCAAACATTGCAGGCAGTGGGACGGCCGGAATTCAATCACAGCCACATTCTGCCTGTAATTATTGACAACTGTACAATAGTTGCGTCCACCACACTAAACATGGCGTCCTCTGCTGCACGTGTTCCGCACACTGCGGCTTCCTTGGTGAAAAGCCTGTGGAATTTTATCGTGTTGGAAACGCGAGGCATCAGGTAAGGCCACGCATCGGGTTTCCCCGAAACAGACACCATTTTTGTGTCCGTTAATGAGTAAACAGGCCACTGTTCAATTCACCCACACACCTCTATTGAAATTATTTTTTCCAATGCCATAGAATAAGAGCCGAGCTTCATCTAACCATAATATAACGAAATCTTGAAAAACTACCCCTCTGCACTTGAAAGGCGGACCAGACCTTTCTCATTCTATGGTAGCATGCCTATTTAACTGCCATGAATGCATTCAGAGAATAACATTAATAACCATTAGATACCCGATCTGCCTGACCCTCTGTCTCCTTATCTTTCTGCTTCAGTTTTCAACAAGACTGTCCAACTGCAAATAACACATTTCTATTATCACTATTTTTCTGTCCACTTCCTTTGAATCTTTTAATTCCAAAATCTTAGAATAATATATTCTGCAAAAGCTTCAATAGAAAACAACTCTTTTGACAACAAAAACGGTGAGTGCTGGTATAAGCTACACAGACCAACTGTCACGTACTGAGTTGGGATGAATACACACACATATATATATATCTAATAACTCCTATGTCTGCTGTCTGGTGTGACCACGTATTTTGATAGTTAATATACAGTTTCACAAATGCATTTGCAATACAGCCACAAGAGCATACAAACCAAGTGACACGATGGAGTGTTGTCACAAATTAAGCCGACACAGTAGCTTGTCCATCACCATTTCTGGTTAATTTACTTTTAATGATCAGGTTTGCTCAGAACGCTCACAAGAAAATTAAGATGAAAAGAAAACTATGGTGTACACATGACTTGAGGTGTTAGATAAATATATGTGATACATCAGAATCTATCTACAGATATACCTTGGCAGCAAGAGATCACCTTTGCTGTGGCCCCCCTCTCAGACATCTTATATTTAGATTCCCTGCTGTAATTTGTTTGAACTTTGCTGTACTGATATTTTCGCTTGTTTCACTGATGGCACAAAACTGTGAAAATAAAACCCCAGTGAAATAGTATTTCAACATTGTTTGAAATAGGAATCATGTCCAAAATAGTGAAAATTAAAACTACAGTGAAATGTCAAAAACACAAAAACTGTGAAAATTTATACAGGCGAAAATAAAGCAATTTACAGTATTAAGAACATTCTCCACATTTCCCAGCCCCTCAAGTGGTGAATTGCTGATGTATTGACCCTTAATTAATTGTCGGATTACTGTGCACGTGATATTCATCTTCAGAGGGTCAGAGAGTATGTGTATGTGCATGCGAGCATCACACTGGTATGCAAAACCTTGTAACATGCATCTTCAGAGCATATGAAAAAAGCCACAGACTGGAGTCTGTCATCAAAGTCTGTCACGTAACTAGACAGTAGAAAAGGCGAGCATTGCACCCAAAGATTGCTTTATTCCTTTACTGCCAGTCTTAATACAGTCAATATACTCTGAATTGACATGATGACATTCATGTTCTTTGTAAGGCAACCTTTCATTCAAGTACAAACACGCCTACAGTTACCGGAAGACGACCAAGACCATAAGAAAATAATGGTCCAGGTGAACAACTTTCCTCTGCATTCTTTGGGCACATTACACCCTAAGTACAGAGGAAAGATGTTGACTCAGTCAAAACTTGGAGTCTCTCTCTCTCTCTCTCTCTCTCTCTCTCTCTCTCTCTTCTCTCTCTCTCTCTCTCTCCTCTCTCTCTCTCTCTCATCTCTCTCTCTCTCTCTCTCTCTCTCTCTCCTCTCTCCTCTCTCTCTCTCTCTCTCTCTCTCTCTCTCTCTCTCTCTCTCTCTCTCTCTCTCTCTCTCTCTCTCTCTCTCTCTCTCTTGTGCTAACTGCGACTTAAGTTGAACTACATAAGATGAACTGTTCTCAATTATGATAATGCTAGACTCCTATATTTCTTGAGACAAGACCTTTCATTCAAATACCACCATGTCTAGAGTTACAGAAAGTATAATGGTCTGGGTCATCAGCTTTCCTTGGCAACCACAGCATGCCAAGGAAAGCTGTTGACTCAGTCCAAAACCTGGCACTGAAAGAGTTAAGAAAAATGCTTTAAACTTCCCGTAAGCATAGAAATAAAACAGACTGATTTACTTCATGATCAACACAGCTTTCTGGCTAGTATTTCTGGTATGATCATGCTGACAGCCACTAACTTAATCCCATATGTATGTACAATGTATGTATTGTCATTTATCAAACAGTGACAAGCCCAGCATTACTCTGCCACCAGGACCACCACACAGGCCACAGTGTCTGCATACTTGCCACTGCCTAAAAAACACAAAACTTTTCTGCTGTCACACAATCAGTGAAAATTTAAGTCCCCTCCATAAGTTAGTTTCAAAATTTCCATTTTCTTTCAGTCTGTGCCATAAAGTGGTATTGTTGCGGAGTGAAAATCTTAAATTTTGTCCACACTGACATCAACTGGGAAACAGCCTTCAACATTTGGCTTAAAGCTGTACATTTTCTCTCCACATGCACTGATGAAGTCTGGTTTGTACTTAAATTTAGAATTACTCATATTGACTCAAAGTGGAAGCATAATTTGGCCATCACAAACAGTACATTTTGATCAAACAACAAGATTACATGTACATGTAATTACAGTGTAAGGTAGAAGATCCACCTCAGAGTTTACCTTTGTGTGGAATGTGCGAATCACGAACTACTGTTGTCATGAACTTCTTTACAAGCTTTCCTTGTTGTAAAATACCACCTGACTGTGAATCCCACAGGCTTGTGTCTCCAGTAACAGTTGTTGTATCTTTGTGTCTGTTTGTAACCTGACTG
This sequence comes from Hermodice carunculata, assembly GCA_964020975.1. NCBI lineage: Eukaryota > Metazoa > Annelida > Polychaeta > Eunicida > Amphinomidae > Hermodice > Hermodice carunculata. Next base: position 24,954,926 of record OZ026623.1, read on the forward strand.
CCAATGACAAATTGTTACAAATGTAATAGTGAAACCTGTTTTGAGAGACTACTGTAATGAAAGACCACCTCCCTTTTCAGACCATATTTGCAGTGTCCCTCTTGCTATCTTTCCCATGTTATTGCACCTCCATTGAAAGACCACCTGCCGTTTGTGACCCCTTTTTGGCTTGCCATTGGGGTGGTCTCTCAAAACAGGTTTCACTGTACACATCTTCCAGTGTCAATGTGAGGGTTTTAAACAGTAAGACTGACAAAATAACTAAAGGCTGCATTTTGTGACTTCCATTGTAGCTATATCTGTTTGATTCGTGTGTACTGGCCTGTTTGCCAGAGAACTGTATATAATGTGGTGAGTTTCTATGTAGAGGAGGTTGGTATAATCAGTTTGTATAGAGACTCGATGTAGACACAACTTGATGTAGACACTACGTCTGAACAGTCACATCTTGTAATGTACATATAGTCTGTAAAAGTTACTTAAGAGTGGAAATCTACAACAAGCCAGCCTTGACTCAAGTAACACATTGTAACAACTGTGGAAAATCCTTTGAAGATCCTGGACCTCGTCACAATCCAAGCAACTTTCCTGTATCAGGCAATCTTGTACATGTACACATCTCATCTTTACTACCAACCAACCGCTTTGTCACAGTATAATCAAGGTGTCAACCTTTTTTCATCATTTATGACTTCTGATATACCTGTTCTTGCTTTGCATTAAATTTACTATGTCCCATGTACCCATCAACAAATATAGAGTTCAGAGTATATTCACTCTTTTAGTGCCAATATTTAGACTTAAGTCAACAGCTTTTCTCGGTGCTCATTGGGCACAATGTGCCCAATGAGCAACGAGAAAAGCTGTTGACCTGGGATACTCTTACTGGAACTATAGGTACACTGGTATTTGAATGCAATAAGAATCTGGGATCCTAATGATAATTCAGACTAGTTTGACTTAAGTAGATCGACTTTAGTCATGATTGGCACTGAAAGAGTTAATGCAAGTGTCACATTAACACTTTGAAATTAACAAAGCCTATAATGTTTTATTACAATTATGTTATAAAAGAAAATATTTAGATTTATCCAGCTCCCTTACCGCAGGATTTTCATTTTTTTTTTTATATCAATTAGCAGGTGGAAGGGTACATGTGGGACATAAATCTAAGAGTCGGCAATGTACTCATAAAGTTAAAAATGATGTAGTAAAATGTAGATGAAAACTACAGAAGAAAATTTGCTGCACAGCAAATTTTTGTGGGTGCCTTCAAAATGAGAAGTTTGAAATGCTACCTAATTTGCAAATCTTCTTTTCTAGTTTTCATACAGTTTTCATTTTGTTTTTCATGCAAGAATTTCAAAAAATTCTGAAAGAAAACACTTGTCTAAATGTAAATTTATGACTGAATTTCAGATTTAACCATTTCAAGTATTTTAACTGTATGTTAAGTAAAAATTGCAAAATTTATGTAAAAAAAATAGCATGTTCAAAAATTACCATATAAATTAGCTTTCAATATCAAATTAAATCGAGAACTTGTGTCTAAAAAACTGTAGAGATTTTTTAAAAACAGTTTAGTCAATTTTTTAAAGATCATTGAATTATATTGAAATTTAATTTATGAATAAAATTTTAAAAGCTTTAAAATGCACACTAAACCCTTGATAAAAAATTTGAGATAGAGGTTGAAAGTGGAACAATATGCTATTTCAATTTTGATCAAAACCAAATGTTTATCTGAAAATGTGTTAGAGCTGATTTTCTGTTTACAATTTAAATATAGAAAATTTTGATTGTAATTTAAAAACTATTTAAAATTCAATGACTGAACAGTTAAAAAAGATCTGTTAATAGGTAAACATTCATCAAGATGAGTACTTTCATAAAATATAAAGTTTTTATGGGCTCAAATAAAAATTGCAGATACATAATATGATATTTAACAAAAGCTAGCATTTTCTAGTTTTATTGTTGTAAAGTGTTGTAGCCCCTAAAATGCTGGTGATTGAATAATCCATTTTGTTAAATGTAGGAGATGGAATAATCCATATTATTAAATGTAGGAGATGCAGAAACCATGTAGACAGCCACAGATCCCTTATGCTCCCTTCATTTTAAAACTCTGGCAGTTGTTTTGGGTGTTGTTGGAATTATAAATAGATTTACATTGACTCATACCAAAACTTAGATCACACACAATCATGTTGGCATTGGTAATATGCACAACTTTTTTTCTCAAAACACCCAATGTATTTCCTTTTTTCATTTTTATTTGTTTTATGTGTGTAAACTAAAGCTGTTCAAGAGAGACATAAAGTAAAAAGAGAGATACATACACCATAAATACATATAAGTAAATAGTACGTTATGTTGAACAATGAGTTCTTAAGGCTTCTGATACTATATGCTGGTTAGAAACAGTGTACACACTACTATGTGTTGAATCTAATGTCGTCCTTTATTTATGAAAAGTTTGCAGGCGAGCACACAAAAACTATATAAGAATCCACCTAAAATTGCTCAAATAGTTCACATAAAATACCACAAGTAACGATACGTAGCCTGTCATTTTCTGCTCTAACTTTTAGCAAATTTTCTTTGCAGCTTGCCTCGTTGCCGTGGGGTCTGGTTCAGCTCTCTTTGAGTACCGCGCTTCAGTCTGCCTATACATGACAATAGACCATTGAGCTTGTAATCAAACCTGTGTCTCCATACCTACATAATAGAGCTTGTTTTATAGTGCGTATTGTGGCAGTGAAACAAAATAACTTTCAAATAGCCTGCTGTCTCCTTGCCAAACAGAAAGAAATATTCATGTGATAAATACGCTTTGTATACTAGTCATTCACAGAAAAAGCATAGCTGAGGGGAGAATGTGCAAATGAAAAAAGTGCCGACAGAACAGGTGACAAATCAATCTAGTCACAACATAGAAACTGGCATGCTTTTGATAGGCCTTGAATTTTTAATAGAATCTGTGTGGTAAAACTTGGCTCCCTCAATAGGTATGAAGTCTCAGAGGCTGTCAATAGAGTCCTGCGTACACAACAATCTGCAGCATCGGATGAAACGAAAATGAAGATAAAAGTAAAAAAACTTTTTCCACGTGCTTATGTTTCCACTTGACCTATTTTCCTACATCTGCTGGAGTTTTTTTTCCTTTTCTTTTTTTGAGGGGGGATTGAAATTACAAACTAAACATCAAATTTCTTCTTAGAGATGATTTGCAATATAAAATTTTTCCTACAAATTGATTAGCAATCTTTGCATGTTGATTTCCAAATTGTGTTTTCTTTTTATACATGTCATTGACTTGTACCTTGCCTTTGAGACAAGATACTTACAACCTACCAATGGACTTTCACCAACCACTATATATATATATATACATATATATATATATATATATATATATATATATATATATATATATATATATACATTGGTTCTCAGAAGTGATCAACTGTGTATTATAATCAGTTTTTTGTGGGGTTTCTAACGATGCGATGTTATAAAACCAAAAACTGCTTGCCATTTTTTTCTTTAAATTTTATTTTTCTAAAATAAAATATGAAGATAATATGAGCTATGTTATTCTGCTTTTCTTCAGTTTACATATGCTTAAACCTGCACTTACATCACTAATACAGGATTTAAGAGAGTAACTTATCTGCAAAAATATTAAGTAATCTTCCAACCCCTGGATTAACCCTTTCCCTCCTTAAACCAGCACAAACCGGCTGGTGGTAAAATGTTGTCTGCTTCAGCATTTTCAACTGATTTCAACAGCAATGAAAAACAATTTGACTGAGAATTGAAGATGAGACCTGTCAAGACAACATGACCCAGGTCAACAGCTTTCCTCAGCATGGGTTAGGCACTTAGTGCGCAAACCATGCTGAGGAAAGCTGTTGACAGCAGATGGTCATGTTCAGTCGTGTTGCTGATGAACTTTATGTTGAGTCTAAGTTTTAATGAGGATAGGCAAATTTTTTCCACAAGCTCTGCACCCTACTGCAGTAAGCTGATTGGGGCAGCTTGAAACTATATAGGACTAGCAAAGCATCCCATTTTAAGAAATCTGACAATGATGGATTTTATTCGGATAAAGTATGACCAATATATGTGTTGTTGTTTTTTAATTCTCCCGAAGATTAATATATTTTGCAAGATATTTGACCCCAGAACTTGTTAATTCAGGTCCGAGTGTAAAGCCATGTTAACCAATGGGCATATTGGGAGTCATTAGGGCAAACAAACATTCATTTAAAAAGATGGTCTCACTGATAGCTGCAAAAACTGACCACAGTTTTTTTTTTTCAGCCCATTCTGATGGTTCTAATTACCCCCCAATCCATTTCTACACCAATGAATTCCACAAACGATAATCAGCCCATACTGACAATTTCTCTTCAGTGCTTATCGAGGGTTCCAAAAACTGCCTATAGCTTCTTATTCCAAGGCAACCTTTTTTCTTTTTCTTTTTTTTTTTGGGGGGGGGATCTCCTCGTACCCCCTGGATTAAACATTTCAACCTATCATAGACCACTCTACCCCTCTTTCTGTTTCCTCATAGCCCCATAGCCACGCCCCACACACCCAATCAAAGTTGAAGCCCCACTTGGTAATGGTGTATAAAATCAGAGCAGCTCAATCAGCCAAATCCTTTTTGTCCTCTGAAGAAGCAAGACGTCACTTGTGAGAAATCTAAAGACTTTTAGAGCAGTAGCTTAGCAGCAGAATTGGAGTTGCTCTTTCCCTTCACACTTGTCTGAATTATTGTAATGATTCCACCTTCAAATACCTCATGGGGAGGCTTATTCCAAGTCCCAGCATGCCTTGTCTGCATCAGGCAATTCTTGAGAAAGAAACTGGTTTAGGTCAAGAGTGCTCCTCCCTGTATTTTGCTAGAGGGCATTAAGGAAAGCTAACAACTCAGTTTAACACTTTAAGCGATATTTTTTGTTTTTAAAGTTTTCTTGTGAGTTGCTAAGGATGATTTAAGCTGACAACATTTTGCGTGAGCAGACAATATTGGGAGTATGCAGGGATGCACTCCAAATACAATGTTTATACTTTGCAGAAAGAGTCAAGCCCCCCCCCCCCCCAAATAATATATGGGAGAAGGTCAAGACTTTTTTGTGGCATAATATACAAGTAAAATTACATGGTGTAAAAACATCAGCATGACTGTGGCTGGACAACCTTAAAAGCCTCCCAGACAGAACTACCTGAGAGTCAACCAATCCATCTGCAGGGGGCCAACACTGGCACTTGTCCAAGGCGTAGTAGATACCCATTGTATACTTAACATACATCAGTTGGTAGCTTCATTGAGGCATCGCACAAACACATCCCTCAGTTCACCACCCCGTGTCAGAGTATACCATTGACACTGACGTTTGCTTCTTTGGTCCGCTGTGTGTGTCTTGTGTCGTGTGCGTCTCGTGCCGTGTGCGTGTCTCGCTTAGCGCGTGTCTCATGTAATGCGTTTCTCACACCCTATGACATGAAGGGGTTTTGGAGCGCATGTTGAGGGTAAAGGGGTTGTCATCAAATTTACCATTTTGGGGCCATCTGAACTTAGAGGAGCTACGCTTGGAGAAAAATTCACATATTGTGCTGGTAAACATTGCTGCTTCTCTACTAAGGCGACAATTCACCGGCCACGTATCCATGCAGCACCACTCATATTAAAGGCAACATTTCTGCTGCATTCATGATGGCCTTATAAGAGGGGGTACCACTGTAGATTCTGAGCTAGCACTAAGCATTAGCCAGTTAGCCACTGGCTAAAAAAGGTGTGAACTGGCTAATAGTTTTTGTCATCAGTTAGCCAAACTGGCAAAAGGATGTTGCACATATAGATTAAGACTGTGCACACATAAAATATGGCTACAAGTTCACAACTTATTAGAACATTATACCTGCACCTAAATCTAGTTCTTTTTAGCAAATAAAATATCCTGGATTTTTTAGCAAAAAATGGCTCATACAATAAAATCCTTACAGCTAGCCCCAAGTAGTACCTCCAAAATTAAATTTGGCTGAGTCTGGCGAATAAGTTTTCAGCTAAGATAGCCAGACTTGCTAAAACAATAAATTTTCTAGCACTAGCCCAGAGATTCATTCCTTATATCTTTATCAAGTACTTCAGTCGGCCTCTAATTTCACTTTGAAACTCTCAGCAGATCTTTGCTTCGAGTCCCATCTCAAATCAAGTCCTTCATGTTTTTGTTATAACTGTTGGCACACAGGAAGTGAAGTCGCCATAATGCCATGTTATGTAAATACTTCAGGAAATCACATTACAATGACATCATCTTTTCCATGTAAAATGTGTCACATGCCTGAATATGTCAGATACATGCATCATATAACAATAGAATTTCATCTTGAGTCCTTCAAACTATGCCAGACATCTGAGTCTCGGAGAAAACGAGGTTTTACTGCAGTGACCAAAGTTGTGATATTTTAGCATTCAGTCAAAATATACAGTGTTGTGCCAAAGGAAGTCCAGGTCTTTCTAGCTGTCATAATGCAGTTCAGAGACTGAGTGCGACTCTGTCATCTTTTTTCCCATGTGATGTTTCAGTGCTCTGTGCTATTTTCACACCTGCCTTTAAAACAAAAGTCTTTCCCCTTTTATGAAAAATGGTCGTGATCACCAAAAGTGTCAAAGATGACCACGTCCATAAGCAATGACAGCCTGGTGAGGCGTCAGGCCATTGTAGCCACAACATAAAGTGTCCATATATTGTGCCAGGTGTCACATTAAAAAAACTGATTAATGAGTCTCAAAGGGTGCTCTGCCGAGGATTTTCCTGAGGCAACCCCTCATTAAAGGTTGCAGGCAAGTGATTGCTGCCACGGTTGAAATAATGTTCAACATCACCCTGTAGCAAAACTCTAAACAGTATGTGAAATCTGGCCACCCACAACCTGACACAGTCATGTTCTTTTTTAAAACAAAAACAAGATGGTCACCCTGATAGAGTGCCCGAGCCAGTACTGCCAGCGGCAGGGTACAGCTAGCTCAGGGCAGTTTTGCATTGCAGCTTTTTGCAATGAGGGGACCTTTTTTTTTACACCAAAAGGGCAGATTAGCTTAGTTATAGAAGTACAAATTAGAGCATGATTTTGAATTAACTTTTCTATACATTTTAAGTAGTTAAAAGCACCTAAAGTCTAAATTGTGGGCTCATCCTATACCTTCAATGTGAACTGGAAATAAACATTAAATTATTAGGTGATCCCGCAGATGACACACTGCTCGTGGCCAGTTTTTTTTTTTTTTTTTTTAACAGGGCAAAGGGGTGCTTGTACAGGGGCAAAGGGGAGTTGGTGAGGGCGGGGTGGAACTTCCTTCCGAAATGACACAGCCAGCGGTCTGCCAATAACTGGCAATGGCGGTAACTGTCATCTCAACACTCTCCATACTTCCCTGGTACAGGCCCTGGATAGTGGTTTTTGCAAGTCACTTTTTTCACTGTACATGTTGTATTTTTACTTTTCCCAATGGGACAAAACCATGTTAAATAAAAAAATCAATAAATAGTATTCTACCACAGGTTTGATAGGAACAAAGCCCAAATTGTGAAATTATGATTTTACTATTTTGGGCATATAACGCAACATCCGTTAAAATTCATACTTGTGAAAATAAGTACATTTACTACAGCATAACTTGCCAGGCAGTTAGGGCCTGTATTTTTCCGTTTTTAACGGAAACAGAACAGAATAATGAATTTTTGTCACCTCTGAAATGGAATTTGCTGTTTTGCCATAATGTGTTTTACATACAAAGATAACTACTGAAACGGAATTTGGAAATTTCTGGCTGGTGAAACGGAATTTTTAGCTTTTTGAAACGGAAAAATGCAGGGCCTAGGCAGTGGAAAAGGCATCCATGTGTACCTGGCATGTTGCTGGGATACTACTTTATATGAATGAACGCTTTGTTTGTGAAAAATTGCAATTTCTTATAGCTGTTTAAAGCATCCCTAGCACTCAGTGAAATTTATTTTCACTGACCCTCAATTATAAATCAGACCCAATGCTTTTCTGTTTCAAAATAGTTCTAAGGAAAATCATTTCATTGGTCAAAAATTTTGAAATCCCCTTTCACAAAGTCCGTTTCAAGGGTGGAAAAAAAAGTATAAACATGTTTCAGTTTCAGGAACAAAACAGAAAATCTTTGATCCTTATAGACCTTAGGAATATTGTAGTTTAGTTCCATATATAAATAACAGCAAAATGGAGAATAGTTTATAGAGCTTTATTTTCATATTTTTTACCTCTGCCCTCCTGAATTCAGTTAACACCTTTCCTGCAGTTTGGTCGACATGCTAAGTGCCCAACCCATCCCACGGGAGGCTTAATTCATATATAAGAGAAATGACAGTGAATGTATGAAGTTTCACAACTGTGTACAGTGGAAAAGTCAGCTCTTTCAGTGTCAATCACATCTTATGATCTATTTAAATCGAACTGGTCTTAATTATCATTTGGGTCCCAGATTCATATTCCTCATAAAAAGACCTTTCATTCCAGTACCAGTGTGCCTGTAGTTCCAGAGAGAATACCCCAGGTCAACAGCTTTCCTTGACATGGGTTGGGTATATCATACCCAGTCCATGCATGTCAGCGCATCACAGAATAGTCTGCTTGGGAATTGAGAAATTTCAGGGCTGTCCCGCCGGAGCATTGTAGCAAAATTTTGCTACAAAGCTCTTCAAAATTGCTACACATTTTCTCAAAAATTAGTGTTTCCTATGTAAAGAAGTGGAATAAATGCTACAAGTAAAGAACGTTTTGCTACAGATATTTTCAGCTGGAGAGCACTGACTGAATTAAGGATATATATCAGGTTACAATGGGTTAAACCATCATTTTTGCTATTTTCACACATGTTATGCACTTTTCCTTTAAGTTTTGTATGCCGGAATCAGATTTCAGGTTGTGTAAAGGAAAATTGTGAATTTTGGCAAAAGTATTGGGCCTGGTTCTCACTGTTTGGTGTGGCTTCGGCTGGGGACTAGCTAAGCTTCTAAGCTCCACCCTGCAGGAATCCAACAGGAGCCTCATTTACATACAGCAGGTGTGAGCGCTTCTGCGCACGCTCCGCACAAGCAGACTACGATCAGCTGGGCAGGCAAACCGCATTATCGCTTTGTGTACAACTCTCGTTTGAACATATCCATATAAACTCAGACTTCCATCCTCTTGTTGCTCCAATACTTGTTCTTTCGCTCAGTTTCAGAGTTCCAACTTCACAAGTTGCACACACAGCAGCGGCATCAATACAAGCCTGCAACTGAGAACAGTCCCATAATCGGTATCCCTCTGGCTGTTCATTCACATCTCCTTGTTCACAACAATCTGTAGATCTAGCCTCGTGGACCACAAAGTCTCCGAGTTTCTGGGCACTAGCACTGCAGAAGCGTTTGTCCAGACCGGGTTGGCTTGTGGATGTTGTGATGTTCACCGAATCAGTATCCGTGACCTTGGCCGCGACTTCGTTCGACCCTGACCATGCAATGCCAGACTCGCCCGGGGTCTCCGTGAGGCCCACGTCGGGTTGCAGGGTCGTGTCCACTGGAGGGAACTGATTGCAGTATGATCCTAGATCAGACGCTTTGAGTTCACTTGCAACTGCCGCGGGCATCGGTCTGCCCCTAGGTTTTTTCTTTCTCGGCATCTTTGCAATAGCACTTTCTAATCACACAAATGTAAGCAACGATCCTGTGAACTTGATAGAAACTTTCTGAACTGAGACTGAAGTTCCGATTTACTGACACCTATACTGGGCCCCACGCAAGACGGCAAACATCGTAGAACCCGGTTGCCCCGTAACCACCTGTCAGTCATTTGTCGGCCAATCAGGTTAAACTTGAGAAACCCCAACATGGAATCCAAAGTGACAGATGAGCATGATTATAACATTTTTGGATGTAAAACCTCTAAAATAAAGCATTCTTTGAAGTTTGATGTTCCAAACTTGTCCATTTACTCAACAGGTAGGAGTGCGTAACGGAATACCAAGGTGTCATTGCGATCAAAGGCCCAAAGAATAGCGTAAGTCCTATTGAAGTCGGCATTTGCTTTGAAAGCGTTTTTCTCGGCATCATTCCTGGCCTTTGTTTCTCAACTTCTTGTGAAATCAACTTCGTCAGTTTTGCTCATAAAGACCTGGGGTTTGTGGCAAACTGTTCACAAAAATGTAATCTTTAAAAACGTGTCTCAGATTTTTTCTATGTTGAGTGGTTTTCCCTCCACAGCGAGCCAAAAGTCGAAACCTTTGATGTAAGAATGGAATGTCATCTTTTCAACTTTAAACGGGAGTATCTCCACAATAGCGCAAACAATGACAAAAATGAGACACGTTTGTGTAGAAAATCATGTCTGCTAGCTTTTGCAACAGAAATGCACATGCTCAAGCTCAAAATAAAAAAGTAGATTTAATAATTGTGTGATTTTTTTATGATCACTTTACCTGATTGTTGTGTCAACACAGAAGAACTTGTAAAAATGAAAATGCTATCAACTTATTCCCAGATTTATTAGCTTTCAGGAAATATATAGTTTATGGTACTTTTAACGTATTTTCAGACTTTTATTAAGTCATTTGTAAGACTCACGCGTAACCTGATATATACCCTTAACAGTTGCCATGTGGCTAATGCTATAAAATAAACTTGTTTCAGGAAGGGATACCCGTTTTAATTTGCTGCTGGAATGTCAGACTTTTTGCCCAGAACTGTTTTTGTGGGACATTTGCAACAATCATAGGTGTGTAGCCATGAATAAATGTGGGTTTCAAAGGATGATCAGTCTGATATACCTGTCAAAAATAGTTTTCAAATAAACTGGTGAGTTGCAGTTTGTTGGTACGTAAAGAAACGGGAAAATCTTGTCAAACAGGAAGTGGGATGGTGGTCCAGATGTGAGCCTGTTTCAAACCTTTCTGTGTGGGAGCTCCACCTGACCAGGAAGTGGTTCTCTGTCCACCCTCCCCCCCCCCCCCCCCCCATGTTATTAACATGAACGACTGACTGCATAGATTAACTCATTTCATACCAGTCCATGATTTTTCCATATATTTATCTGCATATTTAAATTCTTCATGAAAAGAGCTTTTATTCAAGTACCAACATGCCTATAGTCTTAAGTCAGTGGTTCTGGCACTGCCTGTCAAGTCACCATAGTATGGAATGAGTTAATATACAATGCTCTACATTGCTTTATATTTGCGTGTATAAATTTTCACGTTTTTTTTTTTTTTTTCAATTTTTAATTTTTAACATTTCACTGCAGTTTTAATTTCACTGTTTTGGACATAATTCCTGTTCAAACAATGTTAAAATACCAATTCACTGTGTTTTTATTTTCACAGCTTTGTGCCCTCAGCCAACATAAGTGAAAATAAGAATACAGTGAAATTAAAGCAATTTACAGTATTTTATTGTAGCTAAAACCCGATGTGGGCTATTGCAGGTACAGATGTTCTGGGTTCAATATCTCTACCCCGCCCCCCCCCCCCCACCACCACCTCTTACCAGCATGGATGCTTGACTGACCGAACATTATGAGCACCTGAGCAACAAGTGATCCTATACAGTGAAACCTGTTTTGAGAGACCACGGTTATGAAAGACCACCTGCCTTTTAAGACCATATTTCTAAAGTCCCTTTTGCTATCTTTCCTGTTATTGCACCTCCACTGAGAGACCACCTGTCTTATGTGACCACTTTTTAGCCTGCCATAGGGATGGTCTCTCAAAACAGGTTTCACTGTACTGCACCGGTCCTAAGAATGCAGGTCACAACCAACAGAATCCAGCATCTCGGACAAAGATGCATAACCACACATCTTCATCCTTTTGTCTGAAACAGACATGCAGTCTGACAGAAGGTGGTCTTTATACAAGGTGACATTGTATAGTGGTCGCTGTATTGAAAGACCACTTCTCGGTGTCAGTTCTGGTCTTTTTAAACAGGTGGCCTATCATGAGAGGTATAAATAACAAGAGAATGGCTTGTGAACCCTTCACTTGTCATGATAGACTGAGTTAACAGGTTCCGTCAGCATGGCTTGGGTTGGGTACATTGCTCAGTAACTCACAACCAGGAAAGCTACAGGTCTGCCACCATGGACGACACTATCTACAAGTCTACACAAACATGTTTTCTCTACCCCCACCCCCCACCCCACCTCTTACCAACATGAAGTTTGAAAACATAAAAGTAAACGACACGTTACATATCAGGTGTTTTGGGGCATTATGAGCCAGAAAGCATTAAAGAATGTTCAAAATCTACTCTCACAAGAATGGCCTTAACCAAGAACCATTCTCTTCCAATTGTGTTCGGCATTTACCACATGTGACTTAGACTTTCCACAGCCTGCTGAACAAACCAACCTGTGCTTTCTCCAAGTACAGTTGAGATAAAGGTCTGCTTTGGAGGCAAACTGCTCATCTTCTGTTTACTCAACTTTCTGCATGACACAATATCCTGAGCGCAACTAATTAGGTCTCCTTTGTCCTCGTTCTACTCTTCAAAATCCAATTTAGAAACAATTTTCAATGCCCATTTGAAAAAAAAAAATCATTCAACCTGTCCAAAGGAATGGCCACTTCGCTCAATTGACCCTGACTTGCTAATTAGTTGGAGCATAAATCCAGAATTGAAGTACGTGTACCTCGAGTTGTAAAAAAACTGTCGTGCCCTGCAGTGACCTCACTCAACAGGTAACGACTCGGGGCAGTGGGCTTTATTTGCCCAAATAGTCATGCTTCAACCGCTAGTTTGGCAGCGACAGGACCACTTCCAAAACACAAGGCAAATTAGTACTTGTCTGAAAGCTTCTTTACACAGAATTTGAAAATTTGATTCGCATTAAAATTCCAGCCATATGGATGAGAAAACCTTTCTATAAATAAAATCACACCTGTCCCGACACCAGCCAGTGGGGCTCCTAGTTTTTTAGCCTATCCCTTTGAACTCACAGCAACAGCCACAATTCATTGACCAGTAGTTGAAATAAACTCTGAGGATCTATCAGTTTACAGAAATGACTCTTTCTTATACTTCTCAGTCCTTCAGACTCTGGTCAGTCCCATCTGGTCAATAATTTCATGACCTTGTGTTATTGAAGCGCCTAAATGAAATGACATTTTCCATGCCTAAGTTGGCAGTACATTTTGGACAAAACTGAAGATATTGATGTGTTAAACACTGATGAAAGTTTTAACAATTAAAACTCATCTGATCCAATCTTGTGTCAAAATGTTTCCCAGCAAGTACAATCACTCCACAGGACTGGCATACGACACAAATTGTCAATTCTACCACAAAACTGTCAGTACTGGGCTGAAGGACTGGCATTATTTATTTCCCTGTCACCAGTTGGCAACTCCCTCACCTTTTTTATGTCCATTATCTGTTTTAAGTCCCACCAAAATTCTGACAGTAGGTTCTCATCTGATGCTTTCAAAGGAGACATTTTATAAAGAGAACATCTGTCAATTATTAACCTTTAAAGTGCTAATCACTGCTAAAGTGGTTTTTTCATTACAGGGAAACATATAACGGTTAAAAGAGTCAAATTCCTCATAAATATACCTTTTATTCAAATGCCAGCAAGCCTAGTCTAAAGCAAAAGTAGTCCTAGTCCACAGTTTTCCTAAGGACACTGTGCACATTACATGCAAAGTGTCCCAAGGAAAGCTGTTGACTCAATCTTAAATCAGCCCTTTAAGGGTTAAATTACAGCCTGTTGATTTGATTCCCTACACTTTTAAGGACCGGAGCCAACAGGTTTCCTTTGTGAAAGGAAAATTTTTGTCCTGTGGCATGCTACTATGATAGTTTTTGTCTCCAAATCTTGCATCCAGTGTTTCTATTAAAGAGAAAGTGTGAAACAGAAATGTTGAACTTCAGGGCCAGAATTTCGCAAAATTTTGCAAGAATCTATTTGGATTTTTGTCAATTAGTTTTATTTTTAAAGAAAGACAAGTTTAGGAGAATATGAGAATAGATTCTCGGATTCTCGCTGAAATTCTGGCCCTGAAGCTGACGACCATATATAACCAGGGCTCGGGGGTTGATTTGAGCCAGAAAGTATCAAAGGCTTCTCATCTTTATTGGTAACTTGGTTCTAGCTTCCAAGTTTATGAAACTGACAGAATAACTGAAAGCATTAACCTGCAGGAGAATTGTGAAACATCAATGAAGGCCTTGGAAAAGTACAGTGAAAACTCGTTAAAATTGCACCATTTGTTCCCTTAGAAATGTCTGATAAATGAATCGAATAACAAAGAAAACTAACTTTTGCCATTCAAAACTTGTGTCGTTATAATGAATATGTAGGATCTCTGAGTGTCATTACAATGAGGTTTCACTTTCCTTTATATCTTGTAGAAAGGAACAGAGTGACAATGAAAGAATTGATCAAAGGAAAATGAAAGAGGTTTAAAGAATGACAAAACACATATATGATGGGTTGGGCGGCTTACCATGGCAATCTACAAGCAGACCGGCCACCTGCCAGCCAATCTCCGCCATATGTAACACATCAATAATAAGAGCATATAATGATAAACAAATATTAACAATTTCCCTGCCATTAATTACATGTACCAGGCATCATCTGAGGGTTTGGATACATCAAAGACACTGCAGTGAGACAAATATTTTTTAAAGCATGAGTGATTTGAGGGGCCTTATAGACATGTACAGAGCATCTCACAATGGCAAGAGTAAGTTTGTAACTTGATAGGTACCTCACCTGGGTGTTATCTGGTGCAGGACCCTCCAACCCCTTTGAATTAAGACTGAGTCAACAGCTCTCCTTGGTATAGGTTGGCACTTACAGTCACGTTATCTTGATAGGTCTCATCTACAATTCTCATTTTAATTGTTTTTCATTACTTTTGAAATCAGCACAAAAACATTGAAGCAGACATTTGACCACCAGCCAGTTTTGGCCAGTTGTTTAAGGAGGAAAGGGCTCAGTTAGTTTAATTTAAGTCCCTATTAATTTTTCCAAGCTACCAAGAACATATGTGGAATGTACAAAATATGATTCTTTTAATCAGGGAAAATGATGGTGGAAGAGAGAGACATTCTAAGCTGCTGCGTAGCTGTGTATGTCTAGTATTACAACCACACAATGTGATGATGTATCTACGTGAACTGGTCATCCACTATGATGGACACATGTGCCTTTAAAGGTAACTTGTCATAAGAAAGAGACCCTCCCTCCCACACTGACTCCTCCCTTATGCTACTGAAGTTCATATGGCCAACTCCTTCACCACTTTCTTGATTCTTCTAGCAAAATGAGGCCTGCCTAATGCTGTACCTTGGTATTATTTCTAGCCCTGCTGCCTCCACTACTCACACCAGTTCGTGACCTTCCATTGAAATGACCCAGGTCCATCTGCGTGTTTTAATGCTCTTTAGCCAATATAGATCTTTCCATTTGAGTGCAGGTGATGTGGCTGCCATGGCAACTATGAAAAGGCGTAGAATGTAGTTTTTCAGAGAACATCAACAACTCTGGAGATGCATACTTAAACAAGCAACAATGTCCCGCCTGATGGACAGCCACACACAACGCTCACTCGGACACTCCTCTTCAAACCCACCTCATTTTTTACCATCACGAAACTAATCCAGTTCTGGACTTCTATATTGACATCAAATCAAAAATAGTCTTTCATATTATTGCCTATATGTTTGTGGATGCATTGTTTCATTTTAAAAAAAGCAATAAAAAAAAACTCGCATCCCCAAAATTGTTCTCAGAAATTTAACACAGAAATATTACCCTGATTTTTGCTTCTTTCTGGGAACACCCCTCCAAGTGTACCATTGCTCAAGTGAAATTAGCATTAGCTTTGGTACACAGACCTTTATGCCAAAGAACACAACCAAAGAATGTTTATTTTTGTCATAGGATAGATACTACTACTGCTAATAATAATAAAATTTTAATTTTAACAAAAGCTTTGTACCGCAATTTTCATCACCACTTGAGAACCTGAGTTATTAAACAGTGATTACTTTTCTCCTTCAGGATACCATTGGTCGGTCAATTCTATACAGGTGTACAGTGGCCCCTCTTTCAGCAACCCTCTTGGGTCTGAAGACATTTGTGGGGCACTTTTCAAGCACCCCACAAATAACATGGGAAAAGGGGCATTAAGCACCCTCTTTTCCATGTTATTTGCCCCTCATGACACACCCCACGCTACTGGACCTGCTCGAAAAGTGGCCCCTCGGGCTGGGTCCATCCTACCCAAGATGTGTGTTGCAGATGGCGCCACTGGTAACTTAGGCTAGGCATCTAAAGCTTCTCACAAGTAGAGCCACCTGGTGGGCAAACCAATTGAGTCTCACTTATTAGCTTCTGTCACCAGAAGTGGTGTCACAAGTAGTTTTGCTCAGCTTGAAATAGAGTCACATGCAATTTTGTTCCCCAAGCATCCTTCACAATGTTCTGTTCTAAGTGCACAAGGAGTAACTTTAACTCATTCCATACCAGTACCTAATTTTTCTGTATATTTACCTAGATTTAAGACGACAATTGCATATTTAAATTCTTCATGAAAAGAGCTTTTGTTCAAGTACCAACATGCCCATAGTCTTAAGTCAGTGCCAGAACCAGTGACCAATGCCTGTCACCACAGTATGGAATGAGTTAAGCAAGCAGACTCGGACTAACGACAGACATCACTCCCGGATTTTGTTGCGGGCATGTTGTCTACAGGTGTTATGTTGATTCATATAAATTTTGTGTTTTGTGATATGATCTAGCATGGGCCATGAATAATGATACAATTGCCTGTAACAGTGGCTTGATAGCTTTTTCATGTACAAACTATCAGGTGAGAAGTGTGAACCTACTTCAGGACTGTTCTTGGCAAATAAAGTACAGAGTTGAGTATGAAAGCATTTCAAAAGTACACCTTTTGATCACTGCTCCTCAAAATTATCATGTGCGTCATATTGCTTTATTAAATCAGGCAGCTGTGATCAGAAAAGAAAGAATTTTGTGTATACCTGGGACAGACCTAGGCCTTAAAAATCCTTAGCCAAATTGGAAGATAAAAGTAACAAAATTGAAAAATTCAATTTTGGCTTTCAATAATTCATATAAGAACATATCCATTTGCAAATTTTTTATTAGCCAAATTCAAGAAACATTAGCATTTGGCTAATTGGCTAATGGCTAGAGTGGTCCCTATATACCTTTTCTTGTCACACCAACATTCAGAATGAACAAATTCTTATGTGTGGCAGCACTGATAGCAGCCATCATTTATAATATACGGTTCTTGGTATGAGCACTTATTGAAACTTTTTTTTTTTAAATCTGAAAATTTTTTATTTAAAGATAAGGGAAATAAAACTGCAAGCCCAACCTGGCTGTGAACAGTCTTAAAATGCATATTCCCTTCACAATGATCTCATATCGTAAACCTGGCAATCGGGAAACACATGGCATAAAGGAAGGAGAAAATAGATAACAATTGCTGACAAACCACATCTGAGTGGTCAGATATAAATTAGATTTCTATGTGCAAGTCACAGATGACCACTTTAAGGCCTCGTGAGAGGATGACAGTTCTTACCATTTGTCATGGCACACCTTCTGGGGAAAGATGTCCCTTGTTTTATAACACGCTCCATCTTCATGCCTGGAATCATTTCCTATATTGATTATTTATCAGCTTTAGACATCATACCAGTTTACGTGTGCAACACACCTTCACACGGAGCAGTGTTTACTTTCAGCTGTACTTGTCCAAATACATTTCTTTTCTAGGCTATGTCATGAAGTTTACTTGCTTCATGAATTCTGACATTCTACTGCCTTGGAACTGAAAACAGAATTTTGAAACATCTTCTGAAATTCAAAAAAAAAAAAAAAAAAATCCCCCATCTCTCCTCCATTTTCTAAACATAAATAAGTTGGTGTGGCCTTAACTGGTCAATGTAATAAATATAATTTGTGTTTCTATTTTGTAAAACTGTATAACATGTTGGTGTGGCCTAATTCAACAGCTATAATAAATGTTACCTAATGTGTGTGTATTTTATACAACTTCCTCTTTGCTGAAAAATGCATTTTTATTCATTTGTTCTTCCAGTTTTGTCAACAGCATGCACAACTCTGTTGGTATCACTTCCTGATTTCTCGGTACTTCTAGATCAACTATTTCAATGCCAAATTTTCGACTGAGTCAACAGCTTTGCTCAGTGCACATTGTGCCCAATAAGGGCCGAGAAAAGCTGTTGACCCGGGATATTATCTCTGGAACTAAAGGCATGCTGGTACTTGAATGAAAGGTCTTTTTACGAGGAATATGAAGCTAGGATCCTAATGGTAATTCAGGCTAGTTTGACTTAAGTAGATCGACTTTAGTCGTGACTGGCAGTGAAAGAGTTAACGGTGTACATGTATTTACATTCTAATCTGTGTGAAACAGCACAGGGAAAAGCAGAGGCACTTCAATGCGAAGCACTCACTGACGAGTTCACCTTTGCACAAAAGTCATGCGACCTTGAAAATGATCATCAGCCCTATGCTCACAAATGGTGGATGGAGGGACGGAGCTGTGGACATACAGTACAGACAGATGGACGAACAAACTTCAAACAAAATGAGCACCCCTTGGAGTGGACCCATCACAATTAGAGAAGAGCAAGAACGAAAGGTTGCTTCATGTATATCTTTCCTGTAGTGAGCACTTCAGTCAGAGCTATAGAGTCCTTTAGTCTCCACAAAAATTTGACAACAAATATTTAAAGAGACACTGCAAGTAGAAAGATTAAATTTATGTGTATAACATGATTTTGAATTTTTTATTAGTGTTCAGAGTAGCCAGCTAATTCAAGGTAACTTTAACATACAATTCAACAGGAATGCACATCAGCCTGTACAAATTTTGTGTATTGGGTTGTGTATTCGGACAATAGGGAAGGGCAGTTTCTTAAGTTTCCAGAAACCTCCACTACACGGCGCGAGTCATCACTTTCATCCCGGTACTCTCCTGCGGGTGAACATTGGTTTCGGCGGATTTGCAAACACTGTGATACACTGATAACATTGTACGTATCGGCAATCAAAGGGCAAAAAATGTTCCTTTTCACGTAATATCTGCTAATAAATTTTACACACACGAAAGATAAGATTGTATTATAGCAGAGCATGAATGCATTTGTTCGTATGTTGTGTTAAAAAAGTGAAAAATCCATTTGAACTGCGGTGACCGGCAACCGCATTCTGCTTGTTACATTCCTGCGTAGGGCCACTCGACTATGTGAATGGTCGAAAGAAATGCAATAATAAAGAATATTCTTCGACAGTTATTAAGATAATGCAATGATCACATATAACAAATTATCAACATAGCACATAATATGGACTCAACAGCATGAGGATTTTGTACGACTTCTGTTGCAAGGAATTAATGTGACCCGGTTCATCGCGGGCAATAATGGAGGATCGAGTAGGATAAAATATTGGTCATCCC
This sequence comes from Hermodice carunculata, assembly GCA_964020975.1. NCBI lineage: Eukaryota > Metazoa > Annelida > Polychaeta > Eunicida > Amphinomidae > Hermodice > Hermodice carunculata. The sequence continues at coordinate 24,974,478 of OZ026623.1, forward strand.
GTTTCAAGAACAGTGTTGCCAACCTACCAAACTTAAAATCCCGGAAATAGAAAGTAAAATTAAGGGAGATTGATAAATTAATATGAAATATAGAAGGAAAATATTGATGAATTTCAGGCAGGGGACTCAAAATTGTCAAAAATCCGCACTTTTTCAAGAATTTTAAGCATAAAATTCTGGGAGTCTCCCGGGTAATTCGGGAGGGTTGGCAACACTGTAACTTACAGTGTAAGAAGTCGATTGTATTTTATTTGCCGGGTGTGTTGTCATTGTGTCAAAAATAAAGACCAGTAGACAACCTCATTAGAATATGTTATTGTAGATGAATTCCCAAGTTTTACAGTGTTACTGTATGTGTGTGGGTGGGTGGGTGTGGGGGGGGTCGGCAGGTAACGTTAAAAGTTAAATTAAAATTAAAATCAAATGTGATTAACTCCACAACAATGTGTATTGGGTTGATTCCTTGATTGCATTACTTTCTACAAAAAGTATTTATTAATGACAACATTATCATGATTACGAGTTACACTTGGTTATTTCATTCGCCAAGAAAAACACTCAGTTTGCACCATGCGCTAACACATCATAGTATGCGACGCTACTCAGGTTGACCCGCTATTGAATACCCGGATGAAAGCTGTCTGCAGCGCCACATGGCGGTCAATGAGAGAACGCAGAGTTATTGCTCTACCATATTTGTAATGCTAATTATAATGCACATACCACCCCGCTTCTTAAGCAGCTAAATCTATTAAAAATAGAGGATTTGATAAAGTTGAAAGCACTGAAATTTTACTACAAATATTCACATGACGAACTTCCTTATTATTTCAAAGGCATTTATCAAGCTACACAACCCACTCATACCTATTACTTTCATACCAGAGTCATGCCTCCCCTCACAATACGCAATAAAACCAGATCAAAAGATTGCAATAGATACCACATCCCAAGTTTACTTCTCATTACACCTTCCTGTATAACTGACAAAATTTATCCTCATTCATACCACACTTTTTCTAGTAATATAAAAAATATTCTACATAAATGACTACCAAGAATTCTGTACCCTGTCAGATTGTTTTGTATGTAACAGATAATAGAATGTATTGTATTTATTTTTCCTCACCATCTAAAGTTTTTACTGCCCACTGATTATCTTATTTCAGTTAAGCAATCCATGTGCAAGATGCTGTGAACTAGTTACGCGTTAAAGGTGGCCCCAGTGATAGCGGATCTCAATCCTTAGCTGTGGTCATCCTGACAGACTTCTAATAAGCTTTTGTCATTAAGAATGTACAGTACTGATGTTATTTTTCTTGTATTTTGATTTTTCATTGTCAAATAAAATGTTTGTGAGTTCTGAGTTTGAGTATTCAGCTGAATACACATGGGATTGTCAATTATGGCCTTTCCTATTGCAAGTCCATGCAGGACATTTGGGCCTGTCATATGCATTGAGTCCCGCCTTGCCCAGACCTCGCTACTCGCATAAGAGAAAAGGAAAACAATTCATTATTAGTTTCTCCACCACCAGGGGGCACAATTTAAAGATGATTATTTTGGAATTTTAACTTTTTAGTATGTATCACATTTTTTTTTTTTTTTAGAAATACATAATAAAATTGGTTTTATGTTTATATTCAGTTTTTCAGCAGAGAGTGAGGCATTCCCACAATCCAATTAACAAAATAATCAAGGTCTTATCTGTTCTTTCAAGACAGGGCAACTATTCATTGAATAAATCATTAATCAGTGAACTTTTCAACCATGAATCTATCTTCAGAGACTCATAAAATAAAGCATCACTTGATTGCAAATCTAACGGTTTTTCTTCTGAAAATTTGAAGATCAGGCAAAGTGATACTTAAACAAGGGATCTGAGCCAATATGACTTTGACTGTTTGCACTTCAAATGACAAACTCGAAAATATGATGATGATGATGATGATGATGATGATGATGATGATGATGATGATGATGATGATGATGATAATACTAATAATAATAAGAAAGAGAAGAAGAAGAAGAAGAACAACAACAAGAACGGAGGAGGACAAGGAGGAGGAGGAGGGAAAGGAGGAAAAAGGAGAATGCATCTTTATATATGGGGTCACACTTTGTTAATTATTGATCCCATTTCCACCGTTTTTGCTATGTTTGAAAGGGAATGACAGTAACCATTTCCTGGTTTTAAACAATCCATCGGCTTTGTCAAGCACAGTTTTCCACTTGTCAAATAGCTTGGCAGTGTTGCCAGCCTATATCCAAGTGATAATTTGGGAAACAGGAAGCAGAGGTTCTGCAGATTATTTTCCAAATATGAAATGTTAAAGTTTATTTTCTCAATATGAAGTATTAAAATAAAAATTATATATTTTTGGGAGGAAGGCCTTAATTGCTAAATTCATATAATTTTCCAACCTGAATTTCTGGGAGTCTCCTAATTGATTCTGGAGGGCTAGCAGACTGGGCCGCAGAGTTCCGATTTAAGTTGAGGCCTAACATGTAGTATAGCCAGTAAAGGGTTAACCTATCCCCTCAGATCTATGCCATCATAAATTATCTTGCCCTTTTGTATTCCATCGCCATTAGATAATGGTTTTTCACTGTGCGAAAGACATCAGGAAGAGCTTTTATCCTTGAGAATGAAAAATGCTCTTTTTTACCGTTTTATCCAATTTAAGGGTCTACCAAGCATAAGCCATAATTTCTTTGGGTCAGCACACAAGAATAAGTCGGCTATTTTTTACAAGGACCTCCGCCTGAGGAAATTAAAATTACAGTAATTTATTCTGGTTCCCCGTAAACCCTCAGGAGTGCTCTCCCCAGTACTGTTATCCCAATGGCACTGCATGACTATGTTTTTTACGGCCATGTGGCAAAAGCTCTCACTGATCTTTATTAGGGCCATCAAACAGGGTCATTTGTAGTAATGGCGTTTGCAAAAAAACATTGCCCGTGGCTTATTATGTTTGTATATGAACCCAGTCAATAATGGATGGGTCTGACATCAAAGGGTCTGAGTCTTAAGTAATCGTTTTTTACATTTATTGTTGTGTGAGTAGCGGAAACTTGCAGTTGCAGGAAAAACATATCCGCTCATAAAGGGCAAATGTATTCTGTCAGTGCACTTCCATTCAGGGCCCACAAAATCAAAGACGCTTGTTTGTTCACTGTGTGCTCAGAAGACTGACCTATTTTTGAAACTATCCCCCAGGTAATAGCCTTGTTTATTTCATAACATTACATAATAAATAAAATTAACCCCCAGGTCAGTGAGAGCGACTGTGCCAGGCAAACCTTCCTGCCAGAAAATATCACAAGAACTACTTTCTACAATTTTTTTTTCTCTCTTTTTTTTCTTCTTTCACATGTAAATTGACATATTTACATGAAATGCCGATAAAAAACAACAGGCAGTCCCTGCACAGACACTGATTGACCACAAAGTCATCATCATTTTCACAAGTATACAGAGTACTTAGCACTGTAACCTTTGTACCTACTTAAAGAGCACTTATGTATGCTTTTTATCCACTTATTGATTATTCATCACCACAATCACCAACCCCCCCCCCCCACTACTATAATTTGCAATGATTGTACATTAACCCTAAACCACTGCATTTTATTCTATCTCAAAATACCAAAATACAGTTTAACTCCCCGGATACCCTCACACATACAATGACTTTTTTGTGGAACCATTCCCAAAAACATATCCTCAAACACCTCATAAAAAGATTTACTTGAAAGAACCAACATATAAAGTCCTGACAAATGCTTACATTGCCTAGCAAATCATGATTTGGCTGCCCTATATTAATGTTTACATTGTCTAGCAAGTCATGATTTGGCTGCCCTATATTAATGTTTACATTGCCTAGCAAATCATGATTTGGCTGCCCTATATTAATGTTTACATTGTCTAGCAAGTCATGATGACTGCCCCATATTAATGTTTACCTTGCCCAGCAAATCATGTGACTACACTATATCAGTTTTACATTGCCTAGCAAATCATGATCTGAATGCCCTATATTAATGAATACCTTGACTCTGAAACCACGATCTGACTGCCCTATGTTAGCCTAGCAAGTCATGATGACTGTCCCATATTAATGTTTACATTGCCTAGCAAATCATGATCTGACTGCCCTTAATTTATGTTTACATCGCCTAGCAAGTCATGATCTGACCACTCTTTGTCCAAGTTACTGATAGCCTGCAAATCATGCTTGGAGAGCGCAAGACTTATTTTATACCATGCCTCCTTTGTTTTCTCAAGGGATATATATGTCACCTGCTTACACATATATCCCTGCTTTAAGTTTCTATGGCTAAATTTCAACACAGGACTGATTTGCTTTGGTGAATACATTTTAAAATGCATTTATATTCATGACAACAAAGAAGGCATGGTATAAAAAGGATACATCCCTTGTTCTCGTGATTTATCTGGAATCCCTTGAACTTGGGATGTATCCTCTTCTTAGCGTTGATCATCAAGTCATGATGACTGCTAGCATGGCCAGCGCATGACTTTCCATCACTGACCCAGGTCTCTTCCATTGTACAGTAACCAACTGGGAAAAATCTCTGGTTTGTGACCTTGTTACAGCCCAAAATACTTTTGGACAAATCATTGTACGGTCCATTTCCAACAGGTTATGAGCAATGATCCAAGGTGGGCGGCCATACCCTCAGGTCAGCAATAATGTGTCCACTGTAAACCATATTCTGACACTTACATTCAAATCATATTCAAATTAAGATATGTAAAAGCAAAGTTCCCTTGGGAAGACTGAAAATATTAATAGTGAAACAGTTGCAAGATTTAAAGGCCACCATTTTTAACACCAATTATGAATAGTATCTCATGCATGTAAATATAAATAGATGACATCTTTTTTATGCAAAATAATTAAAGTGGGTTTTTTCTGAAGATCTCAGAAGTCAAGTTGTGACCTCACTTAGTTATTAACTCTGCAGGAACTAAAGTATATCAGCATGCATTTTTTTCCCATTAAAAATTACCACAAGTTGGTCTGGTGTTATAGTCTCCTGCTTTCCTTTAGGTCTTGGACCAGTAACCCCTCAAGGTCGGGTCAACTGATCCACAACTTTTGATTGAGTACTGAAAACTGTTGCTGTGTCTATTGGATGTTAATATCACAGGAGCAGAGCATCCCAAATTAAGTCCCATCATCATTTTGGATAGGAAAATACTTATCAACTGTGAGTTTTAGAAAGGCACTGCTACTCTAGAAATATTTTAAATCATTTAATTGCTTTGAGTATTTTTGGAGACATATTTGGCGCGGAATTGTCAATCATGTAGGTAAGGTACACAAATGCACCTGTAAAAAAAAAAAAATAATCACATGACCCCCCATTTTCTTGGTTTTAACTTGCTGCTCCTGGTATAAACTTGAAGTAGAATGCAAAGGAAGTTGTGGTTTTATGTTTCAAATAGGAGAAATAAGCCAGGGAATGTCACTATTTAAACATGTAAATGCATTAGGCCTAGGTTACTGGTCCAAGACCTTCAGTGTGCCCCAGATCCTTACATAAGTCAACAGTGTTCCTTGGCACATTCTGGTCAGACTTCATACACTGTCTACAGAGAAAAGCTGTTGACTCAGTACTCAGAAGAAAGCTGTTAACTCACCAAGAGGAAAGCTCTTGACTCAGTACTCAGAGGAAAGCTGTCGACTCACCACTCAGAGTACAGCTGTTGACTCACTACTCAGGAAAGCTGTTGACTCAGTACTCAGAGGTTTAACCAGTTACCTGAACAGCTCCAATTATACAGGTACAAAGACACCAACACCTTGATAAAATAGATGCAGAATCTCACATCCTGGACATTGACAGCTGTAAATGTCATAAGGCAGTTTTTTTTCCCTTACATAAAAATGTAATACATCAAATCCTACACATTGTCATATCATGTACATACAAATGATAAATTTTTCTGTAATTAAGTACCTTGACCTTTCTGTATTTAACAGATTTTTTTTTTAGCATCAGCTAAGCCCCCCCCCCCCCCCATCCTGAACATCCTGGACATTGAGTGATGTAAATATCATAAGGCAGTTTTTTTCCCTTACATAAAAATGTAATACATCAAATCATACACATTATCATATCACGAACATAAAAACGATAAATTTTTCTGTAATTCAGTACCTTAACCTTTCTGTACTTAACAGATTTGTTTTTTAGCATCAGCTAAGCCCCCCCCCCCCCTTCCTGGACATTGAGTGATGTAAATGTCATAAGGCAATTTTTTTTCCCTTACATAAAAATTTAATACATCAAATCATACACAGTCATATCAGGAACATAAAAATGATAATTTTTTCTGTAATTCAGTACCTTAACCTTTCTGTACTTAACAGATTTGTTTTTTAGCATCAGCTAAGCCCCCCCCCCCCCCCATCCTGGACATTGAGTGATGTAAATGTCATAAGGCAATTTTTTTTCCCTTACATAAAAATTTAATACATCAAATCATACACAGTCATATCAGGAACATAAAAAAGATAAATTTTTCTGTAATTCAGTACCTTGACCTTTCTGTACTTAACAGATTTGTTTTTTGCTTTTTGGTTTTTTAGCATCAGCTAAGCCCCCCCCCCCCCCCCCCAAGTGCCAACAAGGTGGCTCTTCTGCTGCATGTTCCTTTATATGCTACTTACTGGAACAAAGAAATGTAAGCAAGGGGCATGACAGAGATGTTTCACACAGGTGGGGGGGGAGGGTCTTTATTGCTAGTGCAGTAGTATTCTCTTATCAGGTCTATCTAAATGCAGTAAATTTGTGGTCTTACAAAAGGGTTGGCCTCTCTAAAGAAGGAAATATAAATGCCACAGTTTCTGCATTAAAGGGTGGTCTCAGTTGAGAGGGGCCTTACAAAAGTGGGGAGGGGGGGGCTGTGCTCGTATCACTGTAGGACGAGGAGCACACACCATGACTCACAAAGCAGCCAGTCAAATGTCAACATATGATCTGCAAAACCCTGGGCTACACTGAATCTGAAGCAGGAATACTAAGGATATCTGGTTGAGTAATGCATAAGTTGACCAATTAAGCCATGCATGGGGTTAAGTTGGCAGTCTGGTTAAGCTATACATGGGGTAAGTTGGCATGATTTAGCTGCCCTATATTAATGTTTACATTGCCTAACAAGTCATGATTGCCTAGCAAGACATGCTAGCTGGTTTAGCTATACATGGGGCATGATGGTTAAATTGTATGTGGGGTAGGTGGTCAGGCTCCTATAGCTATATGCAGGGTAAGTTGGACGTCTAGTTTGGCAGTACATATGCGTGGGGAAAGTTGGCCGGCTGGTTTCATCATAGTTTGGGGTAGGCTGTCGGGCTGGTTTAGCTAAACAAAATGTAAGTTGAATCTTTTAAGTCAGACATGGGACAATCTGAAAAGAAGTTTTAGGCAGGCCCGAGATAATCTGATAGATTTTCTGTAATACCTGATCTAATACCTGATCATTTGCAAGACTAGTTCAGCTGTACATGGGATCATCTGGCATGCTGGTTGGCTGGACAAGAGATCTTTTGGAAAGCTGATTTGGAAGACATGAGGTACTCTGGAAGGCCATGTGACAGTGTACAATCACACTTGTACTTAATCTTTTAAGAGACCATTTGATTGAGAATCCACCTGTCTTTTCAGAACAGACTTGTCAAGTTTTGTGCTATCCTTACCATGTTATGTGAGATACAATGAGAGGCTGTATGCTTCCCATCCACTTTCAGACGCTCCAGGGATGATCTCAAAAAAGAGAACCTGATGTGTTGCAGTTGCTAAAAAAAAAATCAAAAATACAAAAATGCAAAATTTTCACTTTTTTTCTCAGCAAACTTCACATCACTAATTATTCTGGTTTTCTCAGCCACGTGGACAGAAGTTGACCCAGATTATCATTGTAATGCTTACAGCACAAAAGCAAAGTGATACAGGAAGAGTGAAGGCTTGCATAGCAGGCAAATTCCCCCATACCACTCATAGTATCCTGACCTTGACCTCACTCCTGGTTAAGTCATTTACAAACCCATAAAAAAACCCAAGATTCTATCTTCAGGAAAAACAAGAGCTGCCTTGCATGTTTTAAAGACTGGAAGTCTGGCAGCTGGAGCCAAAAAACATATTATTCATTGGCAAAGGCTATAACTGTCAGAATATAGAGTGTGCAATGGCTGAATGAAAAATGGTCACTTTGGCTGTCTTTACCCATCACTAACCCTGCTGTAAACAAAACGCACCAATATCCTCTGATATTTTCTCATGTGTTTTTTTAGGGGGCCAGTCCACATACAAATGTAAGACATATCTTGCAATCCAGAACAAAAAGCAGGCACCCTATGAAAACAGAGCCTCACTCAATTGGGGATATCCGTAATGATCGTTTACATGGTTATGTGATATATTGGTCCAATATCTGCAAGGGGCCAAGTAATAGTCTAATAGTCTTATTTCACCCATATATCTCTGGGGCCTCACAGAGGCTTCCCAAAAGCCCACATATGATTTTTCTTTAGTTACATAAGCAATCCATTGCTTATTTTGGCAAATTTTTTATGTTTGGGGGGAAAAAAATTAGTATTTATTGTGTCACAAATCAAGGATGCGATCAAAGATCCAATTTTCAAATGATGCAATGCAGAATCGCCCATTTCCATAAATCAAAGGAATGAGAAACCAGGGCACATAATCACCCCTGAGTGGCCCCACAGACACACCACTATCTGTCATGCCTGCCCAGAACACACAACTTGGAACTCGCCACAATAAGCTACTTTCTCTCACATAAATGCCACAACTTCCTATCCAGTATCTGTTTCCATTTATCCCCTTTTAACTTTTTTTCTGCCACATAGTTACATAAAGCTGGGGTATAGTAGTCCACACTAAAGTGAACAGCATCCACTTCTGGCACACTGTCACACGTAGACTTGCACAAGTCCCTGGTGCATGTCCCTATTTTCCCATCCCGCGGTCCCACCCAGAAGTGCGATACATTTTCCCCTCCACAAAGTTAACTGGATAATATTATGCCAACTACACGGTGTTATTAAGTAGGTCCTACTATTATTTTTTTTTTTTTAACTGGTCGACACCGCCGCCGTGTCGGTTTCAACAGTAGCAGCTATTGAGTCCTGGTCAGTTCTAATCCCATTATCATTGCGAGTGGAAAGTGGCCTTCGATGAATGCATGGCTAGTCACTGGCCACTCAAGCGAGACGAAGCGGACCGTCTCCCTCCGGCTGCCGACACCAGGGACTTGTCAAACTTGCACAAGCCCACTCTGGACTACCATCAATTCGGTGGGAGTGACGTCACAACATCCGGGGTTTCGCGGGATCTTGGAAGTCAAATCAGTGCCACAACTTTTTTATTTTTGCATTAATGCAAAATGATCCACGTTATGATTTAAGTTTTGTTGAGTAAGACATCTACATTTCTATGTGGTTCTTTTGTCAATTTAAACAAAAACTCTTGCCCTACACCCTAACAAAGGAAATATATCGATCTCAATCACGATTTGATCAAAGCGGTCAAACCTGTGTGAATACTATTGCATGGGTACCGGTCCGCGCATTTTTCTGGGTTAGCGTCACGAACGATTGTTCCTCTGTTATTTTTTTCTAAAGATCGGTTGCGTGTTATATTCAATTATAATGGTAGAGCTTGTTGCTGCAGTAAATAGTCCATAAACACACTTTATAGCAGTTACTGACAAACTGTCAGCATGATAAACACGCGGCAGCGGTAATTTCACCCGAGCCATGTTTCCCTTCGGCTAGCGTATTTTACTCTCTTTCCGTGAAAAAATTGGACCCTCTGCTCTATTGTACGCAAGGACTGGTACAGTGGTAGTATATGTTATCATTCCGACCAATTTACAGCGTTAAATTTTGTTTCTTGCTTTAATAAATTGTTTGAAATAGAAGCAGTTTTGAAGGGGTTCCCGCTAAAATACTTTTGTTTCAGATAATGGGAGAGCTTGTTGTTAAAATAGACAAGGTTCTAAGCATTCTAACGATATAAACAACATGGCGCGGAGACAAAAAAAATCGAGATTGAGACGATGAAATCACCCTATTTTTGCGCAGTTTTGCAAACTTACATCATTCAAATTGTCACAAGCAACGACCCGGTCATGGATTTAAATCATCGTAGAAGGAAAATATTCATTTTAACGCCGCTCGAAATAGCCATCGGCAAGAACTGACGTTTCTCTACAATAGAATGTGCATGCTTGCATGTAAATAAACAACAGTCAACACAAGGAATTTGAGACGGCCTTGAATCTGTCACGTGCTTGACTGCTCATGAATAATTCATAGCAGCGACAAGCCGGCAAGTTTGACAAGTCTCACTGGACGCCCTGCCTGACGCGGTGCACTGCAATTAGACAATCCTTAATCCTTCATTACACAGTAGCTCAATTAACAGCTTCTGAAGAGGAGTGCGTTATGACCGCTCGCTTGTCTGTGTGATAAGAAACACAGCGCAGACCGCCCGGCGCTAATCAGCTGGAGTCGATGTTATCTGGTTATATACACGTTCCACGCCAATCAGCTAGGTAAAGCTACGACGTGTGTTTACTTAAAATTTAATTTGGCAATGAATTTGATTTTAAATAGAATACGGAGGACAGTCCAGTGAGACTTGAGCAAGTCTATGTCACACGCTGCAAAAGGACTTCCACGGACTGGGCCTGTTTATTAATACATGTACATATATATTCATTGGCAAATAATATATGTCTACATCACACATTGTTATGTCGACTTTTTTCTCTTTTAAATAAAATATGATATGAATTACATGACGCACACAGTTGTGGGTTCTTTTCCCTTACATACAAATGTAATACATCAAATCATACAGTCATATCACGAACATAAAAACGATAAATTTTCTGTAATTAAGTACCTTAACCTTTCTGTACTTAGCAGATTTTAAATAAAATATGATATGAATTACATGACACACACAGCTGTAGGTTTCTTTCCCTTACATACAAATGTAATACATCAAATCATACACAGTCATATCACAAACATAAAAATGATTGAATTTTCTGTAATTAAGTACCTCAACCTTTCTGTACTTAGCAGATTTTAGATAAAATATGAGTTACATGACGCACACAGTTGTGGGTTTTTTCCCTTACATACAAATGTAATACATCAAATCATACACATTATCATATCCGAACATAAAAATGATAAATTTTTCTGTAATTAAGTACCTTAACCTTTCTGCACTTAGCAGATTTTTTTTTTTTTAATAAAAAAAAATTATCGTAAACATTAATATGTACATTTGCCTCCAGGGTAATCAATGGTCATGACAAACGAGGGCTAACACATAACGTCAGTTATATCTGTCAGCTGGTGCCCAGCAGCAGAAGCCGATGGCGTTATTGCGCTGCAATCCACTTTTTTCTCTTTTTCTTTCACGCTGGGCTGCTGCTCATAAACCAGCAAATCAGTGAAGCAAGAACACACACTGGCATAATCTACTCTCGTTCTTCCTGGAGCAATGATCAAGGAGGAATAGGATGTATGCCTGACGGGGCGAAAACAGCATGTCAGTTACGAAAAACTCAAACACCAATGCACACAAAAACTCCGACACCAATGCACACAAAAACTCTTACACCAATGCACACAAAACTCTTACACCAATGCACACAAAACCTCTGACACCAACGCACATAAAAACTCTGCCACCACGTAGGTCCCACAGGTAAAACTAGCTCTGACTTCTTGGCCTGGAAGAGTCATTGTGTCAATTATGTTAGGTCTATATCATCAAGTCTGCCTTCTGAACCCCCAGAGTGAAACACCAGTAAACTAGCTGTAAGTAAGAGATCAGTCATTTTCATCAACATTTTCACATTAGTACATAGTATGTGTGTGTGTGGGGGGGGGGGGGTGTAATGTACATTTCCATCTAATTTTGAGAATGTTGATCACTATTTAGCCAAAAATCAACATTTTTACAGTGCTGGGGGGGGGGTTACAAGAAAGAGTGCCCTGTGTACACTTTTGAAAATGTTGATAATTTTTGCTGACCCCTAAATTCATGGAATTTCACAGTACATGTATTTTCATTTTCCCTTATTCAACTGAAGACCTTCAAACACACACTCCTGTATGAAAACTTAAAAAAAAAAAAAAGAAATCGCATTTTAACGCAGGTTTCATAGGAACTACATCAAAAATAATTAAAATCCTTTTCAGTCAAATGCCTGAAATGCCAAAACCATACTCATTTATAGACGCAAGATCAGTTTACATCACAGTGCTGCGGAACCTGTTACAATGACATCCTCTGGGCACTGCAGGATGCATCCAATATCTTAATATATCAAATAAATGAGTCAAATACCATTGGAATTTGACTTTAAGTCCCTCAAAACTTGTGATGTTAAGCAAATATGTTGGAAATTTGAGTGTCCTTATAATACGCTGTATGCATATTAATTTCCCACTACAAAGCACAGGTTTGACGCCAGGCGATCACGGGGACGTGCGGGTCACATCACTGTCACAGACAGGGCCGTATGTTCATTTCTAAAAATATTAACATCTTTTGAGAAATTTAAGTTCACAAATGACAAGCTGGTATTCATCGGGTACTTCCCCGGGCCATATATTAAAAAAATTTCATCTGCCTTTAATAAGTATTCTTTATTTCCAAAATATTAGTAATATCCCACTTGTCCCCACAAGTACCAACCCATATCTCATCATATCGCACCAAGCGAGACTAGGCAATCAGGTATGCAGTTGTGGCGGGAAATTAATATGCATATCTCCGATTAGGTTTAACTACATGGCCACATATCTGGCTCCATCTGATGGTTTACTGGTGCAATGTTGAGATTTTTCTCTTCACTTGGCTGTATCAAGTGTGTGTATGTCTTTTGTGTAAGTTTTTTTCTTTGATTTCACAATATCTTGTAAAATTTTATGTTAATAGTTTCTCACATGCATCATTAAAAGTACTGACGGAAGAATCAATTGATCAGGAACAAGGAACAAGAAACAGGTTCACCCATTTGCCACTTTCCAGACACCATTAAAATGTCAAGTCAGGGCTGAAAGTTGAGACTTTTTCTGAGAAGCAAACACTTTTGAGTATATACCTTGCCGTGGCTGTCTAAAATATTGCCTGCCCTCCCTCCTAACACACCTGCAACATTTCAGTCCATTGCTTGCCATACAAAAATTTTTCTCAAAATTTCACAACTGTAAATGCTTCTACTTTGCCCTCGACCCAGCATTATTGAATTGGTATCTTGGACGCCCAGACCAGTAATCTTAGCAACTTTGACGACTACATCGGCGAAACACTCCCATGCCAGTTAATTTTGGCTTGTAATTAATTCTTCTGTCACAAGAGCTAGCAAGGCTACAAATGTAGCTAAAATATCTAAATTAACCAATTTTATTCACAGTTTCATGAACAAAAAGCAAAAAAATCAACTAAAACTAAGCCTTTTCACAAAAATCTTACAAAACCATATTAACACTGTACATGTGTCAAGCTATAAGACTTTGTTACAATGGCACCTGACAAGCAGAGTAAGCTAGTTCAAACATTTTGGCCACAGAGAAATATTCATGTTAGAGAGATTCTATGGGAATATGGAAAATGTTGTTTTCTAAACAATGTAACAAGTATATTTATTTTTAAAGTTGGCTGCACTCAAGAAAAAGATGTACTAGTTAGTGCTAGCACATAGTTAGTGCTAGCACATAGTTAGTGCTAGCACATATTTTTGTTCCCTGTGTAAAATGGGTCATTATTTTTTCCTGACAGGAACCAAGTTCATCTTGATCACAAGCATGGCACACGCCTGAAATTATTCTTATACAGTTAGTCTCCATCTTGGACTTACATATTTAACCCTTTGAGTGCCAGTCACGGCTTAAGCTGTGCTGATGAAGCTGGATTACTGTAATGATTCCAGAATATTCCTCATTAAAAGACCTTTCATTCAAGTACCAGCATGCCTATGTTCCCAGTGAAAAATTTGGTCCAGGTCAACAGCTTTCCTTGGGGCACTTTCCGCGCGTTGCGCGGAAAGTGCCCCAAGGAAAGCTGTTGACTCAGTCTCTAAATTGGCTCTGTAAGAGTTAATACAGTAAGTAAATTGCCACAAAAAAAAAAAAAAAAAAAAAAGAATTTAATGTGCAATAGTTGGCCTTTTTTTCACCTTTTCTAAACTTTAATAGGTATGTGTATGAGGGGAGGCTGTGCATTGTTAAGGTATGTGTATGAGGGGAGGCTGCGCATTGTTAAGGTATGTGTATGAGGGGAGGCTGTGCATTGTTAAACTTACCAGGGTTCATACAGGTTCGTGAAAAGTAAATTCAAGGACTTTCAAGGACTTTTTCAAGCACTTAAATCAAGTTTTCAACGACCAGATCCAGCAATAGAACACAACAGACAAATTGTCCAAATCATCACTTTTCAACCCTATACTAATATGACCAATGCATCTTATTCCACGTTTATTTTTCATTCCAACCATGCATGAATCTGACTCAATTTTAGAAATAGGCAGTACTTTCCACAAACTTACAAAGAAGCCTACATGTAGATCATATTACCGAAAGTCCTTTTTAAAGCTAGATTCAATATGGATTATTTTATGAGTTTACTGTGACTTATGAAGGCCAACAGCCAGTAGGGGTTGTATTCCTGAAATTGACTATCTAGCCTACAAAATTTGCTACAACTACATATGGTAAAATTAGACCTAAAGATGTACCTATCCCCATGCACATTTTTCACAAGAATGCTCCAGTTTCTTTTCTAGGAAGGTGATGTACTTTGCTACCTGTATGTTTGATACAGTGTATTTGCCCCTGGAAGTAGGCTGTACATGTAAACAAGGCTCACATAATTGGTTAGGCCTGATTTGATAAGAACTGTCAAACCTACATGGGTTAAAAGGGGGTTAAAAGCCAAAAGATACTTTGTAATTTGCAGTGTTACATTTTGACAAATGGAATTTGCCAGCCACTTCAATCAAAGGAAACTGACAGCAGAATGTGTTCATGTTAATGTGATTCAAGTTCATAAATGCTAAATTTTGTGGAAAATATTCATATTCCTTGGCAACTTGCCTCATTTGGTGATGCTTAAAAATAAAATTCAAGGACTTTTCCAGGACCTTTGTCCAAAATTCTGGATTTTCAAGGTTTTCAAGGCCTTGGAAATGAATGTAGCAAATTCAAGTACTTTCAAGCACTTCAAGGACCTGTGCGAACCCTGACTTACTGTCAGTTTTTTGCAGGGGGAGGGGATGTAATTGTTTCAGTTCGTTACACAAGAGGAAATAGTCCCACTCACAGATAAGGCCTGGTGTTATGGTGCACATTTCAGCCATACATCAAGCACATGACTTAGTTTAAGGTAAACAGTACAAGGAATACAGAAGCGAGAGATTCCAGTCTCCTGTGCCCCCATTTGCCAGCTGACACACACTAGATTCCTCCCAAAATGCACCCATGCAATAATAAGCACCCCCTTCTCATACAGATCGCTAAAAAGTTATAATACGGTCAAATAAAATCATTCTATTTAACTGTCATTTTGATGGTTTTCTAAGTCTTTTTGAGCATGAAGAGCACTCATTGGTAGGAATGAAATAGTTGTACATATTCTTAGTTGATAAATTCACCCACTGCAGACAAAGGTCACCTGCCTGGACAAAGTTTGCTTGCACCCAACAGGTTTAAATTTTTACCTGCACCACTGTGATCAGATTGAAACCAAAAAATTGCCTCAGCTGACCCAGAAAATCTTTAACATTGTGCACTGCCCATTCCCCTTCACTTTTTGGAAAGTTAGAATTTCCTCCATCACCCAAATGGCTAAAGGTCAGTTTACACCAGGCCACCACTGCAGAGGGAGGGAGGCTGGTCTTTGTAAGAGCAGTGAGATGGATAAGGTATCATGAAAAGCCAGAGGTACCAAAGAAAAACAGGTTGTGAAGGGCCCCCTCCCACCACCGCCACCAGCCGCCCACAAAGAAACACATGTGTAAATCTCATGTGCATCAGTTTTTGATGACATAAGAACACCAGTGGCTGGGATATTGGAGCACAGCTGGCAAGAAATAGGAACTCTACCAGTAAGCCTAGGCAGAAAAGGTGGAGTTAAAGCAGAAAAACATACTGGATTATGTAAGACCATCTGCCACATTGCATGTAAAGTGAGGGGTCAAGGGGATACAGGGAGTAAAGTCGGGCCAATGATTTGTCTGTTTTTTCCAACAGTGAAGCAGAATTGTGCATCTTTTCAACCTTGAAACAAATTAATGGGTCTTTTATATGAATCATTTATAATATACAGCAGGAAAATGGAATTTCTTCAATTTGAAGTGGGGGAGGGCGGGGGGGATCATTGGGTCTAGCCAAGGGTTATCCTGGCCACTAATCACACACTAAAATACAGTTATTTAGATTTCCTCTTAACTCCAAGTCATTTTTCATATGCATGGCCTGTCACCATTCACAGTCAACACCTAGTAATGTTCATACTTCACAGGATTTTAAAAACTCAAACATGGTCAGGAAAAATACCACTTGCCCTCCTTTACGGGCTTTCTTGGACAGAAAACATGTTGCTGAGGCATGCAGGCCGTGGTGGCGTAGTCTTACATCAAAGCAATTTCTCACATTTTCTCCTGTGGCCAAGAAAGATTTCTGATCACTATTTCTACTTTATTTTGTTGCCACTTCATTTTTGCCTGCTTTGTTGATCATACATGAGCAACAAAACAACAAGATCTTGAAAAGACATTTCATCAACGGTTTCTTCAAAATTGCAATTCTAAAGAACAAATTCAAAGGTTATGTGAAACACCTAACATACAGCAAATGAGAATGTGCCATCAAAAATAGAGCTGTTCAAAGAATTCCGCCTGCATACCAGGCCCTTATGGATGCTGATTGATTCACACACATTACATAATGTCTCTTATGCTTCAGTCATTTCCTAAATGTCAATTTTTGATAGCATCTTGTGAGTGGCCAACATAAAGGATATTTGCAGTGGTATTGGTCTCATCATATAGAAATATAAATGTCAAAAATTAATAATTCACAATTTTACACATTAAGGTGGTCACTTCATGATTTTATGATTGATAGATTTGCATATGTCTAAATTTTCCATATTTTCTTACATAAAGCAGCCAAAATGTCAAATATTCTCTGCTTCAGTAGGTTTACTAAAATTCCACTTTGAGCAGTGGATTAGACCTACCGGGTCAGCACACAAGGATTGAACAGCTTTCCTGGGTGCTGATTGGGTATGAATTGCCCTATCAGCACCAAGGAAAGCTGTTCACGAATTCTGAAGTCAAAGGTGAAAAGGTTGATTGAAACCCACTCTCTTTGTTTGCTGGCACCATCATTTTCAACCCATTTTGAAGCATCTGCTTTTTCTCACATCTCCAAATGCGTCTTCTGTTTTTAAAGTAGTCCAATATCCAGTCAAGTAAAAACTGATCTTTGAGGTATTTGATAGACCCTGTAAACAAGGAAAACTAATCCTGTCAAAACTACTCTCAGGTAAATACATGTCATTGAAAATGACAAGGATCAGATACAAAGTTTTCAAAGAAATACATAAATGCCAATACTATGTAAATACAGATTTTAACCTTAAAAGCGCTGATTTAAGACTTGAGTCAACAGCTTTCCTCACGCCACTTTGCACACAATGTGTGCAAATTAAGTGTCCTGATGAAAGCTGTTGACGAAGACTACTTTCCGCTTTAGACTAGGCTTGCTAGTACATGTATTTGAATGAAAGGTATCTTTTTTCATGAAGAATTTGAATCTTTATCTACTATATGTTTAACGGTAATGAGAAAATGACTGTAGCCGTGATTATTAGCACACAAGGGTTAACAAATTTTTCAGTGTGGTTCCATTTCAAGTGCAATGGGTGAAGGGGCTGGGAAATCTTGCATCGATAGCATTTTTTTTTCCACATCTTCAATTCTGGAAAATACATTTTGGCACTTTTTCTTTGTAATCAATATGGAAAATTTATGCTTATACAGCATACCAAATACTGCCCATTCATTGGCTACTAATTAATATGTGTGACCATTCACTTGGGCTCCAACAACATTGTCTAATCACTATTAGCTTACCAGCAGGTGCTGTTTTGAAGCCCCAACATTTGCAAGTCACCTTCAGTCCAACAAATCCATGAACACAAAGCCACGCCACTAACAACCAGTTGTCTCTTTTACCTTTCTCCCACCAAAAACTATGACACCTCTTTCAGAAAGGACAAATAGTTTATCACCTCTAGCTTTCAATGAAGTGCTATCAGATGTTAACATACTAGAAGCTACAAACTTTATACAGGCTTTGTCAACTGCACCCACAGAACTATGAAGATATTCAGCCATGCAATCACAATTTTTCTTACAAACCCTTAAGAAAGAAAGAAAAAATAAATAAAACAAGAGGCCCATGGGCCTTATGCTCTGTTTATATATATTTACATACATATATAAATATATATATATATATATATATATATATATATATATATAAATACACACACACACACACACACACACACACACACACACACACACACACATGTATGTGAAAATTGGAGTGCTACCTGTTGAACAAATCAAGGTCTGAGAGTCCCTAAAAGTGTATGCCATTTTGAAGCAATTGGCATCACAGTTTCAGAACAGAATTTTAAGGATTTAAGTGAAAATAAAAGCAGACTGAAATACTATCTTTAACATTGTTTAAATAGGAATTATGTCTAAAACAGTGAAATTAAAACTACACTGAAATGTGAAAGATACAAAAACTGTCAAAAAAATTTATACAAGCGAAAATAAAGCAATTTACGGTAAATTCATGCCATGTACATTGGTATAGGCATCAGACAGTGGTTTTTGCATTGCCTGACTGATCTTACTGTAAATGACGTGTCCTGTAAAACCACTAACTTCAAACCACGTTGGTACTGAATATGCAATCTACATCTGAAATGTTGATAAATAATGTGCGAGAACCATGGCCTGGTATGTTAGCAGTTCATGTAAGAGTGACCAACCTCTATAATGTACCAGGATAATCTTCCCATTCACTCTTTCCATACACCTGACAGATTCCAGTGTACACCTTTTTAGCCACAATAAATATATATCATAAATTTTGCCACAATGTAAAACAAAGAGATAATATTGTGACTTGGTAGAAAGAAGTAGGAACTCTGTCTTGAGACTTAAATGCTCCTGATCAAAGTACTCTCTATTGTTTGTAAGGTAATTAGATGAAATTACTTCAGTGCACATAAAACACCTTGATGAAGTTACTACCTGGGTTAATGTGTGGCTGACTGCCTTTTGATGTAAAACACCCTCATCAAATTACCACCTAGTCTTCCTAAATTGACTGGATTTAGTTGCAATCTAAAGTGAAGGTGCCCTTTACCTAATACGTAAAACAACCAGATCAAATCAGTCCACAATATATGTAAGACAACCCGATCAAATCAGTCCACAATATATGTAAGACAACCAGATCAAATCAGTCCACAATATATGTAAGACAACCAGATCAAATCAGTCCACAATATATGTAAGACAACCAGATCAAATCAGTCCACAATATATGTAAGACAACCAGATCAAATCAGTCCACAATATATGTAAAACAACCAGATCAAATCAGTCCACAAGATACGTAAAACAACCAGATCAAATCAGTCCACAAGATACGTAAAACAACCAGATCAAATCAGTCCACAATATACGTAAAACAACCAGATCAAATCAGTCCACAATATATGTGAAACAACCAGATCAAATCAGTCCACAATATATGTAAGACAACCAGATCAAATCAGTCCACAATATATGTGAAACAACCAGATCAAATCAGTCCACAATATATGTAAGACAACCAGATCAAATCAGTCCACAATATATGTAAGACAACCAGATCAATCACTCCACAATATATGTAAGACAACCAGATCAAATCAGTCCACAATATATGTAAAACAACCAGATCAAATCAGGCCACAAGATACGTAAAACAACCAGATCACTTCAGTCCACAAGATACGTAAAACAACCAGATCAAATCAGTCCACAAGATACGTAAAACAACCAGATCAAATCAGTCCACAAGATACGTAAAACAACCAGATCAAATCAGTCCACAATATACGTAAAACAACCAGATCAAATCAGTCCACAATATATGTAAGACAACCCGATCAAATCAGTCCACAAGATACGTAAAACAACCAGATCAAATCAGTCCACAATATACGTAAAACAACCAGATCAAATCAGTCCACAATATATGTAAGACAACCCGATCAAATCAGTCCACAATATATGTAAAACAACCAGATCAAGTTAGGACAAGGTGGAGGTGACCATGTCCTGACACATAAAACAGCCACATAAATGACTCTGATATATGTTAAACAAGGGGTATCAAGTTATTTCCTGGTATAAGATGGCCTGACCAGCCTGACCATGTGGACTTGTCAAATATCCAAAGTACAAAAATTTGATTTCCTTATCAGCAAATCAGCCGATGTGCCTACAAAAGTTTTAAAGCAGTAGCCTATAAATTTTTAGTTGGAATGGCACCTCTATTTACAACAATTTTACAGTTATTCAAGATTTAAACCTACCAATTGAAGACAGACTGGCACTTCCATCTCTAATAGTTTTTTAAGATTAGAACTTTGTTAATTTGCCTAATTTGCAGAAATTTGAATGCTACAACTTTGGTTCATATTTCATTGGGTGTAGCTATGTCACCAACCTATTAATTGAAGTTGGAATGGCACTTTTATCTGTAATAGTTTTGAATTTATTTGAGATTTAAATTTTGTGTTTTCTCCTACTTTGCATCAATCAAAATGCTACAACTTTGGTCCATGGTTCACTGGCTGGGACTATGTCACAAACCTACAAAAGTGAAGTTGGATTGGCACCTGTTGTTTTAACAGTTCTGGAGATATTCAACTTCAAAATTTTCAAGTGCTCCTAACTAGAATAATTTAAAATGCTACAGCTTTTGTTCACTGTCCAGTTAATTGGCAGGTGTTGCAAACTTGCATGTACAACTTGAAATTTTGTGTCTATCTGTAATAGGTTTGATGATTTTGGACCAATAGTATCCATGAAAAACTGAGGAGTGAGTAAGTTGACAGATAAAGAAAGAATAAAGTATTTGAGGGAAAACACAGACTTAATATCTATGTGTAGAAAACCAAGAGATCACATTGTGACTTCGCACATGGAAGGCGGGAGTTACCTACATAAAATAAGCATGTAAATACAATCCATAGTATATTGAAAAACAACCTATGCCCGAAAGGAAAGTCAAACAAAATGATTTTTACCAGACTGTACACAGTCTGGCATTGTTTCAGTTGGAGGGATTTCGACTTTCACACTCAATGATACTACTTACAGTTCCATATTTCTTTGTCAAGGATACAGTGCTAAAAATTCCACTTCAGCCCATTCACAAATTTTGGTACTCCATCCCATATATTTTCCACATATTCTCAATAAAAAATGCATCTTATTTTACACATATCTTTCTTTGATTTATGGTAATTTCACTACAGGAAAAGCTATGTACGGCATCCATGTTTGTTTGACCATGCGTTGAAAATAAACATGCAATCCTGCACACAAAAGGTACAATTTCAAAATGTTCGTGATATATCTAAAACACGGACATTTTCTGGCTTTGTTTCGAGATTATAGTGGCTGAAGCCACCTGTGCACAGTGCATCATTATTATTTGTTAACTTAACCCTAGCTGGGACAGATTTCACTGACAACTGAAGATTGTACCTCACCGGTGTCAAGAACATTGTCAGACTGTAACCTCGCGGACGTTTCGAAATTGTACCTGTCCATGTCCGATTACTTGTTAATCACAAAGATTTCCGGTATTTGTACGGTACCAATTTTATACAAATGTGTCCCAACCCATTTCTCCCCTTTTATACCAGTGAAGGCTCATTCCTTTTTAAAAGGAAACTTGGGGGTTTTTTTATGGTTTGGCCATGTGTTACAGACGTTTATCATCACAGTCACCTATTCCAGTGTAACTGTGTTCAACAGGTGTGTGAAGTGCATATTTTGTTAAACTCTGAAGTGAAATCATCTGTCATCAATACCACTTCTTACCTGTATTTTATTCATCAAAAAGAAAAGATTTATTTCAGAATACATATTTATGTCTAAGTCTTTGGATATCTCTGTATCACATAATGTCTTTTAAAAGTTCTTGAATTAAATGACAAGATTTTTTCATCTTTTATCTTTGCATCTGTTGTCAACTCACATTTATGTTACAAGTGAACCATGAATATATTGTCACCCTGTCACCTTTAATGACCCCATGTAAGCTGTATATCGCACCACAGAATACGCAGTATGCATATTAATTTCCCGCCATAAAGCACGGGTTTGACGCCTGGGGATCATGGGGGATGTGCGGGTCGCATCACTGTCACAGACAGACCATATGCGCATTTCTAACAAAATTAGCATTTTTTGAGAAATTTAAGTTCACAAATGCCAAACTGGTATGCGTCTAGTACTTCCTGAGCCATATATAAGAAACACCTCCATATGCCTTTAATAAGTATTCTGTATTTCCAAAATATTAGTAATATCCCGCTTGTCTCCATTGTACCGACCCGTATCTCATAATATCTCACCAAGCTAGACCAGGCAATCAGGTATGCAGTTGGGGTGGGAACTTAATATGCATATCTCCAATTGTCATCAGTGTATGGACAAGCAGTCTCAACTAATTGGTTTTAACTTTGCCTCCTGATTCATGCTCCAGCTGCCCTCAGGTCAAGATTACTGTGGCATGGCATGCTAGGTCAAGACTATTGTGGCATGACATGCTAGGTCAAGATTGCTGTTGGATGACATGCCAGGTCAAGACTACAGTGGCATGACATGCTAGGTCAAGATTGCTGTTGGATGACATGCTAGGTCAAGACTACTGTGGCATGACACATTAGGTTAAGACTATTCTGGCACATAATGCCAGGTGAAGAAAGATGGATCATGGTGTGTTGGACATCACAACACAAAGATGGACAACAGCTAGATCTGGAATGAAAGCATTTTGCCAGGGCCAGAATTTCGGGGAAAATCCGAGAATCTATTCTCGTAACGATTCTCCAAAACTTGTCTTTCTTTAAAAAGAAAACTAATTGACAAAAATCCAAATAGATTCTCACAAATTGCGAAACTCTGGCCCTGATTTAGAAGAACACAGTTTTTGGCAACAAGACATTATGAATGTCAGACATTTTGGCACTAAGGGTTGTGTACCAAAACAATAGATGGTGGCGTTACAGCAGCTTTGGCTTGATAGGTTTCTCTGTCACTTTTGTGTGCACAATTTCCTTGGCTATTTGTCAGATGTCAAGTGGTGAAGCCCACAAGCAGGCAGCAAGACAGACAGTGCCCACCAATATGGAGTCCTACTGGTCAAAAATAACACACTTCCAACTGCTGCTGGCTTTATCTTGCAAATAAACCAAGTCTACAAGCAGCAGGAACTGGAATCACAGGTGACACAAAATATATTTTATTCATTCCACTTATGATGCAAAATCAAATGCCCTCCAAATTGTAAAGTCAAATGCTGTGGCCTCTGTCTTGTGGGGCCTCTGTCAGCACTGGCTTGATACCGTCTGCCTCAAGTTGATGTCAAAAAGCTGGCGTTCAATTAATCCTGTGCATTTGCATCAGTAAACGGACGTTAATTTGTGAATCAAGAGCATACACAGGTCCAGGTCCACATAGCCCCAATCAAAGTCAGCCACGGGGCCAAGCACTGGTCTCCTGTCAAAGGTCACCTGTGAAAGGTCAACTGTCAAAGGTCAACTGTTTTTATGACTATAGACTGGCAGAAACTGATGTTAACAAAAATGCTACATCATGACATTTTGTAATGAAACCTACAAGTGGCTATCACTGTCATATGCAATGGTAATTGTTACAAAGTGTCCAAGCTTTTTATAATGATGTCATATGTACACTGTCAATGGTCAGCTTTGCACCACTTCAACACTTCCATAGTAACCCATCATAAACACAGTTTACTTTGACGTAGTAAAAAAAATATGTCTCTTCTTCATGCCCTTAATGCTGCAATATGATTGCGATAAAAATATCTCTTGCTCAAATTTAACAGATAAAGGATCAAACTAGAAAAGAAGATTTGCTTTAAAGCAAATCTGTGTCTACAAAGGAAAGTTGTTGCCTTGTACATTCAAATTGAAATTTGAATAGCTACGAGAGAGAAAACATCAAATTTCAGAAAAATACTGCGGCAGTATGGCTCTTGGCATGAAATTATCTGCTTGTAAAAAGGAAATGCCAGAAAGGAAGGAAGGAAGAATTCTGGATAAAACAGAATGTCAAGTGTCAGCAAACAAACAAGGTGTGGTCATGTGATGAGAAATTCTAGGTTCTTCTAGTATTGTACACTTTTATTGCAACTTTGATCAATTTATGGATCACAGTCAAAACTATACAGCATGGACTGATGATAAAGCGGTCACCATGTGGCAGCATAAAAATGTATGGCTGATACAAGTGTAAACAACAAATCCTTGTGATCTGCATATAAATGTAATTGACTGCTGATGACAGACCATGGCCTGTTGTACATCTATATCTGGTCTATCACAAATATGTACAAGTCGGCTATTGTAGCTCCTAATTTGCATTATTTCAACTTTACTGACAGGGCCACACACTGTTCACCGATTTGAGCTGTAGTGCCTCTAGTGGTGTGTGAGTGCTTAGCTCTGAACAAAATTGATGATAGACAAACTTAGGATGTGAAGTCAGAATGGCATATCTATGCATAATAGTTTTCAATGTAGATATTCAACATTTCAATTTTTCATATCCCCTAATGGTGTAAATCCGAACTCTACGTCTTTCAGTGTTTCCATTAGGAATTTTTTCGGGGATCACAAAAAGGGAAAATTCGGGGAGAAGACTAGATTTTCACCAATTTTACACTTAAATAAACAAAAGTTGTGACCCTTAAAGCCAAAAACTCCATGTGTCTGCAAAATTCAATGCATGATTTGTATCCCATGAAGATGGCGCCAGTGTTCCAATGTGTAAAATGTGCTTTTTGCGCACCGGCTACCGTGCGCAAAAAACGAAAACTATATGCCCCTCCTCCGGAAGACAGGGGCATAAAAAGTAGGTCTCTCTGATCTGAACAAGACGGGAATCCTACATCCGTAAACCATCCATGTGAGTAAATTTATTGCTCTGGAGGGATTGGACAGTTTATGCAAGCAGTAGCGACACATTGTGGATCAAGCATAGGTACACATGGTATCAGGGCAACTGAATTATATATTGTGATATTTTTTCATGTTTGCGCATACACATGCCTACAGATACAGAATATGGACACATGGATTTTCACCTTTAGAATTTTTTCAAAGGGCATTACAGGTTTTGCAAGGGTAATATACCACCATTTGGGGGTTTAAAAAAAACACTGACTTTTGTTTGCGGTTCATTGGATGTACCTACAATACAAAACTATGAATTTAAGTTGGAATTACACCTCTCCCTATAATAATCTTGAAGATATTCAACACTTCAACTTTTCAAGTGTCCCTAATTAGCATAAATTAAAATTCTACAACTTTTTTGTTTATGATTCATTGTTTGCACCTACAGTATAGGCCTTTGAACTGAAGTTGGAATGCTGCCTCTGCCTATAATAGGTTTGAATACATGTATATTCAAAGCTTCAATTTTCAAATGGCCCTAAATTGGCAGGAGACAGACAGACAGACAGACAGAAAATTCACAGGAAAAAAGAATGTCTGTCTTCACACACAGACATAAAGATAAAAGTGAGAATTGAGATGAATAGTAAAAGACATCTCATAATTTTCAACTGTTTACAATAGTCTTTCACTTTTTCACTATTACATACTTAAAAAAAAAACCCTAATAAACAGCAATGACACAATTGTGGCATTTTGCCTATAAACCTGCCTTCCCTAACAAAATAGCCACTTTTTGGGGCACCCTTTTCAATTTCCCTACAAAATCCATAAATCTTCCACCTTTTGATTGTACATAGGATAAGGTTCAGCATCAGTATCACAATGGTCAAGAAGCTTAAGTGTCCAGATGTTCAACCAGCTAAAGTATCATAGTTACCAACAAGCTGAAGTATTACAACAGTCAACCAGCTAAAGTATCACTACGGTCTTCCAGCTAAGGTATTACAATCGTCAAAAAGCTAAAGTCACAACGATCAACAAGCTACAGCATCACAGCGGTCAACCAGCTGAAATATTACAATCATCAACAAAACATTAAATTGAGAACATCTGTTAACAATAAAAGAGAAATGACTCCTTTTATAGTCAGATTTTTTTTCAAACACTACTAGAATTTCAAACTATATATATGCGCATCATAAAATATAAATACTTTTTAAAAAAAAACTCATATCAGGTGTGCATGAGAATATTTTACATGTAAACAGAAAACAGCAATCAAATTTCGATCTTTCAAAAGATAATCATCCGATCAAAACCTATGTCAGAATCATATGGCCTTTAAACAACAGCTGTAGGTACAACAGTTGCACGCAGCCTTGTTAATGGAAACTGGGCCAGTGATGCTACATGTGTCTGTACATTTATCCATATTGGGTGAAGGCAATTCTAAATCAAAACCCCAGCTCAATGAGGTACAGCACAAATGGTAAAAGAACGTGACAGTGCATTCATTAGTCATTTGTCCCTTGCCAGAGATATGTTATACGAAATTTACTGTCACTTGCCCCATGCCATAGATCTGTTCTCTGATATTTATTATCACTTGCCCTATACCACAGACCTGTTTTCTGATATTTATTATAACTTGCCTCATACCACAGACATGTTCTCTGACAATTATTATCACTTGCCCCATACCACAGATCTGTTATCTGATATTTATCCTGACTGGCCCCATGCCACAGATCTGTTTTCTGATATTCATTAATATATCTTGCCCCATGCCACAGACCTGTTCGCTGACATTTACTATCACTTGCCCCATGCCACAGACCGGTTCTCTGACATTTACTGTCACTTGCCCGATGCCACAGACCGGTTCTCTGACATTTACTATCACTTGCCCCATACCACACATCTTTTTTTCTGATATTTACTATCACTTGCCCCATACCTCAGACCTGTATCCTGCCATTTACTATCACTTGCCCCATACCACACATCTTTTTTTCTGATATTTATTATCAATTGCCCTATAGTATACCACAGGTCTGTTTTCTGATATTTATTATCACTTGCCCCATACCACTGACTTATTATCTGACTTTCATAATCAAGGACAGGTTTAGTCTTCAAAACTATAGATGAAATTGTAAATATTGTCCCAGTTACCAAAGCTTCTCTTATGGCCCTTTAACTCATTCCATACCAGTCCCTGATACTTACGTATATTTACCAAGATTTAAGACGACAATTGCATATTTAAATTCTTCATGAAAAGAGCTTTCGTTCAAGTACCAACATGCCTATTCTCTTAATTCAGTGGTTCTGGCACTGACCAAGGCCTGTGACCATAGTATGGAATGAGTTCAATAATTCATTTTGAAATGTTTTAGCCAATTACACATTTCTTTAGCCAAATTCAAGAAACATTTGCATTTGGCTTATTGGCTAATAGTCAGAGTGAATTCTGATCTTTGAAAAGTTAATCATCCCATCAAAACCTACGTCAGAATTATATGCACTTAAAACAACAGCTGGAGGTACAACAGTTGAAAACAGCCTTGTTGATGGAAGCTGGGCCAGTGATGTTACACCTGTCTCTTTATTTGTCTTGGGTGGAGACAATTCGGAATCAAGATCCACCTCAATAAGGTACAGCACAAATGGTAAGAAATGTGATCGTGTATAGTTACCCATGCCTAGGTTAGCACTAGGATTTTAAAATTAGCAACCAAAATTTCAATTTTTCTAGGAAAGAGCTACACAGACTTGATATCTGTTAAATTTCTGCATGAAAATAAAGAATTTTGGGGAAATTTTAGTAGCCATTTGCTACTTGTAATAGCCATTTTGAAGTTTTAGTAGCATTTGGCTATTTTGGCTACTGCTAGCGCTAACATAGCCATGCCCCCTTGAGGTCCGTCTCTTTACAAAGGGGTCTCTATATCGTGTATAATGACATGGTTTCTTTAACAAAGGGGTCTCTATAGTGTTAATGACATGGTCTCTTTATAAAGGCCTCTATATAGTGTATAATGACATGGTCTCTTTACAAAGGGTCTATATAGTGTATAACATGGTCTCTTCACCAAGGGGTCTCTATAGAGTGCATGACATGGTCTCTTTACAAAGGGGTCTCTATAGAGTGTATGACATGGTCTCTTTACAAAGGGGTCTCTGTAGAGTGTATGACATGGTCTCTTTACAAAGGGGTCTCTGTAATGTGTATAATGACATGGTCTCTTCACCAAGGGGTCTCTATAGAGTGCATGACATGGTCTCTTTACAAAGGGGTCTCTATAGAGTGCATGACATGGTCTCTTTACAAAGGGGTCTCTATAGAGTGTATGACATGGTCTCTTTACAAAGGGGTCTCTGTAGAGTGTATGAAATGGTCTCTTTGCAAAGGGGTCTCTGTAGAGTGTATGACATGGTCTCTTTACAAAGGGGTCTCTATAGAGTGCATGACATGGTCTCTTTACAAAGGGGTCTCTATAGAGTGCATGACATGGTCTCTTTACAAAGGGGTCTCTATAGAGTGCATGACATGGTCTCTTTACAAAGGGGTCTCTGTAGAGTGTATGAAATGGTCTCTTTGCAAAGGGGTCTCTGTAGAGTGTATGACATGGTCTCTTTACAAAGGGGTCTCTATAGAGTGTATGACATGGTCTCTTTACAAAGGGGTCTCTGTACAGTGTATGAAATGGTCTCTTTGCAAAGGGGTCTCTGTAGAGTGTATGACATGGTCTCTTTACAAAGGGGTCTCTCTATAGAGTGCATGACATGGTCTCTTTACAAAGGGGTCTCTACAGAGTGCATGACATGGTCTCTTTACAAAGGGGTCTCTATAGAGTGTATGACATGGTCTCTTTACAAAGGGGTCTCTGTAGAGTGTATGAAATGGTCTCTTTGCAAAGGGGTCTCTGTAGAGTGTATGACATGGTCTCTTTACAAAGGGGTCTCTGTAGAGTGTATAATGACATGGTCTCTTTACAAAGGGGACTCTATATAGTGTATAATAAAATGGTCTCTTTACAAACAGGTCTTTATATAGAGCATAATAACATGTCATGCAACAAGTTATTTCTCACAAGGAATTTTCAGAAAGATGTTAAAGAGTAGAAACATTGAGGACAATAATTAACCCACATCAGAAGATGATGATGGTCTACCAGGATGATATCATGAGAACACACTCTTACACCTCCACTGATGTTTCTGACATGTGTCATGCTCATTAACATTCTTATTCCCAAAACAAACTGAAGCAGGAACAACTTGATACAGTGTTTATTTCTAAATTTGAATCCAGGAAACGTACAACTGCTGAGTCATCCCCTGTAAGTGCTCCAGCCCCCTCACACTTCTCTATTTTATTCCATTCATGGTCACATTGATGACATAATGCTCAAATTAAGGAGTCATGATACAGGTGCATTCCACTTTACAATTTTCTATAAAACTAAGGGACAGATTGAGGAGACATGTATTACAGTGTGTGTGTGGGGGGGGGGGGGGGTGAGAAAGAGATGTCATAAAAACCAGTTAGAACTGACAGATCCTAGCTCACCTGCTAGTTCCCCATCACATCTTTTACTCCCTCCAGCCCCAGCCCCCATTTCACACCAAAGAGAATTCTAAAAGCACCCATTATAGCATGGACTTCCGTTACAGCACCAGATCTGACTGAAGACTGCATTAATGGGAATAACATATTGCATATCTACAATTACAGCCTGATCCCTCCCCATGTGTTACTTTTGTAAAATGAATGCTCCCCAGTGTAGTGATGGAGGTGCTCTTGGTCCAAATGATAAATCCTGATGCAATTGCATACTGCACTGGGACAAAACCCCTTCCACGCCTAGAAAATGAAAATAGATTTGCTGCAGACTCTCTGGACCTTACAGCCAGTGGACATCGCTCGACCAGCCCGTGTTGACCAATCACGCATCGGCACAAACATATTTGCAAGGCCCGGCTTCCCCAGGGTCCTGATTACATAACTTTTTTGTCACATCATATGGCATCAACGTTGATATTGAACTCCAAGCTGGGCACCTAAACAATTGATTTTTTTTAAACCATACAGGCAGTTGTAGTCCGTCACAGCCATGCAATGAATGGATAAAAAATGAAGTGTGGCAGCTTAGCCAAGTTGACTTGGAATATGCAAAAGGGTCGGTGGAGTGACAGTGGGGTGAAGGAAGCCCTTGAAACAAACCCATAAAATATGTAGGGTCTCCAGGCAACTGACTGTTATCTGCTTAAATGAGGATAGCTTTCTTCTCAACCATGCAGAAGAGTCCATATGCTTCATCAATATTGGACAAACCATAACAAGTTTGACAAAACCTACCCCTCACAAAATTACTCACTAAATTGGGTTGAAAAACAGAATCCTTAAAATCCATCCACTTTCCCAGCAAAGCTAGAAGTACAAATAAATTGGAGAACAGCTCGACTATTTTCATCTGTTCACTTCCAATTACTGACAGAAGACAGTTCTGTGTTTAATAGAAAAATGCTATTTACTCTGCATCACCCTCTGATGGACAACTACATAATTGCAGTATTCACTGTTATCACGGTGACGATGCAAGGTCTAAGCTCTTCACTCCACATTTTTCTTCAATTTTCTGTTGGACGTTATTCAATTAGGAAGAAAGAACGTTTCACTGTGAAAAGGAAATGCAAAAAGCAGATTTTTTTCCCCTTTGAGTTTTTGAAGCCTCACCCTTTCAAGGAGTTCTTTATGATGCAGTCTTTTGATTGTCGAGTGGGGAGTTCTTTCAATAGTGTCAGCCCCTGGCTTTCCTTGGTGTCAGGGGACGGCCAATCAATATCCAGCACTGACCCTTCTGGTCATATAATGCACAACTGAACTGACTCAGCCTGGCCTGCACAAAAAAAAAAAAAAAAAAAAAAACTCAAAAACACCTCACCATAGCACACAAAATGACACCAGCATATCGAACAAACAAAAAAGGTCATGAAGCAGAGAGGCGCTATGTGCTCGATGTCAGTGGCATCAGGCAGGAGAAAAGGTACACAGGTTCATCATGCAAAAGATATTCTTGACCACTACGGCAGTAAAATGGACCAGCAGTAAGCCATCCACTGTTCGTTTATTTAAGTGTCAGCGACTGGAAGTGTTACGTAACTGGTGGCAGGCCTACTGGACAAAAAGCATCTGCTTGGTTGATCGGCCACAGACTCCGTGCCTACCACGGCAGCTGGCACGGAGCCAAACTCCCACCGATTCAGTCAGCCAAAAAAAGAACCTAGCATTGAACACTTGAATCAAATCTGATCAAAGCACTGCTTGCCAATATAAGACGTTTATTTGTTCAGGCACAAGTACTATGTTCTAGGTGCCTGTTAATAAAAAAATTAACAAACAACCTCCAATAAAAACATTCAGAAATGTACCCTGGAGGGACATCTTCATATTTGTCTTTTTAAACCCAAGGAAACGGTTCTGTCAACAATCCAGCTACAGTACAAATTTTTATTTTTGACCCATCAGTATGCATCAGATCGCTCCGTCCCCACCGAGCAGCCATGGATAGCAGGCTGCCTTCCCTGATTTCATAGTGGCGCAATAAATTACAGGTCCATTTACAAAACAGCATCACACCCGCAGTCACTGGTCACTCTGCACATTGTCCCAATAACACATGGAGGCATGTACAACCCACATTCCCGTTCAATCTCACGCCAACAATTCAAATTTCTGGGTCAGCAGCATAGCAAATATTATATTTTTGCCAAGTAATAGCCTTGGACGCCACAGGCTCCACGAAGCCCTACTGACCAATATTTTATGGCGGGCTGACAGACAGGAGTCTTTTGAGGGTTATAGATTTTTGCTTGTCCTGTGATGTTTTCATTCCTTTTTTTTTACCAGCAACAACTAATCTGCATGTTCCAACATTAACATTGAACATGTAAATTTGCCAATTACTTGTGCTCTATGATCCACGTATAGGGCCATTGGATATTTTCCTTCATTTTTTTCTGGCCACCAAGGGCTATATTTTTTTATGAGGGATGGTGACGCACAGTAACTGGGCAACATTTGTGACTCAAATGGCCCTGAAATGTGGGTCGATATCCCTCATACATAAATAACTAATAAAAGGATTTGATAGGATTCATGCTATGTTTTTGTAATCTCTTTCTGATTGATGCTCATGAAGCATAAATGTGACGTCCGCTTCATTTTTTACCAGCAGCATTATGAGAGTGCCTCATCACCACAGCCATTGCTGCAGACGCAGGATTCCAGGGAGTTAAATCCAAGGTACAATTCCTTCATTGATGGTTACGCATACATAAACACACCCCACATGCTTTACAAATTAACTCCCCTGTGACCCTAGTGTTTCGTGTGAGTCGACAAATCCTACAAGAAGCACTGACCTGTTCACTGCTACATGGGGCCTGCCTCAGGGGGAACTGTTTGACCACCACTGACACCTGGCTTTATTTCTGCTCGGCAACCTCTGTAAAAAACAAGATGCATAAAAAAACCATAAATCCTTTTACAGCAATATTAATATCAAAGCTATTCATGCTCATTGATTCAAACTGCTACGTATCAAAGCATACAGATCTCCCCAGTACCTGGCTTTGTGGGGTGAGAAATCTAAATTAAGACTGCAATAATAGACTTCACGGGCCACAGTAGGGACAAGTGATATTTTGATAACTAGACAAAAAATAACAGGGATATTTGAACCTTGACCTGCAGCCAGTGTCTTGTTGCTTGCATACCAGTGTGGGGACACCACACAGTGCACCCCATTACCTTGTGGAGCTTTGACACACAAGATGTTACCCACTGAGTGTGTGTGTGCGCTTTTAGACACAAGATGTAACCCACTGATCATTCGCATGGGGGGGGCACATTGCCTTGTGGAGCTTTTAAAGACAAGTTGTAACCCACTGAGTGTGTACGCGCATGGGGGACCCCATTGCCTTGTTAGAGCTTTCAGACACAAGTTGTAACCCACTGAGCGTGTGCAAGCATGGGGGGCCCCATTGCCTTGTTAGAGCTTTCAGACACAAGTTGTAACCCACTAAGTGTGTGCAAGCATGGGGGGCCCCATTGCCTTGTTAGAGCTTTCAGACACAAGTTGTAACCAACTGAGTGTGTGGTGCTGGACCCCCTATTACAGTTACTGATGAGTCACAAAACTTTATGTAGACTCTTCCCATTTAGGGGTTTACTCAATCAGCTTCCAATATACAATATCTGGCTGAGATTAAATAAACAAAAATTCAAGTTCTCCACATCTAGAATGTTTTTAAATATTTTTTTTTAAAGTTGATGCTTTTCATTGAAAGCAAATCTACAACAGAACACAACACCTAAATAGTGCGAAATATGCCTTTTTTTTCTAAAAGAGAGATTGAATTGAATTTTTATTAATCACAAAAGTACATTCAGTTAAGTTGCCATACATACCTGTGGGGGATATAGATAGTGTAGATATCACAGGAGTTTTTTTACATGGGGGGGGGGGGGGGGGAACTCAGATCAAATTGCACTACGCTAGGTTTTCCTGACCTCTGAAGGTGTGCCTTTTAGCCAGCTCCATAGTGAAAAGTGCAGGCATACCAAAAACACTAGAGAATCTCCAATTAAGACCACCAATTCACAGTCCTATTTTACTTTATCCTCAATTAAATTACATCTGTATTAAGAAACTTCCCCAACTGAGACCACATTTTTAGTCCCTTAAGTGGTTTTAATGAGAGATCCCATTCTATTTGAGATGACAAAGCTGACTCTATCGCTCTTCCCTCGCTTGCTCATTCACGTGCGCACACACACACACACACACATCATTTCAGTTAAATGGAAAACTCCCTATCAATAAATAACAGACTCTTCGAATTATTTCAGTTGCAGTACTGAAAACTGCACATACTGTTCCAACAATACTGAAAACCACAAAATAATGACCCGGGACAAGCTTAATGCTTTTTTTCAAATGACACTTTTTGCAGGCATAAACAATAACATAACTCATTTATTATTGCAGTAGCCAGGTGCCGGGCAGATCTTATCTGTACCAATTTAGTAATAATGTTTGGTTTGACAGGTATTCTTTATTCATAATGAAGCTCTGCAATTATAAGCAAAACTTCACTTATCGAGCTGATTGATCATTTGCCGGGTTCATATTTATTCATTATTATGTGAGTTGTCTTTGCTGAATATTTAACTTAGACCAGGAGCTGCTACTCAGACAGACATGTACAGGTACAGGCTCCGAAACATGTTCTGGGTAGTTACCTGCTGAAGACCCTTTAATTTATTTGGGCTAATACAGCCTATGTCAAAATTGTACAAAAGCACATGTGTAATATGGGCAAAGGTTCTTCCATATGTATATAGGTGAAACAGTGACAGGTTAGCTTATGGAGAGTTAAGAGGTGACACTGTGGAATTGGGTAATGACTACTAGGAAGTGGTTCTGAACAAAAAAACACAAATACAATCATGTCCATAACCATTTGTACTCAATGGTACAAAGCATGTACAGTATTCAGTATGTCACTGATTTTGTTTTGTTTTTTTCATTTTCACATTGAAACAAATCAAACAACATGTGGATGTATGGGGGGGGGATAATTGGTACAGACCAGTCCGTAGTGCTTCCTAAAATACAGTTGGCTAACGACAAGAGCATTAAATTATAAATAAATTACAAAACCAAAAATAATCTGTTTAGACCTACTGTTGCAAGGCCCATTAATTGCTTCTAGGTCCATTGCTTTACCTCTTAATGGATGAACAATTTCATTGATAAGTAAAACAGTTAACCACAGGGCATTGTACAAAAAAGTATCAACACCAAAAATCAGTCAGCATGAACATACTGTCAAACAGCTACCACATAAAAACGTTTTTGCTTAAGTGATGTAAACACTTAAATAATTTGGCCAATATTTCAGCCAAGTCAATGACATCTATTTTGATGCATTCATTAATGACCCAGGCCCATTTCTGCAGGGCCCATGAATATTATATAACACAAAAACTCATTTCATATTAACAACCAGAGTTTGCTTTTATATATATAAACGGTGCTGCGTATTTCCAAAAGCCAATAATAGGTCATATCTTGGTGATTAGCTTTCAGTGCTGACAAGTGATGCATAAGAGAGGGTATATATTATATGACCTCTTGTTTTGTAGAGTATGTATACATGCCTGGACCATCCTCAGTGTCTTAGAGACTGCCTCTAACAACACTGGCTCTTGCTATTGGTCAGCTCCTGGCTTGACCCTCTGTTGGCCTTTCTATGCTCTGCTATTTTTAGCAATTCCTGATGAAAAACTACTGCTGGTATGTTTGCTAATTGATACAAAATGTAGCTAAATGTGACCAGATGTGGACCTTATAAAAAAACACAGATATTTCATTAAATCCTGTCATTGAAGGCCACATCCCTTGGGCTGCAAAAGAATCCCGGGCAGTGCTTGAGAGCCTCTCTAAGCGTTGTGCGAGTACAAAGTTCAGCTGTGTTTACATCATCACCCACACTAATTACACACTGTTGCAATCCATCATTGTTGAGGGAAACTGGCACCAATCTGCGAGAATGAAGTCTACCATTGCTCTTACAATTCCCAAAGTGCAACATCTCCCCCAGTTCTTCTGACCTTTTTGCACTCACAGTTAACCTCTTTCCACTCAAAAATGCCTGGCTTTTAAATCTTCTATGCTTCAGTGTTTTCACTTAGACTATCATTTATAGAGACCATTTGGAGAGAAAATTGTGGAGAGGTCTGTCTGGCAATCTTGCCCCTGGTCAATGACTATCCTTGACTCAGGGCATATCTTCAGTGCCCCAGCCCATGCCTGGCATTAGTTGTTGACTGTCATGAAAGGGTTAAAGAGGAAAAGCCCAGATGGTGGTCAGTGGGTGCTCCAACCTTTTTTTCTTATCCTTGAGGTTAAAAAAATACATACATCTGTACATGCATGTATTAAAGTTAAACATCAGCAAGAACTTACAAGGACCAGGTAACCACGCCATCTTTTTTCACAATAACCCTATAGGACTTGCTCAGTTTTTTTTAAAATCCAACTTCCATTTAAATAATAAACACCTGTGCCTCCCTGTCTGTCACAGTCTGTCCCTCCCTGTGCCTGTCCTGCCACAGTCTGTTCCTCCCTGTGCCTGTCCTGCCCTGCCACACAGTCTGTCCCTCTCAGTGCCTGTCCTATCACACAGTCTGTCCCTCACTGTGCCTGTCCTGTCCTGCCACACAGTCTGTCCCTCCCTATGCCTGTCCTTTCCTATTTCAGTCTGTCCCTCCCTATGCCTGTCCTGTCCTACCACAGTCTGTCCATCACTGTGCCTGTCCTGTCCTACCACAGTCTGTCCATCACTGTGCCTGTCCTGTCCTACCAGTCTGTTCCTCCCTGTGCCAGTCCTGCCCTGCCACACAGTCTGTCCCTCTTGGTGCCTGTCCTACCAGTCTGTCCCTCCCTGTGCCTGTCCTGTCCTGCCACACCCTGTGCATTGTACTGTTCTCTGAGAGTCAGGGCCTGGTGCTGGGCTCCAAATTGTCATCATTTTGACAATTCAGTTCAAGGCTTCCATTCTGCAACACCTCCTACAGGTTGTATTTTTTTTTTATCCAATTTTTCAATGTAATTTTATTCAAGTTTTTTATTCTTTTATTTGTGGCAAAATGTGTACAATTCTTTCAGTGCTCTATTTACTCCACCAAAATGCTGAGTGCAGTCTGACCACTGCCCATTTGAGCAAGTCCCACACAGGTGGCTCCCCTTTCAGGGCTACTCCACCAGCTAAAAAAACCCCAAGTGAACCCCCTTTGACTGCTATTACCTATTAGAAATTTGACCAGGTTTCAGCAGGATTAATACCATCTACTGACCACAGAAGCAATACAGCAGATACAACGGTACTTTTGCAAGCCACATGTAAATAAAGACCCACTCTGAACTCCACCAAATGACTACAATCTTAATTAATTATCCAAGAAGTGTTTCTTTCCTTTTAAAAGCTCCTCAGGAACTGACAATGTTTTCTGACTGTCAACAATTGAGGTCTACTAGTCCAATGTACTGATCCTGTCTAAGGTTCAGAAAAGTGAAGCCACATTGATTCCTTCCCAGAATTCCCACTCTGCTGCAATTCTTTACTACTAAAATGCACGTAAAAAAAATTACACAGCTGCAAGTGGAAGGGGGCACATGACGGCCAAAAGGTCACTTTTACCCACTCAAGATGTGCACATTTTTGTGATTGCTTTAAGGGGCAAGGATGTGAGTGATGTTGTGATAG
The DNA here is from genome assembly GCA_964020975.1 of Hermodice carunculata. NCBI lineage: Eukaryota > Metazoa > Annelida > Polychaeta > Eunicida > Amphinomidae > Hermodice > Hermodice carunculata. The sequence goes on from OZ026623.1 coordinate 25,012,209, forward strand.
CATACAGATGACCACCAGCACAGCCACACCAACAACACGCCACTCACAACTTACCACCAACCACACTGCCCTATGGTACCAACCTGTACACAATATGGACCACGGTGCATTCAAAAGTTTGAGGAATTGGGGGGACCAAATGTGACCTGGCAGTTTCACAAAGTGAAAGGCCCTGAACAATCCTAAAATATAATCTTTCACTTGAAAATTCAATTTTTGCAGTAAAAAGTGGGGCTGTATGCAGGGATCACCCCCACCCCAACCCCCCAACCCCCAATTCATGGGGGCAGGGTGGAGGTAGGGGCAAATTACCAGTGGAAACTCATTATAATGACACTATTTGTTCCCTTAGAAACAAACTTTTGCCTTACAAAACTTGTGTCATTATAATGAATATGTCGGATATCTGAGTGTCGTTATAATGAGGTTTCACTGTATATAGTTAAACTTCAAATGAACACATCCATTCAGAGCATGGCTATCTCTTATGTTAGTGTCTTGCTTTTTGTTCCCAAACATGCTATATTTCCCATGTAATAACATGCCATGTCTTCATATTCTACATAAGAATTTTAATATTCATGTCAACTAATGTGAACTCAATACACTGCTCCTTCTCTTATAAGGCCGGCCTGATGACAGACTATCCCTCAAAAGAGACCACTTCTCCATGACACTCTTACATGTGTACAGCCACATTCCTGGTGACCTTGGGGTGACCTTATATTAAGAGGGCACCACTGTTCTTTCAACATATCCCCGATTTATTATTATTCCCCCTTTTTATTTAAATTTTTGGTGAGGGTGGTTCTTCCTACAACTTTTTTTGATAAGAGATATAATTTTTAGCTTGGAAATGGAATTAAAAAACATTTTGAACCAATACTTTTTATTTGTAGGTTGTTCCAAGTTCAAAAAAATTTTTAGAATGCCAAATGAAACACGAAAAAAAAAAAAAAAACACAGCTACCAACCAATGCTACACTGTGACCTCAAAGGTTAAGTCAGCTTTGCTAACACTGCCCGGTAACCTCAAGGGTTAAAAGTCAGTTTTGCTAACACTGCCCTGTAACCTCAAGGACTAAGTCAGTTTTGCTAACACTACCCTGTAACCTTAAGACTAAAGTCACAGTAACCAGTAAACCACCAATTGCCATTTGATGAGGATCATTATCAAATACAACACATGACACACAACTCCTACCACCCATATTTCTTGTGATGTAAGCCCCAAACCAAATTCAATACAGTTGTTCCATGACCTTAAGAATCAGGTCAAGGTTAACCTAATTAAGAATCACAATCATGTACAATGCCACAGTCCAAGCTCAAGTGGTTCTTCAGGAATCAAGTGAACAGGTAACTGAAGCAACCCTGTGACCTTTGGAATTATGTGAAGGTCACCAATGTGAAGATCAAAGTCACATTTCACACACCTCTAAATTTTTCAACCTGAAATAAGGAAGCCTTTTCTCCCCCCCCCCCCCCCTCCCCAGTTGCTGATGGATTGACAAACAAACATCAGATATGCTCAACTGATTAAAAAGTCAGGTGTGACAAAAATACCAAAAATTTTGAAACACCTGTGTGAACTTGAAGAAAATTACAAATGTGAAAACATGAGTCATCACCATTTGTCCAGTACTCTGGTTCCATTCATTTATTGATCATTGTGGGAAAAAACAAAAACTTGGAGCAAATGTACATATACTCATTCTTACCTTGAATGAATTCTTAAAAAGTATACTTGGATACACTACGTACTGCAATTTAGAAAGGTAACAGGTAAAAATTGAAAAGATAAAGTACTCTTGTTTTTCTTTTCTTTGTTCTTCTTCTTTCTTCTTTTTTTTTTTTTTTTTTGAAATAAAAAGCAGCTGGAAAACAAGATGACAAAAAGCACAGTACAGTTTTAAATTTTAAGACATTAATGCATTCTGCCAGTCCAACCCAATAGAAATGTACTTAAAACAAGGAATGTTTCCCCAGGAAAAACCTATTGAATTCCTGGCTACTGGCAGCCAATATGAATCATAAATATTAACATTACCAAGTCAGGCAGCTCCCAGACGTGGGCTAGAGACACAAAGCCTGTCAGACTGTACCGCATATGTCCCCTACATGGACTTTTGTCATAGCTTACAGCAAAATAAGTCCAGATAAATGCCTGGCAAAAATTACAATAAATTTACAAATATTAAGATGGGAAAAAAATTCCCAGAGCTCAGATTACGCAGCAGCGTTACATAACATAGCCAGCTGTGCCAAGTTTCCGATAAGATAGGCTATGTTTGCTGGAATTATCCCTGTTAGCTCACAGCGCTGACTTATTATTTCATAATGAAACCCAGCACATTTGACAAATTACGTCTACAGTCTTCAGTTTTCTGCAATCAGTTTTATGACAGACACGCTTAGTTGTTTGTCTCTCTGAGTTTCTACATGTCCAGTATTTATGTACTGCTACCAGTAGCTCAAAAGGAAACAATTTATTTCAACACAAAATTGTTTGGAAAATATTTAACATCACCACACTCGGGGGGGGGGGGGGGGGGGGGGGGGAAACACTTCTACAAAGAACTAACATATCAATTTTCCATCCTGTATGGTTGCCATGGTTACAACCCCAATACAGTACAACAAATATATACTTTTCCTGGTAATTAATGTGACCCATTGTTAATCTTCCCACTTTGTCCACCACGACACTAATGACTCCATCTATCTTATTCACATTTTTGCCGCTCCTAGAAACATAAACGGAACCCTGCGCCTTGTGCCTACTCACCACAAGTAATTAACTGGCTTCTTACAGATTACAAATTCTGCAGGCTGACAACTCCATTTTTGCATCATCAGAGGCGGCAGGGCAAAATGTCCCATTACGTAATTCCTGACTGAGATAGCTCTAAAACGCAATCGGCCATCCTGGGCTTATATTTTATGAAGTAGTTCCCAAGGCCACTATTAATAGAGTGTTTTACTGGTCGGTCAATAAGTGTGTTGCGGCATATCTGATGATTATTTTCCATACCACTGAGAGGCTCCCACTCTCCATATCCATTTACCAACCTTTTGCATGTATTTTGAATGAGCCAGTGCTCTTACGTAAGTCTCTTCATGTTGACTAATTTGTTGAGCTTTACAGTAGAACAAACGAAAAACACAGTTCATGGACCAAATCTGCATCAGCAAATGACCCATACAGCTGTAAACAAGTGTTTCTTTAAAACCCCAATTCTCAAGGTTAAAAAATAAAAAGGCATTACGTGACCTATTTTTAATTAGGAATTACACAGTAGGTAAATTTCCATTACTGGTTGCCAGTTACTCCAGGAAATGTCACGTCCATTTTCATGAACATAGCATGACCAACTATTCATGTCACATACATAATCCATAAAAACCTTGTTCTACTTGGCAATGCAAGGTATTTCTCTCCACAAATCTTAATGATGGGGAATAACTATATGAATTGGTATCTTTCAGTTTGAGAGAAACAAAATATGTCTAACACAAGATATTTTGAACCATGATTAACATTTTTAGCTTGACAGCATGGCTGAGTTTTCATCTATCATGGTCAACTACTTCTTCTTTGATATTTTGTTTTATGCACTCATTCCTGCATCAATCAAGACTTTGAATGAGTGCAAACAGGTTTTTTTGTAAATCTGACCACTGTCCGTATTACTACCAAATGCCATACACTAGTGGCTGGTATTTACTGAAACTCTTTAAGAATCTCTGATGCTCTACTGTTTATAGTAATATACAGTTTGTCAGTGCTGATCACAACAAAGATGCTTCATGAGTTAAATTAAGTGTAAGAATGACTCTACACTTAAATTGTACTAAAAGACATTTCAGTCAAGCATCAGCAGCTCTCTTTTTCTAGCAAAAATGAACATGTCAGTCAACAGCTCTCTGTCACTGCAACTGACACCTATGGTAGTCATTGGGAGTCTTGTCAGGGCAAACCTGGAAAAAAGACCTTTCATTTTGTCTGAACACAACCTGAAGGCAATAACTAAGATACATCTATCAATATTATAAAAAGTAGATACATGTATCAATATCTTAAAAGGTAGATACATGTATCAATATTTTAAAAAGTAGATACATGTATCAACATTTTAAAAGGTAGATACATGTATCAATATTTTAAAAGGTAGATACATGTATCAATATTTTAAAAGGTAGATACATGTATCAATATTTTTAAAAAGTAGATACATCTATCAATATTTAAGCAGGAAAACATATGTAGGTCAATTATATAACTTGTCATGTGGCACAGTCAACGTTCTGCATTAATGATATTAATCACAAAAACCAATGCACCATAAACCAGACAAAAACATGTTTCAAAGTACAAACTGAACCAGCTGCCAGTGTGGATTTAGATCCTGGGTGATCAAAATGCTAATTATAATCTTGTCAACACTGCAGGACTTCAGGATGTGTGCTTCCTGTCCACTCAATATAGTCAAGATCACCATTTGAGGGGGTTGCAGGTGAAGATTAGGGGTCCACTGTGATGCCCCGCTGGCCAATACCAGGAATTGGGGCTCCTAACTGTACAAGACGTTAGGAGATTTTTTTTAGGGAACTCCCTCATGAAAAGGGTGAATCTTGAAAGTTATGTTGCTGTCTTCCCAGAAAATCTGCAACTAATGTTGCTTTGTCTCGGAACAACCACATGTACACCCTCTGGCCAGTTTCGGGGGGGGGGGGGGCTGTTTTCCCTGGTAGGTTTTAAGTGATTTTAGTCTTCACCCAACTACCCAATGTATCTGCCAACTGCCCAATGTATCTGCCTTTTTTGGTCACCTATTTTGTACGCTTAATGGATGTTTTTCAGTGGCGCTGTGATTAGGTTTTATTTGTGACAACAAGATGACCAGACAAAAATCAGTGCTGTGAAAACTGTGATGCCCAGAAACAGGCAAAGCCACCAGACCTATCCTCCGACTCTCTTGACACCCGTCTTAAAACCTCAAATCTTTAAAATTTATAATAGCTTCCCAGACAACTCTTGAGACAACTTCATGAGGTGACTGAAAAACATTCTCAATTTGTGTTTGTTTTCCTTAAAAAGTGTAGGAATTTTTGTATTAGGTCAATTTTTAGACAATTTGTTTTAGCCTTTTGTGGTCAGAATAAGACTGAGTCAACAGCATTCCTGGGTGCCAGCCTAGGCCAAGGAAAGCTATTGACCTTGGGCACACCATAATGATAGGTATTAAATTTATCTACAATTTGCAGCAAAAGAAAAAAAGAAAAAAAAAATGTTTGATACTGTCATGAAATACAATTCAAAACCTGAATGCAGATGACAGTCAAATCCGGGCACATTTGGGTGACTGGAGCCACAAGGAGTCAAAAAGCCACCCAGAAAAACATCTTACACTGTGCTGGTGTCCAAAACACTTCCCTCTATGTTTATCTCTCTGACAAGTTTTCAACAAATGGCTTTCGAAGAGATATCCACATAGAAACATCTGACTTTGTATTTGTTTACCTGGATGGTTGCCTCCATATTTATCAAGTTAAACATCCCGGGTACTCTCGGCCACCTTTATGAATGCTGATTTGCTATAACACCTTCTCACCATGCCTGGCATGGCAACTACAATTCAAGCAAAGGCCTCCATTTTTACTAATCAACCATGGCTTCAAAAGAGTCCAATCCACAGAGGGCCAATAAATAAGAGACAGGTATCATGAGCATTTTTCGCAACGTGACAAGACTTCATCCTCAGAGATCAATGCTGCACCCCCAGACCAAAGTAATCCATTACATGTAGTGGATTGATTGGACCTAATCAATATGTATGACCTTGGCAATCTTTGTGCATTTTTTTCATCCACTTATTTCAACCAAAACTGGAAAACGTTGCACTTACATAAACATTCTTTTCATGCACGGAATCGTAAGACGTTAGCAGTGACAAAATACCCAGTGTGTGTAGCGAATCTTGTGCTGTTCAAGTTTTCATCACTACCACCACCCAAAAAAGATGACTCTTTCAGTGTAGGGCATTACATTGGTTTCCATTTTCTTTGAACTGATTGTAATAATATTTGAAGGGTGTATGTGACCATGATGTCCATTACTGCCAGGACTGGTGACTTTTTGCCACGTTTAATCTTGTGTTGGAAAAGCTTTAAGTGGACCTCTCTGAGTGCACAGCGCTGATCCCTGTTTGGGGACCAACTCAGAATGTCAGAAATTTCTCCTTTCAAACAGCCACTTGTTACCACTTTGAAGTGATTGACATCAACATGAAGCAGTCATTTCAAGAGACAACTGCAATTTCTCATTGTCCACCCTGCCTCATCCTTCATATAACCTTCTCTAGGCTTTCTCCATTGAAACTGGAACTGCATCTCCACAGAAAAAAAAAAAACTTTTGAATCAACTACCAACTTGCCCAGTCTCCACAAGTATTCCATTTCACCGGAATTCAGGCACAGAAAATATGAGAAAGAACACTTTAAAAAAAAAATAAATAAAAAATAAAGTAAGCTAGCCAACAGTTACAGTGACATACTCTCGCTAGTATGAGGTATGGAGTGAGTTTTGTTCCCACTGGTATTTTTCATGTACGGGACTCACACCCACACAACGCTGGGCAGAACCGTGAGGACAAATCACAGCAATGGAACACCACCTGCTTTCAAACATCACCTTTTCCAAGATACTTTGCTTCAGTAATTCGTTAATTTTAGCCTCCTACGAGACACAACAATCTGGCCATTTACATGATGAGGTCTCCCACCACAGGTTTCAATGTACATGTACCCACTATGACACTTCATGTAAATTTCGGGGTCAGACTACATATTTATTATTTATTCATTTATTATTAATTATTGTTATTATTATTATAATCAATCTGAGATTCCATCTTGTTCCCATCACTTTTTTCATGACACTCAAATGTATTATGTATCAGTACTGGCCTCATCCAAATAAACATCATTTTTCTGGCTTTGTTCCATCACTCTTGGATTCTCCCCAATACAGACTTCGGTTTCCCACACTGTTTAAACCACAACAAAAAATACACCTTCAGAGACGACCCCTCCCTGATCACACTTGGGCTAAATCCAAGTATTGGTTTCAAAAGACAAGAAAACCTTTGCCTACATGTGAACTGAAGCCAAGCTTGTTGTACATGTTTGACTATCACTTTGTCTTGTTATATGCCTGTCTTCTTGCAGGGGCACCTTCTATCTTGACAGTCAACATTACATTCTTTCTACTGTTACAAGCCGCCCCAAATGCCCTTCAAGAGTGCCCTTGTAAGACAGGGTGGTCTCCTCAGAGGGGAACTGTACAATGAATGTGTGACACTCTGTCCATAAGAATGGTCGTCTTTTAATCCGCGTGGCTCTCTGGAGAGGGGGGGACCACTTTAGTACAGTAGCCCATCCCTGCTATAAAGACCTCCTTCCACGACTCACCACACCTTTTTGATGCTGCTCTTTAAAAACATTTAAATCATTTCTTTAGCAATTTTCCCTGTTACTCAAGACCACCTGCTGCACAATACCACTTTGTGCAGGTAGTATATGGGCAGTCTTAACCCTTCCCCCCTTATATCAGAAAAAACTGGTGGGTAGTATATGGGCAGTCTTAACCCTCCCTCCCGTATACCAGAAAAAACTGGTGGGTAGTATATGGGAAGTCTTAACCCCCCCCCCCCACCAGAAAAAACTACCGCTTATTATATGGATAGTCTCAACCCACCACCCCCCCATACCAGAAAAAACTGGCGGGTAGTATATGGGCAGTCTGAACCCTCCCCCCCCCCCCCCCCAACCAGCCAAACTGACTGCTCATCAAATGTCATCTGCCTCAGTGTTTTTGACTAATTTCACAGTAATTGAAAAAAAATGCATGAGAATTGTAAATGCGACCTATGAAAATAGCATGACCCAGATCAATCGCATGACCCTGGAAACCCACCACAAGGAGAGCTGTTTCTTCACTTTTAATTCAGGGGGGGGTATGGATTGAATAGTATGTACAATGAAATCCTGTTAAAGTGACACTCAGATAGCCTACACATTCAATTAACTCATTCCATACCAGTCCCTGATTTTTTCTGTATATTAAGCTAGACTTAAGACAACAATTACATACTTAAATTCTTCATGAAAAGAGCTTTCATTCAAGTACCAACATGTCTATAGTCTTAAGTCAGTGGTTCTGGCACTGCCTCGCAAGTCATGCTGCAGCTGCCGCAAGACCAAAAAATTTTGGTCCTTTAGCTGAAACACACATTTTTTTCCTTAGAAACCGCCCCAAGGGCAAGTGTGGCACAGCCATTATGGTCTCTTAATAGAGGCACAGTTGACCCTGTTTTCAGACACTACAGCGTCACCTGCTACCCGAGCAAGGCAATGTCCACTTTATCACAGCACTTTAGAATGGAAAGTCCAAAACTTTGTTTGAGAGACAATACTTCATTATGTTTTATATGCACAATTTGGACAGTTACCCCATAAAGTCAAGGGACCCTGCATTACTTCCATATAAATCTGCTGCTTTCACCCAACATATAAATAAAGAAATACAGTAAAATCTGTCCGAGTGGTCGCCTGTGTTCAGTGGGCACTGTTGCCTGGCCCAGTTCCCTATACTTCCCATGTTTATGGACCTGCGCTAAGTGGGCACCTGTCTTAAGTGAGCACATTTGCCCTGTCCTGTGGCCGCCTACTTTACACAGGTTTTACTGTATTGAACAGTTTTACGTTTATCTTTTGTTATAACACACTCAACAAGTTACCTTTGAAATCAACACATTTTTTTTTTTACTGCCAGATGATATAATATAAAGCACATGGAAATCTTTTGGCTTATCACCTGTCATCAAAATTTAAAGATATTACATGTATATCACTTGGCATTCAGAGTGATATTTCATTGGTCAAGCACCAATGACATTTTGCTGGAATGCCCATGTTTAATCACTATGCTTGCTATTTTTGCTCATTATCTGAATTAGAGTTAGGTTTACGGTAATTATTTTGTTTATTACTCACCAATTTTTGCTCTGACATCATGCAGCATGAATAATAACAATAACCCAGTACTTATAGGTCCCTATCTGATTGGATAACATGGAGCCATTTAACCCATTACTGGCTGGTCAGACCTTTCCTGTCTAAACAGCTCTGAATTCTAACAGGAATCGCATATTCCCAGTCCCTGCGAATCAAAAGGGATTTAATTTAAGTATAAATATGTGAACTCTAATGTCAGCATTTAAAGCCCTGCCCAGCCAACAGTGGCAGCTGTAACGTGACTTGCCCCGGTGAAGCCAAACCACTCACCTAGGGCCAGGACCCTCTTTGTAGAAATGAGTTACCTTCAAATAGGAAGCCACAATTTGTGTTCATGGGTAATAATCTAAATTCCTAGAAATTTTCCAAACCATTAGTTGGTGTTTTGTTTTTACTCACAATAGTTCCATGCAAGACAAAAAATACCGAAAAAAGTCCAAGAGCACAAGTGTCAGGAAAGAACGGGAAGTCCCTGCCAGGTGGAAAACCAACGCTAACATTTTATTTCCAAGTTTATCTACCCTATGACTACGTACTCACGAAAAGCACAATTCAAGAGTCAACTGCTGCCAAACTACTATGTTTTGAGAGCTATCAGTGGATACATCTTCTCCTTATTAAATAACCTGGTATGTCTTCCTGTTTCTTCAAAAACCTGGCATATTGGTGCTCAGGTCTATTCATTTCCTCTTGCCTAGCAACAGGCCAGATTCACATGTAAGGGGCCACAATAGCCAATTGCACTCTCCCTTTCACGTCAAAGCTCTTCGACGTTAGAAAACGCTCACGTTTAAGTTGCTAACATGAATGTTTACCCTGGTATATAAGCACGTAGCGGGGGCTGTTAACTTCAGTTTCTCATGAGATGCGTGAGCATCGAAACCGGACAGACTTTTCACACGCCTTGGAAGATTGAATCGCTGTTCCATTCTGGCTTGCCCAGTCGTATTTGCTGGAAACCACACAAATCATCCCTTTCATAGTACATGTACCTGAATTAATTTTGCTGTTCACAATGTAGTGAAGGTAATGCTTATTACCAGGTGCCTACAAAAACATAACAAGTTTGACCCCAAATGTCATATGTCAACTGGACTATAAAATCACCTTCTCACAACTATCAATTATATCCATCCAACCCACAATAATGCCCAGGTCTTCACCTCCCTGCTTATCAACACACTCCTTTCTCTTTTCTCTCTTCTGCCCACCTGATGTATGTAGCGCACACCTATTGACTTCTTTATGCTGGTTATTGGAGCTAGAAAGAAGCTTCGTCACAAAAGATTAACTTACAGTATTTCATTGTGTTTATATTTTGCCATTCTGTGCCACCAGCAAAATAAGCGAAAATAAAAATACTGGGAAAATCAAGTGGATTTTTGAGAGTGTTTATTTTGACCCTGTTGTGTTTTCATTTTCACAATTAGTGCCAACAGCAAAATTAGCAAAACTACAAATACAGGAACATCAAGTTAATTCAAGACTATTTATTTTTACCCTGTTGTGTTTTCATTTTCACATGATACCAACAGCTTAAAAAAAGAAAAACGCAAAGATAAAAAAAAAGAGGAAATCAAGTGAATTTAGAGCATTCATTTAATCCTGTGAAGATCCAGACCACGCCTGTCGCCCACAAGCCCTGTACCCAAACAACACCATGGTCACCTGTTGACTGACACTCTATAACTCTCAATATCAAAAACATGTCAACAACATTTATGCCATTGGACCTTTGCCAGTAGGAAAAGTTGCATGTTGATACATGGAGGAGAGGTCACTATGGGTTAACTATTATGTCGATACATGGAGGAGAGGCCGCTAAGGGTTAACTATTATGTCGATACATGGGGGAGAGGTCACTAGGGGTTAACTATTATGTCAACACATTGAGAATAAGTCATAGAGGGTTAACTATTACTTTTATTTAACATCTACACCCTACATGTACCTGGTTATATATTCAATTATTGGTATCTGCCATAGATCTGCTTACAAAAAAAAAATACTTCTTGGAACTATTTCTATTATAACCTTTGACCCAGGAAATGAAGTTCTGCCACACTAAACTTCCTTTTGCAACTGACATCTGGGTTTGCTCATCATTTAATTTTGCCCAAACTCTAAAAATTCATCCTATCTTTGTCACAAAGATGTATTTTCCACTGGCAACGGTATATCTGAATATAATTTTTGACAAATGTATCCCCTTTAAAGTTACTCAACAAGTACAATGGCAGTTTTATTTTATTTCTAATAAACCATTTTACTTCATTTTTTTCAGTCTGTTTAGTCAGCTTCCTCTTCCCTGCATGAAAGTTATAACTGTGCCTTTATTCTTCATACAAAACACATTTAATGTTCAAAAATTGATCACTAAGCACATTTTGAGGCATTTTATTCAGACTTTTTAAAGTCTATATTTTCACATTTAATGACCAGCACAAAATCATTAAAACATTACATCATACTTTACCAACAAGCAAGTGTATCTCCATGCACTTTTTTGCATATCACTGAAGCTTTTAAATATTTCTGAATATGGCCACAAATTGTTCAGACCTTCAGTTTTGCATGTCAATAAGTGAAAATTAAACTACAATGAAATAAATAAAAAGTCAATTTAGACGATGCAAAAACTGACCTGCAGACTCAGCAGCACAATACAAAGTGATTGATCGCCCAAGCCAGCAGCCTGTGCCTACAGCTGGATGTCACAAGCTGAGCTTGAATGAAAGGCCTTTGCCCTATTGCAGGCTATTCTGTATCATACCCTGTCAACCCTCACATACCAGGTATATTCAAATTACTCATAAAAGAGCTTTCATTCAAGTGTCAATATGCCTGCTTTAAAGTCTGGTGTTTCTGCACTGCCTGACAAGTAAATCATGTTGTATAAGTAGTTTCAACATTGCCTGACAAGTAAGTCATGTTGTATAAGTGGTTTTAGCATTGCCTGACAAGTAAATCATGTTGTATAAATGGTTTTAGCATTGCCTGACAAGTAAATCATGTTGTATAAGTGGTTTTAGCATTGCCTGACAAGTAAATCATGTTGTATTATGGGATTTAGCATTGCCTGACAAGTCAATCATGTTGTATAAGTGGTTTTAGCATTGCCTGATTTAGTAAATCATGTTGTATAAGTGGCTTTAGCATTGCCTGACAAGTAAATCATGTTGTATTATGGGATTTAGCATTGCCTGACAAGTCAATCATGTTGTATAAGTGGTTTTAGCATTGCCTGATTTAGTAAATCATGTTGTATAAGTGGCTTTAGCATTGCCTGACAAGTAAATCATGCTGCAGCACAAGTCAGGCAAAGCACAAAGTTATCATTGACCAAAACCTTAGCCACCATTTTGGACTGACTTTTGTAAGTCATATGCCCTCATAGGTGTAGCATGGGGTTGGCCCAATGTTCTGCTGAGGTATAGTCTGATGACCATCATCAAGAATTCCACTTCCTGAAATGCATTCCCTCCATGACCCTCAAAAATGAGTCAAGGTCATCCATATGATGCAATATACTGAATTTAGTGTCTTTTTCTAAAGTGCTTCATGATCTTCAAAAATAGGTCAAGGTCATGCAAAATATAACAAAATTTGACCATTGACCTAATATATATTCAGTGTAAATTTTGCAATTCCATCTCAAATTATTTTGTCATGGGCATCGCAATAAAATCATTTCCTGATATATGCATTTGCTCTGTGACCTTGAGAAAGTAGGTCAGGGTCCCCCACATTATGCTAAATCAGACTTCCATATATGATACATATTTGTCTTACATTTGGTGTTGTTAGCCTTCTGATTTCTCAACATGTTAAATCTAGTGTCCTTTTCTGCTGTAATGTCCTTGAAAAACAGTTCAAGGTCACCCAAAATTTTATCATGGGCCTGATGTATTTGTTGTAAATATACCAGTTCCATCTGAGTTTATATCACAATTAATTCCATGTATCTTCAATACTTACGATAAAAAAATAATTTCCCATAATGTATTCTGTACCTCGAGCAAGTACTTCAAGGTCATACATATTAAGCAATACAAAACTTCTACATGTGATATACATCTGCCATATATTTGGTACAACTGTATCAAAAGCCTTATTCTATCTCAACATATTGATATCAATGCGTTTTCAACACAATTTGGTCCACATCATTCGTAATACTACAGGTAGTGCCACCAAATGTCAACACATTCTTTTCTTTTAGCCTGATTGACGAATCTGTCAAGTTTCGTGATGGTTTATTAAAAACTTGTCGAAAAATAGCATTCTCAAAATTTTCCACATCTTGGCAGATATATTATGTAATACACCGGTAGATCTAGGGCCTTGAAATTTGTAGCCAAATTGGGAAATAAAACAGTAATCACTGCAAAATTTGCCCTGATTCTAAAATAAATGGCCATTTGCAAATTTCTGTAGCCAAAGAAATGAAACATTAGCATTTTGCTAATTGGCAAATGGCACCAGCAGCCCCTGGTTATACTGCAGATGGCATCACCCATATCAAACTTGTCCCAGATTTTCATACACTTGGTAAGTGCTCAAAGTTATATAGGGCTAACTTGAAAATTGTGAACTGTATATCCCACCATCAAGGAAAAGCTTATGGACGAACAGACATGAGCGATTGCATGAGCTCAGTTACCTATAGTCTGTGGAGCTAAAAACACCATCTGAAGTTAACAGCAAACGGAACTAGAGAGCTCCCTCTTTACAGTTCTAGTGGTGGGTCAAAAGAGTAGACTGTCTAAAGCTAAAACCATGAACCTTATTATGCACAGACTTTGAGCATACACGTAATAGGAAATGAGGTTCAGTGGGGCCATAGGGCCCACCCCATATAATACCATATTATCATCCCATAGGGCACACCCCATATATTACCATATTATCATCTCATAGTGCCCGACCCACATATTACCATATTATCATCTCATAGTGCCCGACCCACATATTACCATATTATCATCTCATAGTGCCCGACCCATATATTACCATATTATCATCCTACAGTGCACACGCCATATATTACCATCTCATAGTGCCCACCCCATATATTACCATATCATAGTGCCCACCCCATATATTACCATACCATAGTGCCCACCCCATATATTACCACATTATCATACCACAGTGCCCACCCCATATATTACCACATTATCATACCACAGTGCCCACCCCATATATTACCATATCATAGTGCCCACCCCATATATTACCACATTATCATACCACAGTGCCCACCCCATACATTACCACATTATCATACCACAGTGCCCACCCCATATATTACCATATCATAGTGCCCACCCCATATATTACCACATTATCATACCACAGTGCCCACCCCATATATTACCATATCATAGTGCCCACCCCATATATTACCACATTATCATACCACAGTGCCCATCCCACCACATCAGTTACCACATTATTATCCCTTTTACATGTCAGGGGCACTTGAAAAGTTAAATTCAAATGAGCTCCAACTGTAGACCTAAATTTGGAACTTTTCAGCTGTATCAAGTGGGACACCATCATAAAATCAACATATTAAAAGATACTTAACTACTGTAAATATGAGGCATGCATACTGATTTCCCACCAAACCTGCATACCTGGTTGTCTTAGCAACCATAATCTCAACTGATAAGATTCGGGCCACTGCCTGCGCTGCAAAGCAGAATATTGCTTATCTTTCGGAAATAGAGAATACTTAGTAGAGGCAGATGGAGGTTTACTCTTAACAGCAAGTTAGGAAGTACTTAATCAATACAATGGAGATTTATTCTTGTGAGCAATTTAGGAAGTACTAAATCAATACAACTTCGGTATTTGTAAACTTAAATTCTCTAAAAGACACTGCCTTTGTGAGAAAGGAGTATCTAGCCCTGGCTGTGACAGTGATATGTGTGTTTCGTGCAGGACAGGCCTGATCCCCTTGCTTTGTGGCATGAAATTATTATGCATGTCTTGTATTGCCATATTTTCACGTTTTAATTTTCAGTTTTTGTATTTTTGACATTTCATTGTAATTTTAATTTCACTATTTTGGACAGCATTCCTATTCCAACAATGTTAAATCCTATTTGACTACATTTTTAATAACGGGTACTCAGCTTTGTGCAACAGGCAAAATTACAGTATATTAACTGCTGACCTGCTCTGGTCCTCTCAGTTGCTAGGTAACAGAATTATGCCTCTGCCATGATAAGGACACTTGTACCAGTTATGTTACTTAACCATTCATATATTATACATGTATTTTTTCCACATAACAAATGAAATTTGCCAAATATGTTAAGCATCTTGTATGTTTTAAAACTTAGTGAATGACTGTCTGTAAGCTTTTTGCTTTGCCAAGTCCTTACTTCTATCATAGATGTTCATCTGGTCCTGCTTAGTACATGAACATGCCCTCCTTCTTGTCAAGTTTCTTGCTACAGCCTAGGTGGCAGCACAGGATCCCAGTTAATATGAATACTTCCTATTTTCCAATATTTCAGAACTTCTGTTCCAGAAAAAATGTGGAGGAAGGCATAAGGAGACGGCCACTTAAAAATGATAATCACGGTAGTGACCACCTCGTGATGAATGAGTGATATGAACAGGAAACCTAGATTTTAAGGGATGGGCTTCATCGCTTCAAGTAAAAATGGCTCAGTACATGTTTACGTCGGACTGGGAGAAACTTGTATTCATTATAAGGGAGTCAGGCGGGAACTTGTGCCAGGGAGACTGTAATCCCAGACATATGACCATCCTTGAATGACATTCCATATTTTGTGAAGACGCAAATGCATTAAGGTCTTACATACAACTATATGGCATGAAGTGGCATGAATGGCTATCCCAGTGAAAGTATTACTCCTCAAATTTCCTTCTGAATTTTCCAAGATCAAAGGTAATCACTTTGACAAGATATCATCATGCTTATTTAAACAATTTAAAAGCAAAAAATACAGAAAACTAAATTTGATTGCATCAGAAGTTGCCCGTGTGTGCTGTAGGATTTGCTCTGGTAGAGAGTTCAATGGATATGGACTTCACCACATCACCTCATCCTTCAAACTTATACAAATTTAAGGATTACAAATCTGAAATGCTTGCCTGGGTCCCAAGCATGTAAATAATATTATGTCCTGGACTGACCAACTGAACGTAATCAGCGTATTACAAGTTGGCTTGACCCAAGCAGTTCAGCATTGAGTAAGCATGGATAACATTGTGTAGGCCCCCATTGTTAAGTTATCACAACATGGGGACCAGTTTACCTGCCATGGTGCACAGGCCAACCTGGTCCCCAGCAAGTAGGCAACACAGGACACTGTATATACTGCTTGGGATCAATGGCACTGCAGGCCACCATTCCTTCACATTTGTGCTTTTTGTTGACTCATTTTCAATTCCTAATCCTGTTGGTTTATTTCTACCTTCTTATTGCATTCATTTTTTGACGTTTTTTTTCTGTTTTAGGTTATTACACCAGTTTTAATTTTTTTTATTAATTTTTCTTAAAACTAAAAAGGGACAACTTATTTTTCAGGCTGGTTTAAAGGCTCTGTGAGAGTTGTGAATGAGGCCTCTCCCTTTGTTCAAATGATGCTTCACTATAGCATTGAACTATCATCTCAACACACAACATGTAAATATTTAAGTTTGAGCACATGGGATATCATTACTTATTTAAATATAATTTCTTTGTTAGGGGAGCCTTTCCAAAGTCCAATTACATGCCTTTATTGCTTATCATACTTTACCTCTATTCAAATGTTAATATTGAGTGACAATTTCACACTAACACAACATTACTTCTGTAGTCAATTTGGCTAAAGCAACATTCAGTTCTTTAGTCAGTTGTTCATTACATGAGCTAAAACCATGTGGAAGATTCCACATTTGTAAATTATGCTCAATAAATCTTAATAAGCCAGCAAAATATCATGAGCATGTTCACCAAAATTAAAAGAACTTCTGAAAAATGTACTTGACCAATTTGGCTAATGCTTACAAAATGATGTCAGCTGAATGAAATCTTTTTTAATCATTGCCTATTTGACAACACTAGTGTGGAACTAAATTTCAGTTCAAAAACTCCAACATAACATGTTTATGACTCAAAACCTCCCGACACACCTAGCCGGCTTGCAGTGGCTATCTGAGTCAGAACTTTGAAGCTAACTTTCAACAAACTCCCATTAAAAACTTGTGAACTGGTATATATAAATAAAGATATATATATATATGTATATATATATATATATATATATATATATATATATATATACATATATATATACATATATATATATATATATATATATATATATATATATATATATATATATATATATATATATATATATATATACATATATATATATATATGAGGAACTGCATTCTGTCTGCCCTTCAAATTGCCAAAAACCAACAATATTAGAACCTGAAAATAAATGTACAGTGGTACCTGTCTTGAGAGCCCCCTCCAATAAGAGAGTGCATATTTTTTTAACATGGCTCTGCCAGAACACTCTGCTATCTTTTCCATGTTATTATACCTCTAATGAAAGACCACCTGTTTTGAGAGACCAAACTTTCACCTGCCCTAGGGACGGTCTCTCAAGACAGGGACCACTGTAGCACAGGACTTTGTTTCCTGATGGCAATATATCCCTTCAATATTTTAGGATCCATACAGCAAAATTTTTTTTAAAAATGTAAACAACTGAAAATCATTGTAACACCTGTCCCCCATGAACAGTATAAAAAAGTCTCTTCCCACATGCTTTTTATAGAACTTATTTTGTGAAAATTGAATGAAAACTTCCAAGTTTTGTGGCAAAACAAGTTTTCAGATAAGTACGTCAGGACCCCATAAGAGCAGGTCATGGTAACCAATAACACCAGGTGCCCAACATCAAGTTCATTGACATATTATCATCATGCAAAGACATGTTTGAAGGCCAAGCATACAAATGTACTTTGACCAATCAATCAAAAAAGTTGTCAATAAACACTAGAAAAGAGTTTGTCCTCCTGGTTTATGTGCTTTACAGTTACGGGGAGCACTACACAAGTAGACTGTGCTTGGATGTGTGGCCAGTGAGTTGAAGGGCTGCCATACTGGACGCCTGGTTATCTTTTCTAAAATGATACCATGTTTAAAAAATTCTACATTTGAAACAATCTGCAAAATGCTACAGTTGAAAGTGTGTAAAATGCTATATTTGGAATCGTGTAAAAAAAATGGTACATTTGAAACAATGTGCAAAATGCTACATTTCAATCAATGCGAAACATGCTACATTTGAAACAATGTGTCAGCCTCATTGAGACCTGTTGTTACTTTTACAACTGCACAGAAAAGATAGATCAGCAGCAACAAAATCTCGGCCAGACAGACAGGGTAGAACTGTACATTCCAATGGTGTAAGCGCATACAACCGTGTCACCATTCAGGTGTATAATCTACCTTTTCCCTTCCAAATCCCCATTACTAACACTTGACCTACGACCACTTTTGTGGAGCCTCCATGCCAAAAAACCAAGTGAAACTAGAAAAGAAGATTTGCTTCAGAGCAAATCTGTCTGGGTGCCAACTTCAATTTATGGGTTTGTGACATAACTGCATCCAAATAACCATGATAAAAAATAAAACTTAAATGCCTGTAAATTAGTTGAATACACAAAAGTTAAGTCTTGAATAACTTCACAGAGGTGCCATTCCAACTTCAATTTATAAATTTGTGACATAGTTGCATCCAATGAGCCATGAACCGAAGTTGTACAATTTTAATTTGTGCAAATAAGATGACTACACCAACTTTAAATCTGAATTAACTTCAAAACTATCATACATGGAGGTGCCATTCCAAATCCAATTTGTAAGTATGTGACATAGCTGCATCCAATGAACCATTACCCAAAGTTGTAGGCTTTTAATTAATGCAAATTAAGCAAATGCGCAAAATTAAAATCTTGAATACAGATAGTGGTGTCATTCAAACTTCAGTCTATAAGTTTGGGACATGGCCACATCCAATGAACCAAAGTTTCAGCATTTTAATTTATACAAATTAGGCTAATACACAAAATTCAGATTATGATGAACAATGGAAAAGTGTAGCATTTGAAACTTCTCATTTTGAAGACACCCAAACTTGCTGTGAAGCAAATCTTCTTTTCTAGTTTAAAATCATATCGCATAAATCTTCGTACAAGTTCATACTTAGTACATGTACTTGGTTGATCACAGTACATGAAGCTTCCAAAAAAAGTTGATACTTATATATACTTGGTTCATGAAAGCACATGAATCATCCTACAAGTTGATACTTATACATACTTGGTTGATCATTCCACGTGAATCATCTGACAAGCTGATAGTTACATACAATTGGTCATTCATAGCATATGAATTATCTTATGAACTGATACTGAAATCTAATTGGTTATTCATTATTTCATACCATGTGAATTACCTGTTGAGCTGATACTTACATCCTATATCACATCAATCTTGGGACAAGTTAATAACGCATTTGCTTGGCAGAGAGAAACATTAGGATGCCTTAACCTGGACTTGCTTCCATTGATCTCCTGCTGCATGTCATCACATACAAAAGACGGCTTTATTGCTGTTGTATTTTATTCACAGAGCACGCCAGGACCTGCTCCTGAGTGTGGAGACTGAATAAATATTAACTTATATTTTTTTTTAATCAATAAAGTGAACATGTTCACATCTTCCTTACATACCATGTTTGAAATGTTTATAGGTTTCCTGCTGACCCAACAGTTAACCCTTAAAGTGCTAATCACTGCTATAGTCGTTTTCTCATTACTGTTAAACATAGAATGGTTAAAAGATTCAAATTTCTGGTGAAGATACCTTTTATTCAAATACCAGCAAGCCTAGTCTAAAGCAAAAAGTAGTCTTAGTCAACAGTTTTCCTGGGGGCACTTTGCGCGCAAAGTGCCCCCAGGAAAGCTGTTGATTCAATCTTAAATCAGCACTTTAAGGGTTAAGTCAACTACATTCTTGATTCTACACTGTCCTTGCAGAGCTTTCAGATGCATGTATGTACTATATAGGAGTTTGTGTGTACATGCATGTGCACATACATATGTCTCAATCTAATTGTTGTTGTAATAAGAGTGCATATTAGACAACAGATCCTGAAGGGTGATCCAAGATTCCTCTTAAAATTGTATTTCCCAATGGGCCAAATTACAAACACACTGGTACCTACAGTACAGTGCCACTGCTTGCAGCAGCCATCCGCTCTTTGTGGCCACATTTATGGGCACACAGAAATCATTTTTTTGTTAATTTGATTAACAAAGATCACCTGCTATATGCAGTCCCTTTTTCTTGGCAGAAGGGATGGACAAAATCAACCTATTTTACTGCATTACCTTCAGGGTTCAAAGGTTCAACACAAGAAAGGAAATAAAACTAAAAAAGCTGATTTGCTTAAAGCAAATCTGTGTGCCTTCAACAGTTGTTAATGCGGCTCGATAAAAATTTCAGAAGTCCAAACGACCTTGACCTTTGGAGGTCACATGTAAATTACAAAAATGTGCAGTGTTCCAATACCTACAATTTGAGCCTGACATGACTAAAATTGGATGAAAATTGACCAAGTTACGGCTGGATGAAAATTTGAAGGCCCAAATGAGCTTGACCTTTGGAGGTCACAAGTAAATTACATAAATGCACAGTGTGACAATATCACAATTTAAGCCCAACATGAACCAAATCAGATACAATTTGACCAAGTTATAGCTAAACAAAAATTTCAAAGGGCTAAATAACCTTGACCTTGGAGTTTTAGAGGTCACATGTAAATTACAAAAATGTGCAGTATTGCAATACCTGCAATTTGAGTTCATCATGATTAAAATTGGATGAAAACTTACCAAATTAGGGCTGGATGAAAATTTCAAAGGTCCAAATAACCCTTGGCCTTTAGATGTAACATGTAAACTAAAAAATTGCAGTGTTACAATATCTACAACTTGAGCCCAACATGATCAAAATTGGATACAAATTGGCCGAGTTATGGCTGGAAGAAAATGTGAAATGGCAAAATGACCTTTGGCCTTTAGAGGTCACATGTAAATTACAAAAATGTGCAGTGTTAAAAACCTATGAATTGAAGTTGGATTGGTTACCTGTACCTATCTGGTTTTAGAGATATTCAAGATTTAATTCATAATTTGACCTTTGTTGTTCACAATTTAGCCACATCACTAGACTGGTGTGGACAACAAGCTTACCTTTCTTTGATTATCAATGATTTGAGTATAATATCAAGAAGAGGACATTTGGTATCTTTCTCTTCATATTCCAAGATTGAGATCACACACACACAAACTCATTAATTAAACAGCACAGTGACATTGGAGGGGTCTCTCAAACAGGTACCACTGTAGTCCATTAACTATCCCTATGACAGTTTGCATCTGTGTCATTACCTGTAAGCCTGCTCTGGCAGCTGCTTTGGTTTCAGTTCACATCTCTTTGTTTTGGGCCATCATTCATTACAACACACTATATAAGAGTGTATGATCTCTCCTAATTTTTGTCACATTGTGACTGATGTTTTTCATGTGTTTATTTCAGAGTCTGCTGGACATATGGGGAGTAATAAATGTTATCATTATCATCATTTAGTATTATTACTCACTTCTACAGAGGGCAGTCAAGCTTCATCCATTAAGAATAGCATATCAGTGATGTGCACACATGTCATGGGACAACATAATGGCAGTTCATTGAGCATGATATAGGCTGGTCTCAAAGTAAAAAATATTGAGTGTCACTTCCCTAAATTTTGTGTTTGAGTATATGCCTTGTTTGTACACTGTGGAAAGTAGAAAGACTGATCAGCTCCAACAAGAAATGGTAATTCTGCACATTTTTATTGGGAGAGAAAAATAACCTATTTTGGGGGATAGTGCACATGGTTACATCAATTTCTTAAAACAGGCACCTCTAGACCCAAGGGCAACCCACATCTGTATTTTGGGGGGATGACAAACCCGATCCTGGGGGAAAAAGGGGTACACTTATTATATCAATGCAACTGTAATTCTAGTACAGTATACACCTTTATTTTTAGAGCAATACACTTCCATATATTTGGAACAACACACTCTTATTTTGGCTTAATGTACCTTTATGTTCAGACCAATAATGCTTTACTTGAAGAACTAGTTACAGTTTTATGTTTCAAGTAATATTGCTTAATGTTTAGAGCACAATCCAACTTCATTATGTTAATAGTTTAGCACAACATACAAGTGCAGTACTCCTGTACACCTGATGCCACACATAACTTGAACGTCAGCTGGCACTGCTGTCTCCACTTGCAACTTTATTCTGCAAGCCAAATCGGCACCTCATCTGAGCATGCTCAGTGTGGTCTTGCCTCTTTTCAGGTCACTAGATACAACTTTCTCTTACTTAACATGGAAAATAATTGCTGTCAAACTTAAAACTATAGAAAGAATTGATCTGGGTGAGGGCTTGGCTTACTGAGAATATTAACATGCTCAGCTGAGATGCTCAACATGTAAAAGACTCTAAATACAGAATTTTTGCATTATTTCAGGTTTTGTGTAAAAAAAGAAGAAGAAAAAAAAGAGAAGGAGCAGAGGCTCTAGTGAGCCAACACACCAATAGACAAGAATGTGGTATAATGTACCAAAATGTCAACAAATGGACACACACAAAAATACTGAGGACTCAAACAAGGCAGTCCTATAATTACCCACCCCACCCCATCCCTTGCCAGTGTGCGCGTGTCTGTGTGTGGAATGACTATGGGGAATGTATCTCCATGATTTATTAGCACTTATGCATATAAAATACACTCAGCCAAAAGCAACAAGGCTTTGCCCCTGGGTGACAGGCACAATTTTCTGGCCGGTAGGACTACAAATTGTGGTGCTTTATGGAGGCCTGTCATACATGTATAAATAACCCTTCCCCTGGGGCTTTCTGTTTTTGCTTTTTGAGGTCAAGGGTCAGCGTGAATAGATGCGATTGACATTGGCACCATTTACCATTTTCTTTAACTGCATCTTTAGACATTATAGAGGAAATACAGTGGGACCTGCTGTAGGTGGCACAAGCAAGTGACCACCAGCGGCTGGTGACCTGTCACTACAGTGTACCTGTCTTGAGAGACCGCTCCCATGAGAGACTACATATCTTTTAAAGACTGCTCTCTCAGAATATGTGCTATCTTTTCCATGCTATTGTACCTCGGATGAAAGACCACCTGTCTTGAGAGACCACATTTTTTACCTGCCCTAGGTGTGGTCTCTTAAGATATATTGACCACTGTATGGGTGGCCACAAAGAGCAAGTGACTTTAAGTAGACAGTTGAGGCTACATACAGCAGTTATGCTGAACTTGTGATGATTAACATTTTGCTTCAATGTTACTACATTAATTTGAATATTAAATATATTTTCTGATGCAAAAAGTACAAACAGGACCAGCAATATGCCATAGGGTCATAAATATGTGTTTATGTAGCGATCAGATGTGGTGGGTTTTTTTAAACACCAGGAAACCAGGAGGACTTCTGTAAATACAGGCAATAAAGTCAAGCAAAATATGCCATTCACCCTCTATCAGACCAGATACAGGTGGGCAATTTGTTACTGTAACACAGTGGTGTTGGCAATTGCAGTGAGTATTTTGCTCGAAAGTTGTCATATAAATGTGTACTGTGTTCTGTGCAGCTCAAAATAGAGGGGAAATTTACCCTGCCTTTTTCTTTTGCTCCCTGCCCTTTTTTTCTGACCTATACACCGGGTCTATACACCATGCCTTGATAAACTAGGGCATATTTGTCACATTTTCCCGAATTTTTAGTGATACAATTTGTAAGCTGAACTCATAAAAATTCTTTACCTTAACGTAGGTACAACTGTTAAGAACTTTCTGGGTTTTGCATCAAAACTATGCCCTTTTTGTAGAAGTTGGCCTTTGAGGTGCCCTTTTTGGTCCTTACCACATTAAAAAATGCCCTTTCTAGATGTAATTGCCCTGCCTTTATGAAAAGCTGCAGAGATCACTGTGTGTATATATTTAGCCAGATATTTTATACAATACAAACTGTCCAAATCATCATGCACTAGTCAACATTGTGAAGTGCACAACAGCCTTTAACTCATTCCACCCTGATAGAAGACTGAGTCAACAGCTTTCCTTGGCGCGCTCTGGGCGCATTGCGCCCAGAGCGCGCCAAGGAAAGCTGTTGACCATGGGCATATAATTTGGAATGATCTTCCATGCAAGTTTTATCCAAAATATTGAAAAATAATCCCTAAATTAGTAAAATACAATTAGCAGACGACATTTAGATATTAGCGGGAAAAAGCGTCATCAGGGTGGAATGAGTTAAGAACTTTCACACTGCAGTCATTTCTCAATCACCTAAATATCCAGTCTGCAAAAAGTTACAAATTGTAAAATATGGCATAAAAGTATGTGATGTCCTGTCTGATCCAAGAAAGTCTGGTGTACAATCACACTGTTTCAAAACTAAATAATATCATCTAGAATGTTTTAACAATATGCAGATCACACATCAATTATTTTACCTGATATTACGATGAAACATATGTGCATAAAAGACACAAAAGTCCTATTTCTGGTAGATTTGTCAAATTGTGGAGACTTGTTCACAGCAAAATGTCAACTAAACATTTTCTGAGGAATATTGGCTTCATGGAAGAGAGCAAAAAAAAAAGTTATTATTTATGTACATTTAAAGGTTAGTCTGAAAATTGGTAACACTTTTTTTTTAGGCAAAACTATTTTGTTTTGTGCAGATGTTGAATGGGTTTTACTTTCTGGATTAAAAAGAAATGGGGGGAGGGAGGCTGACTACCGACAAATTGATCAATATTCTGTTGCACAAATTCATGAGTATTTTACCCCAAATCTTAACAAATGAAATTTATAATTATGATGACTTGGATTGGGGGCAATGACATTTTCTGCAGTGATATTTGTTAATACAGCATGTTAACATTTTTTTTGGGGGGGGGGGGCATATAAAATTCAATGCAAGTCATTCATTTTCAGTTAAAATATAAGAAGTAAATGTCAATATTTCACCAAAAGCTTGCCGTTGTTTTAGTATGTCATTTTGAACTCAGCAATATGTCAATAGTGTTAACTGATTTATTGACCCTGGTAAATCATGAGAAGAGACCCGAACAAAGAACTCGTATTCATAAATCACTGGTCCTTGTTTTGTGCGTTTCTTGACATCACCTTTTTGTACTTCTGAATAACAGCATGGTCACTTAACGGGAACACACAAAATTTCTGACTGTAACCTGCTTCATTCACGAGAACAAAAGATTGCGGATTCAATAAAAAAAAATGCCCACGCCTATTTATAGGCCAAGCATAACGCGTTTATCATTTAGAGCTTGATGTAGGGCGATTACGTAACACTAACGATAGCTTGTATTACCAACCTTTATGTCAGATGACGAGAAAGCTTTACAGTAAATCCTCTAATAGCCCACACGCATATAATGCTATGTAAACTAACTGTTAGTTTGGGATGACCAGCTTTGGACGTGTAAAAACTACATGCAGTTCTTATAAAATGTGATCAAAACAAGGTCAAGTTCTCGTTCAAAAATGGCCGGAGCTGGCTTTTTCTTCGGTACAAGACGAACTGCCCTCACAGCGGTTGGCTGAACGCAAGCACACGGACCTGTATCTATCGCAACCTCCGTGAGTGTTACGCCACTACATGCGGACATAAATCAATAATGCAAAGCAAAGTTTCGGGCTAATGTTTAAAAAAATAAAAAATAAAAAACAACGCCCCTGGTCTGAATAAATTAAATACACCTTCATTTCGGTGGGGGGGGGGGGGGGCATGAAAGATGACCACCGATCGCTGACCAACCCACAGCAACATTTTTTGAGCGGGTTTTCACACACGGGCTTTGATGCTGTTTCCCTGCAGTGAGTATGGCATGCACACTTTATACTATCGCAGCGCACGTGTCTTACTATGAAAATCAGTTGAGCACACAACTGCTTTTTGTTTTGTTTTTTTTAACAGCATGGACAGTGATGAAAACATGCATGGGAATAGCCCGCTAACTGATCCGTACAGTTCGGTCGTAAAAAGCCGGGCCAGGGTCGGTATTTTTAGACCCGCTGGACAAAAGCTATTTTTCTCGAAGAAAAACGAAAACACTTTGTCAATACCGAAATATGTACATTACACTTACTTACACAAACATTGCAGCTTGAATGGGCAAAATCAATCACATAAACAACGTACAACATTTCCTAGCGCAAAACATGACAATTTGACAGAAATCTTTTTTTTACTCACCATGTTCGATTCATTCAATCAACAAATGGCATCATGGGTAATGCGGTCAGCGGAAGTTCATTTGCCATGCGCTTTGACCACGTGATTACAACCAAAACACACAACCACGTGCGTTTTCGCTTGGATACAAAAGTCAAAACATGTATTTCATGGGCCGTTTGTCTTGTGTGTGTGTCACCAAGACCAAACTTGAGAACCATTCCTAATATGTCTGAATTGGAATCAGATGCAATTGTGCTGGCGGTTCTTGCTGTGTTGAAAGTAAAAGCCCGAAAAGAACGAGTTTCATGAAGCAGGTGCCCACTTTCAGATGGAAACTATGATGCACTTGCGCCATCTGGAGAGAATTATATGATACTGCTATAGGTGAATCACTCGGATGTGTTCAACAACGCCACCCATAACGCTTCCTCCGTGGGCTCCGTGTGAATTGCACTTGCTCATCGTAGTTTTTGGATCCATATCTAACTTTAAGTAAAAAACAAAAAAGCAAAACACGAAAATAATGTGAAACTTGCAATGCAGTTAGTGGATCACAGACTATGGACCACTGAGACACAAAGTTTTCTGATCGTCGAATGTACTCCGCTCTTCCACTGCGAGCGCTCCCATTCCTATTAAACGTTTTTCGATCTTGATCCTTTTCTCACTACCCCTTGTGGCCATGGGCTATTTATTTTTGCGTAAGCATCTTTCATCATACAGTGTTGAAAACAGCGTATTCAGGACTTCCAAATTAGGGCTAGTGCATCAATGACTAAAGCGTATTTCAGTAGTTTTGATAGCATGGCAAATCAAAATCTGTGGACTCTTATCCGTCCACAGAAGTCTTACAAAGTTACAGAGGTACGCCTATATTTAAATGTAGCACACCTGATTATGTTCATGCGTTGCTTATAATAGTTCACAAAAATAAAATAAAAAAAACGGAAAAACTTTCTGCTGCGTAACAATTCGGGAATTTTTTGGAGCAAAAAGTAAAGGTGCATTTATTTATTATTTATATGTTCTGTGTCCACGAAACTGCCACTTGAATTGAAATTAGTAAAAATCTCTTCATTTAAAGTTAAATTTAGTTAACAACATACATTAAAATATTAGGCACGGAAAATTGTGGTTTTAGCATTAAATGTGAGTCGGTAAAATGGACACAGTTATTTATTTATTTTATTTTATTGTTTGGAAGATCAGAAATAAACGCATCGCAGGCCATATGCAAACTGAATATGAAGGTTTTCATCTTCGTATGCAGATACGATTTGTTTTTAATGTGACACTGGCAGCATGCATGCGGACCATATCATACAATAGAGAGATCTCTCCATTCAGTTTAATTAATAAGTATAAATAAAATTTAAATGATTACAAATTAAAAACAATAAACTTCTGTTCCTTTCAGAGGAACACACGGACATACAATGTCATTATCGTGCATGCAATGCATGGGTTTCAAAGTAAATGGATAACTTCATGCTGAAAACGGAATAATACCCATCTTCCGCTTTACGTTAATAACGACTAAAGAAACAAATATAATTATGACACCATGCAGCTGTAATAACAGGCCATAGTATTGAAGTTTGAAGTTTATTACATCAAAATACATATTAAACATACGCCATGTACATGAAATTCAGTAAAATATAATCTCAAATGTTTTGATGAATAATTTGTAAAATATATCCTAATATAATTGTTTATTTATTTATTTATTTATTTATTTATTTATTTATTTATTTATTTATTTATTTATTTATTTATTTATTTATTTATTTATTTATTTATCCATTTAAGTATATATTTCTTTATCCATTTCTTTCTTTCTTTATTTATTTGTTTATTTATTTATTTGTTTATTTATTTGTTTATTTATTTATTGTTTATTTATTTATTTACTTACTTACTTATTTATTTATTTATTTATTTATATATTTATTTATTTATATATTTATTTATTTATTTATTTATTTACTTATTTATTTATTTATTTATGTATTTATTTATTTATTTAATGAAAAAGAGCCACCATTGCAGTTTTATTGTGACCATCTGAAACGCACATGTACTTTTGCTCTCGCTTTTATGGTGTTATTATACGCGTCCCATTTCAAGAGGAAGGTTTCAGTTTACGACGACGACAACAACAACAACAACCCCCACCATGCATATAAATTATTTTCCTCAGGCAAACTAATGAAACCACTCTATTATCCTGCTACTTAGGGACGGGAGAGAGAGAGGGAGAGAGAGAGAGAGAGAGAGAGAGAGAGAGAGAGAGAGAGAGACAGACAGACAGACAGACAGACAGACAGACAGACAGAGCAACACAGGGTCTAGAGTCGTACTTAATCATGTATTTTTCTAAGGAAGTTAAAATAATAAAATAAATAAAACGAAAATTAAAGTTCCTGTCGCCTATGTCCCTATAATGTATCGGGGGTATTTACAGTATATTAGAATGAAGAAAATGGGAAGTTATTTCTTATGAGAAATTTGTTTGCGAGAATAATTTTTCTGGCAGGCGAATTAATGTGTTCAGCTCTTTACTGTATGCATGGCAATGGAAGCCACAGATCGTGAGCAATAAACTACATTAGTTGAACATTCCTTAAGTAGACGGTCGGCACGAGTTCTTGTGTTTTATTCACACGGAAATCCGAAAGTGTTGCCAAACAAAAGGTGCAATTTTTGGCTCAGTTTTTGCCACCTGCCATATACGTCTGTGCTGTAAATTTACCATATCCTCTATTTCCGTGTCTTTTTCCATGAAAATCATCACATTCAGCTGACTTTATGAACACTCTTGAGTCAAAGAAAGTTAATTTCCGCTGAGACACCTTCAGAAAATGCTGGTGCTTGCTGCGTGAACAGGTCACATAAGAATCAGATGCTAGAGGTGGCCAGGTATTGAAGAAGGTGTAAATGTATGCTTTGTTTTGCTGTCAGCTCAGAATTTCCTATCTCAACCTCAGGTGATTTCGCAGTTCCTAGAATACATCCTAAGGCGATATGAATGTCTTTTGAACGGTATATAAACATGCAGCACTACGTCCAACATTTGCAGCATCCACGGAAACACGATGATTAATGTTTTAGATAAGAAAAAGTGACAAAAGATTATTTTTAAAAAGTGTACAATATACGACTACATGCAAAGCACGTAGTTAAATTACTCTTTGTGACAATATGACAGCACGTCAAACCAAACAAAACATTTTCCATGTGATATTGTGCACACATTCCATTTTGTCCTTGTTCCTGGTATGGATGCCTGTTTCCACATTCGCAGTTTTCACACTTATCCATTATCAAGCTCTTGGGTGCTAATTGATTACATCGACGTCATCGTTTGCGTGACAAAACACATTCAAATTAATACAAGAAAAAGAAGATGTCAGCATAATCATCATCGTGGTCGTGGTTGTCACGTTGTGATCGCCATTATCATCATCATTATTGCTGTTATTGTTATGCACGATAGGACTTTCCATTCCATATTTTGTACACAGTAAACAATTTTATAAAAAGTATATCTGCTGAGCTATATGTTGCCTGAAAGTGGAAGATTTGTTCCAGTAACAACAGCCTAATGCTAACAATACGTAATGCTCTTTCAGTTAACAGTTTCAAAAAGTCTGCAAAACTTGTATTTTAGACTTCTAGATTTTTACATTTAAGGTATATGGGCCCCCCTAAAATTGTTATACTGTTAAATCGTTTGCGAGTCGGCTTTGCTCACTGAATGCTCATCTTTTTTCCAGAAATTTATGTAACTCCCCTGAATGTCCTTGGGGTTCCAGGTCCGAAACTTTCATTAATTTTATGCTGCCGTACCCCCTTTATAACGATATTGGACATGAAGCCTTGACAAGGGAAATGACATTCTCTCTGATATCACATATATTTTGTTTGACAGCTTATCATTGACCGATAAGGTGGAATTCCTGTTGTTTAGTGCCACGTCTCCGCCATACGATGCAAACTGTAACATTATAGGGATATATATATACTGTTAAGACCTCAAAATTTAAAAAGCTTAGTAGAGATAACGATACAGACGAAATGTTTCCAACTTAATTTTCCTGCACGCGGATAGTTCTTGTTTTCGTATTTTTGTTTATGATTTGGGGTGTCCTAAGTACCATGTATGTATGTTTACATGATTTTTCTTATAATATATGTATCATGATTCTGTCTGTGTTGAAGACACTCTTGACATTTTACCGACATCACCTTGTTTATTTTTTCAAATCTACGCATAGTTATTATGATTTTTTATGTTACAATTATGCATTTGGTTTGTATTCACTTGATTTCCTTACTATTTCGGGTCGCATACTTTAAGTATTCGTAAGGTTTCTTTGGTTATATTTATGTATTTGTTTGCATTGAGCAAGTAATAGTTTGTATTTTTTTCACCTTCTGCTTGTCATGGCACATACACATGACCAAATCGTTTTGTTTGTGTATTTTCTCATTTTACCTGTTTTTCTTATTTACGGTCTGAAGAAGTATATTGATGATTGATGTACTTGTGTTTACCCGAGGAGAAAATTTGTATTAGCCATAGGCTATTTTTCTAATCCTCTCAAAAGAAATAAAGTATATATAAGCCCAATGCGCAGCTAATGAATCTAAAACAAAAGTTGTAGCAATTTAAATTACGCTAATTAGCAGCACTTGAAATTTTAAAACTTGAATATCTTCCAAACTATTATAAATATAGATGTAATTTCAATGTGTACTAGGGGGTTATTGACCATTGCGCATGTAATGAATCTAAAACAAGAGTTGTAGCAATTTAAAGTATGCTAATTAGCAATATTTGAAATTTTCAATCTTGAATATCTTCAACACTGTAATAGATAGAGATGTCATTCCAACTTCTACTGGGGGTTGTTGACCATTGTGCACCCAATGAATTAAAAACAAAAGTTGTAGCAATTTAAATTATGCAAAGTAGCACCATTAGAAATTTTAAATCTTAAATAACTTCAAAGCTATAATAGAGATGCCATTCCAACTTCTGCTCCTGTGTTATGAACTAGTTGTACGTTGCCATACCAATATGCTTTGAAGACACACACACTGATTTGCTATGCAGCAAATCATCTTTTCCAGTTGTATTTGTATCTTTTTGTACAGAACCACTTCCTGGTGGTCATTACCCTACTCTGCAGCCCGAACTCTTTTACTATCCATCAGCTAACCGGTCACGTCACCTTTTCAAAAGGCTTTTGGTAGTTAGCGCAACGTGCATAAAGTATTTAAACAGGACTTAATCTAGATAAACAAGTCCCTGATTTAAATATAGATTTCGTCAAATGGCGTTGCAGTTACCACCTGAAAGTGCTTTTCGTACTGCCAGTAGCCTGCCGTGCTGATCCTGCTTTCACTTCTCGCAGTAGCCTGCCGTGCTGACCCTGCTTCCTCTGCTTCCAGTAACCTGTCGTGCTGACCCTGCATTCTCTACTTCAAGTGTAGCCTGCCGTGCTCACCCTGTTTCCTCTACTCCCAGAAGCCTGCTGTGCTGACCCTGCTTTCTCTACTCCCGATAGCCTGCCGTGCTGACCCTGCTTTCTCTACTCCCGATAGCCTGCCGTTCTGACCCTGCTTTCTGTACTTTCAGTAGCCTGCCGTGCTGACCCTGCTTTCTCTACTCCCGATAGCCTGCCGTGCTAACCCTGCTTTCTCTACTCCCGATAGCCTGCCGTTCTGACCCTGCTTTCTGTACTTTCAGTAGCCTGACGTGCTGACCCTGCTTTCTCTAATCCCAGTAGCCTGCCGTGCTGACCGTGCTTATGGAGCTGCAGATTAGGTGCATTAACTCCCAAACTTGCCCGAAGTTGTTGACTGCAAGCAACCCGTGGCACTTATAACGTACATCAAAAATACACAATTGTGAAATTAGAATTATCGAGACTGCTATTTATTTAAATTGTGAAAAGTGACATTACATATCTTTTAAACTGTATGGCATGAACCAAAGATTTAAAAGTGTTATTGCAACTGAAATTCGTTAATAAGATTTGAGACAAAAGGAACCACACTTTAGGACTATTGAGAATATATGATAATGAGACAGACGGACAGGCAAAGATTCTTGGCAGCAAACCTGTGATATACAAAAGAGAACAAATCAATGTATTTGTACATTCGTGCATGTGTACGTGATGTCAAGCAGCAAGTCGAAATGGGAAAGATATCTGCATCTGTTACAATGTAGATTTTAAATTATATTATATTAAATTCTTATACACTCCTATAAGTGGAAAAAATTCAAATGGTATGTGAGCTGTTCTGCATTTAGGCCTATTACTAGTAGAACATATAGTAGGGTGTTGATAAGTAATGTCGAGTCTCCGTTTTCTCCTTGAAAGTGTGATAACTTAGTGTTAGCCTGGGTGCACAAATCAATATGGTGTATACCTATACCAAAATTTTGGGGAGGGGGTTAACGTGGAGGATGGCCTCAGCCATGGGGAATCCAAATTATATTGATAGCTTGTTCTACACATGATAATGTGTTCCTTTAGCCAACCTTTGGTAATACGCCATCAACGATTTCATCAAATAACAAAGACACAAGAATGTTGATCCAAGTACCCGACTTCATTGAAATACCCAAACATCCGACAAACATAGATTGAATTTGATGTGGCATATTTATTGCATGTACATGTACTTTAAAGATATTCAAAGTTTTAGATTTGGAATGTTCCCGATTACCGTAAGTCAGAATACCGTACATTTTATTTTGCATTCATTGAATGCACAGTCCGTATTATTGTGAACAGGGACGTATGTATACATTCTACCTGTGGTGAGCTTTTTTTTTTTTTTTTTTTTTTTTTTTTTGCATTTTGGAGATTTTAAATGTTTTGATTTTTTTATATGGGGTACACATCTGAAACATGTGTATAGCTTCTTTGGCAAATTTGTTCTTGTTTTGTCCTGTTTGTTTTGTGTCACTCTATGTTCTGGAGATTCCCCCCCCCCCCCCCCGCCCTTTCCGATTAGTGACATCTCGATGTACTATACGGCGATCCGGTAGAAATAAAATGTTTGGTTTCAACATATTTATTCAGGAAAACAAGCGATTGGGAAAGAGCGCGCAGCCTTATATGAATCCCTTTCGCAATACAAAAAGAAAGAGAAGTGGAGACAAGACACAAAAATGAAACGCCACTATCAGAGTGAACACTACTGCACGCAGACAGATAGAACGGCAATGCCACATAATAAGGACTGTTGACAGGACAAGACGTCACAGACAGGGAAAGATAATGGAGTATGCCATCATGAACAGGCACTACTTCACCACTCGTAATAACCACTATTTGTAAAAATCATGTAACAGCTCCAGGCCTACCGGTGGATTTGATGTACGATTGTGCAGCGCAAAAAAAAATGTTTTCGGTTTCTTGAAAAGGACAATTTTCAGAGCCAAATAATAAAGTTTCCACGGTTAATGGAGCTATTGTAATTACGCTATCTTGCAATCTATCTCGTTCCACTATAAAACTTCCACATTCGTAAAAGTAATGAAAAACATCCTCATTTGCAGCAGCACAGAAACACCTGGATGAGTCAGCGAGAACATTTTAAAATAAATCTGCTTTGAGCATACTACACTTCATACGTAAACGGGCATGTAAAACTGCTACTTTTCTAGACCCAATGTAAAAGAGTGGACTAAATTTAGGCTTATTTTTGATTTAATTTAATTTTGAATTGGTCTAGAAACGCGGCATCACGGGTGGCAGGTGGCAAATCGTTCAATATGTTTAAACTAAACACAATTGACACAACCCTATAGATAGAAGTTTGAATAACATTTCCATTCCATTTATTACAGATTTAATGACATGCCAGATTTAGATTTGAAGTGCCTCCAGCCAGTAAAATTATAAATGCCACAACTTATATGCACTACTCAATATAGACACACTATATTCAAACATAGAATGGTCTTTCAAAATATATTGCACAGTTTTGAATACGCTTAAGATTCAATTAATTAATCAGGAAAAAAGAAAATATAACAAAGGAAAAGGAAGGAAGGAAGAGAAAGAAAGAAAAAATATTTGTATGAAAAAAGTTTATTTCAACATTTTGTCTTTTGGTAATATTTCGCAAGTTACTTAACTAATGTCATAATTGTGTTTGCCGGTACACGAACTATATATCGGTCAGCATCCAAAAGACTTAATTTTACAGATTAAAAAAGATTACAAGGAAGGGGGAAAAGAAAGATTGGGTTTGATGGTTTTCAAATATTGGATAATCAGTGAAGATTATGGCTCTCCAACTCCAATGATGCACTGGTTTCAATATGCTTACATCCGCTGTAAGCAGGAAATCTCTCTCTCTCTCTCTTTCTCTCTCTCTCTCTCTCTCTCTCTCTCTCTCTCTCTCTCTCTCTCTCTCTCTCTCTCTCTCTGGTTTCAATATGCTTACATCC
Source organism: Hermodice carunculata (assembly GCA_964020975.1). Taxonomy (NCBI): domain Eukaryota; kingdom Metazoa; phylum Annelida; class Polychaeta; order Eunicida; family Amphinomidae; genus Hermodice; species Hermodice carunculata. The sequence continues at coordinate 25,047,169 of OZ026623.1, forward strand.
GCTGTAAGCAGGAAATCTCTCTCTCTCTCTCTCTCTGTCTCTGTCTCTGGTTTCAATATGCTTACATCCGCTGTAAGCAGGAAATCTCTCTCTCTCTCTCTCTCTCTCTCTTTCTCTCTCTCTCTCTCTGGTTTCAATATGCTTACATCCGCTGTAAGCAGGAAATCTCTCTCTCTCTCTCTCTCTCTCTCTCTCTCTCTCTCTCTCTCTCTCTCTCTCTCTCTCTCTCTCCCCTGCTTGCTTCCTTGCTTGTTCTTGTTTTCCTATACTTTTGGTGAGATAGGGAAAGGTTATAGTGATGAACAAAACAAATACGACAGTGAAAATGAACTATACTGTTTTCTCGTTTTCACAGACCATTACAGAATATCTCCCACATAAAAACGCGCCGTGGCGAAATGTCCATGCAGTGCCGCGTGTTGGTCAGGAGGCAAAGGTCGAACAAACCAAGGCCTACAGCAATACTCTAATTCTATCCTTGAAACCTTCCTGATTATGCTTTTTGATCGATGTAAGATCGCAATAATTAAATTCAGATCCCTCTTTTCAAGACTAACACACCGCAGATCCGACAGGCACGATCGAATATGTGCTGAGCTAATCCACATCTTTTCCTCCGGTGTATTGCGTAACAGGAGCCACGAGGTCGGCACGTGGATGCGCACATCAATCATTCTTGGATAAGAGCTTTGCATTTTGCGCACAGAGGCAATATTCTTGTTTTCCCGAGAATATTGTAAAACTCGATGACCTTTAATGAAGAGGCATACGAAGGGATTGTAATATAAGCTTGGATATAAATTAACTGATATGGTATTTAAGAGGAAGTCTGTTCATCAACAGAATGACATCTGTGTGTAGCCTATATGTATAACAAAAAAATTCTTTAATCGTATGACACGTTACCTGTTTTTCTCATTGACACGGTCTCAACGTTAGCATACCACATTGTTGCACATGTACATATTTTTGCATGTAAAAGTCCAAACCCAATAACATGCCCAGGAATTTAATGGGAATGTATAACCTGCATTATCCTTCTCAAAACGGCGGTCACATCTCAATGTCTTCGCAAAATAATCCGTCAATGCAAATTAAAATCTACTGCATGAAACGACAGTGTCAGTTGCTGGGGAAACCATAGTCCTTGATATCCCCTCATAGATTGGTCAAATCAGAGAGCGAAGACGGGCATAAATATCCAGGATGGCAAAAGGTGTTTGGCGGCACGCATGCATGTGTGCGTGCCGCGGATGGAATAAGCGAACACCAAGATATTTGTGCCCATTTACATTTTTCAAGATCAATCTACACATCTTTCTTGGTGGATCAAAAAATTATAAAAGCTCCATTTATTACAGCCTGGATTTTTCCCCCAAGTCAGGAAATCTTCATATCTTTTCCTCAGTAATCGTTATAAAAATACGAATAATCTTTTTCTCAGATGAAAAACAGTTTTGAACATTTTCCTGTTTTGCTTACAAAATATGCGTTGTGCATACGTGTGTGTGTGTGTGTATGAAATAACATGTTCATATATTTTTCGTATACTGTTCGATGTTAAGTGGATATGACGACAATAAACTGCGGTTAAAGTTTGGAGTACGTAACAAGTGATACTTAGAAGGGAGAGAGAGAGAGAGAGAGAGAGAGAGAGAGAGAGAGAGAGAGAGAGAGAGAGAGAGAGAGAGAGAGAGAGAGAGAGAGAGAGAGCAAAAAACAAACACAATTTATCACAGTGACATGCGTCATACCAATGCACTCATAGTCAGGTGGGACAATTTGTTGAAAACGAACGTATCGACTAGCTTATTGGTACTTTTTCACTCATTGTCAAGTTTCCTTTTGTATACTGTAATATAAATGTGAAATGTGTGCTGTATTTCATGGGCTGTGGCCTGAAATAAAGTCATTGAATTGAATTTGAATTGAAAAAAATCCGGTACTTATTAGACACAGAAAGATTCTGTGACGTATGTAATACTCTAGAGGACGTTTCATGGGTTGTGGCCTGAAATAAAGTCATTGAATTGAAAAAAAGCCGGTACTTATTAGACACAGAAAGATTCTGTAACGTATGTAATACTCTAGAGGATGAAATTCACTTCTTAATAAATTGTCAACTATTCTGCTCACCCAGGTTAATTCTATTCCACTCATTGCAAGATATTTTCGTTGATTTTGATAAATATTCAAACCTCGAGAAAATCAAATTTTTTATGAAATCACAAGACACAAAATTAATCTCGAAATTAGATCCCTTTTTAAAATCTTGTATAGAAATTAGAGGAAACTCCTTGTGATATTTCTCCTCCCACCCGGCATTATCATGATTATCGTATATCTGGTATGTTAATGTCGAAATTTCATGTCTACATGTTATGATGTATAATTGTGTTGTTGCTTTTTTCTTCTTCTATGATTTTGTAACTGTTGTGCTATGTATCATTTTGTATTTGTGTGTACTTTGCTGTATTTGTATTTTTCTTTACACGTGTATGTGACAAAATGCCATATATTCTGTTTTTTCTTTTATGGTACAGTCAATAAAGTTTATATATACACGTGGATGGTTAATTGTGTGGCGCGCATAAAAGGGCCCTGTTAGAGATAAGCATCAACTTACCAGGTTATAGATAAGGTCTATCTATGAATATATAGAATAAACATGCATGCAAGCTGGTACAGATTATTTTAAAATAAAAGCAAAACTTTTAAACTTTTTGATAATTTAAGCTGAAGTGTGCAGAGTCTGGCGCATCTTTTTAATATTTCCGCCGAAACTGAACAGAAACCATAACAAATATGGTATTTGTTGTTGCTGCTGCTGTTGTTACTGCTGCCATGCAGCTACTGCGTCTGTTATTGTCATGGCTGAAACTTGAGAGAAGCCATAGCATTCGTGTGCGTTCCACGATAGAGCCTGTTTGAAAGCCAATGCGAACTCCATCTCTGACACCCACAACAGTGTAACTCTGGTTGGGAAGCGTCAACGAATTCGACAAGAGACAGTATTAGACCCAACACTGTGATTTAATCGAGCTGATTAGGATAACCATGGTTTCCTCCCCCTCATCTACTTCTTTTTTTTTTTTTTTTTTTTTTAATAGGCCACCCGTGTCACACAGGACCGCGGCACAAAAGCGGAGAGCCACAGCCCTTTTATTACTGTGAACCACTTCTTTGTAACATATCGCCTTGCCTCATAAATTCTAATCTAAAGTGGTCGCTTAGCACACACGTTTCACCTTTCAACTTTACCGGTGAAAATTGCTTGTGGTTTTCGACAGCGGGAAAAGGACATGTTAAGGGCTTTTTGGGATTGTCTTTTGGGCTACAGAATAGTACGAAAAATCAACAATTCAGGTCATGCGTCCTATTACTTTATTTTTCGAATGCATCGTTGTCAGATTGTTAAAATAATGGTGATGGAACGTAGTGTAACGGTTGGCTCGCCTAAGATTATATTAAACTGTGTGAAATACTGTCAAAATTATGGAAATTTCCGGATTGGTCATGTTCAACCTAATCAGCTATGATAAAACTTTGTGATAGAACTGCTGTTCACTGTGGAACTCACGTTGTACCTTTTTTATTTTGACTTGCGAGCTATTTAATGATATAAGAGAAAGTGTCTTTGCCAAATCAAAATTTTGAACAGAAATTTCGACCATCTGGATGTGAACAAAAAATAAAAAAAAATCCTCATGTAACCAGAGGAGAACACAGCCAGCCCAGTTACCTTGTTTTAGAGCATGCAGCACTGTCAAACGTACATATAAATTTCCATTTCTGTTTTAAGTCACTATGTGTTATGTATGGAGAGATTGCTTATATACATAATTTTATAATATATCATGTTAAATGGGTTTATAACCATGAGCCCTTTAGTGCATAAAAAGGTAAATAAAACCTTTTTCCGAAGTAAATTTCCGGCAAGTTTTTTTTCTGCTACAGGAAATATAGTCAATGTATAAACTTTGAATTTAATCCACTTGGGGGGGGGGGGAGGGTTCCATTTATTTGTGTTGGGAGCACCGTAATCCTCCCCCCCCCCTCGAAAAAATGTTGTCTGCTAACAACTATCTGCATGAGTATCCGTCAAGTTTGTTTGTTTGTTTGTTTGTTTTCTGCATCCACACAAACACATTCCAGCAGAAATCAGTGTTGCATTTTGGTGTGTCCTGCACGCGACGAAATTGGATTGAACATGCTGAATATGCGGTCTACCTTTCTGCTTTATAATTTTGGTTGGGCTACAATATGGCCACATGTAGATCGTATGGGCTTAGGTCAAAGGTGTGCATGTGCGTAAAGAATAAATTGATCACTATTTTGATTTTATCGCAGCTGAGGTCCATATGTAGCCGATTGGCTTACTAACTTTGTACCCAGTTTTGTATTCCTCTCCAGACACAAATAATATAGGCCTATTAAAACGAATTAACCGAATCACTGACGTCAGTTTATTTGTTTAAATATATTATGCGGATAAAAAAATCTTACCTCAAAATTAATCCATCAAACCAAAAACATCAGGTCTTGTTTGCAAAATTTATAACTTGATTTGGTTTTGTCTGGATGAATTGGTAAGAGACCTGCCCACACAATCGGTGTAGAAATTCGAGAGATTTGACATTAGGTTTAAGTACAAAGGCTTTCATGTCGACGAAATGCTGATACTGTATTTTAAAACGCTGTTGTAATTGTGTCATTCAAAAAATTATCTAATAAACATATATATTTGTGATATTGTTATCGTGTTCTTTTACTTATGATATTAATTAATCATAATGTATCCATTACCCATATATTTCTAATTATAGTTACACATGTAACAAATCCATAAACATTTAAGGTTCATTTACATCTTTTAAGTTCTTCTGTAACTTTTGAAGGCAGTCCTTACAAGTTCTTTCATGTGACCCTGGCAAATTTTGCGTCAAATTGGTGGCGTTCGTGTTAATCGTACATGGAAGAATTTATTACGTATCTTGAGGGAACAATTGACGTCAAAACGTGCAAGAATGACAAGAAAGTTTTTTCGAGAATTTGCTTTCAAAAGTTCGTACAAGCTTTAAATTACTTCCCTCTCCTACCCCGACATTAATGTGCTCGTTGGCATCTCCAAAGTCACAATAAGCTGACAGCATGGGGCCGAAGAAAACAGTACATGACAAACAAAAAACTGCATCTTTTTATTCAGTTAGAAACCATGTTTTGCGTTAGGTCTTTCTTTAAGGAACTGTAAGACATAATCTTCGATTTTCTTCTCGCATATGATGGGCATGTGAAACGAAATAAACGTTACAAATAAAACCCCAAGAGTGATATGTTTCATGCCCCGGTGCCCGTAAAAATAAAGACCAAGGACCAGTCAACGTCATAAATTACACGTTCTTCTGCAAATTGACTTCACAGGCGCTTACGCGTAAGAGTCTTCAATTCCCATGGTGCATCAGCGGGCTCTACCGTTATACCAGCTCGCATCCACAACATTTGATCGATTTGTACTCGTTGACCTCTTAGAATGACTTTAACCTTTTTACACCGTCGTTTTTTTTATGTGTTGCTTTTTTGACCTCCGGCAAAGCAATCTATTTGCAGATTGGGCATGAGCATATTTCATTTATGCCGTAGAGCTCAAGCAAGACGCTCTGTCAATGTCACGGAACGCGCAGGGCCGCAACCATAACAGCATCGGCTTTTTGTGTTACAATGGACATCTATGATAGACGATATTACTGTTAGTCAGTACATGAAAAAGCAATAGAATATGGTTCAGCCTCGCAAGGGATTAGCCAATATTGTCCGTTAACAACACGACCATCTAATTTAGAATCAAAACACCCCCCCCCCCAAAAATAATAAAAAAAGCCCCAAACACCCCCCCACCCAAATAAAAACAAAAACAAAAAAGCAAAAAACAAAAACAAAAGCAAAAAACAAAACCAAAACAAAATACCCTACATCCCCCAAAAACAAACAAACAAAACAACAACACAAAACAAAACGTGGCTATGAGATCATCATCCTGTGACAGTTAGCTTTTTCAGTTCGCTTCCATAATTATTTCTCATTCTGACGGTTCTTGGAATACCTGACGCGACCACCAATGTTCTATTTTAACAACAAAATTAGCACATTACAACTTCTCACGGTACAGCATGGAGCAGCAAAGTAGTGCAATTTCAACGGTAGCGTTGGGAAAACGTGACACTCATTTGATTTGTCGTGTCTTAGGGTAGGGTAGGGCGATAGCGTCAAAACCCAATGATTAGTAGAAAGATTATTTTGGGGCTAAATATTTCGATGTTCGCCGCGAATCCTGTGAATCAGGAAGCAAAAAGTTGAGCATTCCTCAACTGCATGTATTTGTATATAATGTAGTTAGCTTGAGAATGAAGACATGACACAGGATTTGCACATAAACTGTTATAGTCTACTTGACCAAATGCCGCTTTTGACGATCCAAAGACAGCATGACGTATGACAACTGCGCCCTTTTTACAGATAGACAGATAAACTGTGATAGACGGGTGAATTTACGTGTACATGTATGTACCGTATGGTAAATTGTGCATCCACAGTATAATATCCAACAAAGACCACTTCCATAAAAGACCATTTCTACGTTAAGACCATTAATTTACAGACCCGTTTTATTTTATCCTTAAATAAATTACATCCCTTTTAGACCACTTCCCTAATTAAAAACATTTTTCAGTCCCTTGGGTGGTCTTCTTGGGTTTGTCTGTCTGTCTATCTGTAAAAAGGGCGCAGCTATCATACGTCATGCTGTCTTTGGATCGTCAAATGGGAAGATTTCACTGTACTATCTTTCGCCGGAGCCAGCACTGCATCACTGTAGAAACACAATATTGACTTCACCATTTCATCCAGCCATTTTGAAAATATTTTTGTCCCCCGCCTGGTCATTAACAAACATTTTGAGTGCGAAGATTTGTCAAATGTCAAAAAAGTTGGTATCATGCTACAAAAGAAACATGTTTTATAATTCATGACTCCTAGCGTTATGACACCACTCCTGTAACTCGTGACGCCTGGCGTTATGGCAGTACTCGACAAAAGGAATAGCTCTTGTAACTCATGACTCCTATCGTTGTGGCAGCACTCGACAAAAGGAATAACTCTTGTAACTCATGACTCTTATCGTTATAGCAGTAGTCGAAAAAAGGAATAACTCTTGTAACTGATGATTTCTATCGTTATGGCAGTAGTCGAAAAAATGAATAACTCTTGTAACTCATGACTCCTATCGTTATGGCAGTGTCGAAAAAAGGAATAACTGTTGTAACTCATGACCCCTATCATTATGGCAGTAATCGACAAAAGAAATAACTCTTGTAACTCATGACTCCTAACGTTATGATAGCACTCGACAAAAGGAATAACTCTTGCAACTCATGACTCCTATCGTGATGGCAGTACTCGACAAAAGGAATAACTCTTGTAACTCATGACTCCTATCGTTATGGCCGTAGTCGAAAAAAGAAATAACTCTTGCAACTCATGACTCCTATTGTTATGGTAGCACTCGACAAAAGGAATAACTCCTGTGACTCATGACTCTTATGGTTATAGCAGTAGTCGACAAAAGAAATAACTGTTGTAACTCATGACTCATATCGTTATGACAGTAGTCGACAAAAGGAATAACTCTTGTAACTCATGACTCCTATCATTATGGCAGTAGTCGACAAAAGGAATAACTGTTGTAACTCATGATTTCTATCGTTATGGCAGTAGTCGACAAAAGGAATAACTCTTGTAACTCATGACTCCTACCGTGATGGGAGTATAATCGAAAAAAGGAATAACTTGTCACTTATGACTTCTACCGTTGCGGCACCATTCCACAAAAGATATCATTTTGTAACTCATGACTCTAGTGTTTTGGTATCATTCTACTGATAAAAGAGCCCTTCTAACTCATGACTGTTATCATTTGGTGCCACTCTACTAAAGGAATACCTTGTACGTCATAACTACTTTTGCTTGGTACCATACTGCTAATGATATAACTTCTAACCTTAGATTGCTATCATGTTGGTACCATTCAACAAAATAAATAGCTCTTGTTTTGGGACCATTCTGCAAATTAAATGGCTCTAGTCGTTTCGATACAATTCTACAAAAAAGAATGATCCTTGTTGTCTGATGCCATTTTGCAAAACGAATACAAATCTTGTTTGCTGCCATTGTGAAAAATGAATGGCCCCAGCCTGCCATTTTAACACCTTTCTGCAAAGTGAATGGCGCTAGCTTGTTATTGTTGCACCAGTCTGTAAAATGAATGGCTGTGTCTTGTTATTTTAGCACCACTCTGCAAAATTTTGGCACCATTCTCCAAAATGATCGGCACATGTTGTTGGATATTCAGTGTACAAAGTACATGGCTCTTGTTTTGTTATAATTCTGCAAAATGAATGGTTCTTGTCGTTAACATTATTTTACAAAATGGATGACTTGTTTTTCTGTCTTCCTTCAAAGTGAACGACTCTCGTCATGCCAATGCGATTTAGACCAAAGGATTGTTACGGTCAAAGTGAACGACTCTTATCATGTCAATACCATTTAGACCAGTGGACTGTGACAGTCCTGTGGTCAGCGACTTTCGAAATCAGATCAACATGTGCAAATATATGTCAAAGTACTGGCTCAAAAGTTATCAAAACACCACTCAAAACAATGGCATATCAACAAATGAAGGTGCGGGGGTCGCCAAAAAAGTGTACCTGTGCAATTTAGAAATAACTGGCTACAGTTTCTGACATGAAGATTTTCTAAGATTTTCCCAAAATAAATAACTAAATAGATAAATGGATGGATGGATCGACAGACAGACAGACAGATAGACAGATAGACAGATAGATAGATAGATAGATAGATAGATAGATAGATAGATAGATAGATAGATAGATAGATAGATAGACACATACATACATACATACATACATACATACATACATACATAGACACGTACCTCGCTGGAGCGAGTTTAAAGTGGATCTGGCCTACGGTTTAGAAGATGTCGAAAATGTGAATTACCATTACAATTCCAGTTGATCCTCCAAGGTCAAAATGAACGGCTTTTTCTGTTTTGCTGCCATGCGTTCTACAAAACGAATAGCTGTAACCATTCTTCAAGATGGGCGGTTCTTGGTTTGGTGCAATAAACACGCGACTTATAGTTTTGTTTCCATTCTTTAAAATGAATGTCTCATGTCGTTTGGATATAATTATAAGAAATGAAAAACTGTTGTAGCTAGCATAATTCTTGCATGATTCATGCCGTTTGAATGTTTCTTGTCCTTTTGTTACCTCACTAAAAATTGAAAATCCGTTGTCCTTTTATTGGCACACAATAATATGAATGTGTCTAGTCCCTTTTTAATGCACGATAAAACGAATCTATCATGTCCTGTTGTTGGCACACGATGAGATGAATGCCTGGTGTCCTTTTTTGGTAAAATACACAATGAATTGCTCACGCGTTGTGTTCGCACACTGCTACATGAATGTCTTGTGCCCTTCTGTTGGCACACTATAAACTGAATATCTCATGTCCTATTGTTGGTATACTTGAAATTGAATGCCATGTATCGTTTTAAAAGCATTTGTGGAAATCAATAGTTCTTCTGACTCATGACTCTTGTGTGATGCGCTGTTCTTGCAACTAAGAGCATTTGTTTTCACCACATGAAATCAATTTGGTACCGGTCTCGATCTCAAAGTTGGATCAGTCGTCACTTATGACATCACTTGGTAGTTTTAGTTGTATGAATGAATGATTCACCGATCACCACTCTGTGTCGATCGCCGTGATGGATTAGTTATTTTCCAAGTTGCAAATCAATGTTTGCGCATATATATATATATATATATATATATATATATATATATATATATATATATATATATATATATATATATATATATATATATATATATATATACATATATATATATATATATTTCAAAGACAGATATACAGAAAAATCTATCACTACAGAGCAGAATTTCTGGAACTTTGGATGGCAGAGGTGTTCGTTAATCAAAGGGCAATATGATGGCACGGACTTGCAGACTTGTACATATTTGTCATATATCAGACATACAACAGACCATGATCTGTCATCAGCAGTCAGTCCAATGCATATGTACATCACTAGGACTTGTTGTTTACACTTATGTCAGACATAACACTTTTATGCCACCAGATGGTGACCATTTTGTCAACAGTGCATGCTGTAATGTAAACAGTGATCCACAAATGAATCAAAGTTGTAATACAAAGTGTGTTCTAGAGAACTGGCTGGAGTTTTTCACTACATGACGAAGTCCGGTTTGTTTGATGACGCTTGACACTCTGTTTTATTCAGAAATCTTTCTTTCTGTGTGGTGATTCTCTTTACCAGCAGATTTTTTTCATGCTAAGAATCTTATTTTGTTACTTTTTTCCCCTGAAATTTCACGTTTTCTGTCATGTAACTTTACTCAACTTTGAATTTGAATTTAAAAGACAACTTCCATTTGTAGGCACACAGATTTGCTTTGAAGCAATTTTTTTTGGTGTTTGTTTTGTTATAACATTATTTCCTCTCGAAAGTCTTGTGCATGCCAGACGTGTTGAACCATGATGGGCTCACTTCGAGCTTGGAACCCAGAATATGTAACATCAATCATTTTATAGCGTGATATATATTTTGGACCCCGAATGTTTTCGGAACTTGAGATGTGTTCATCAGTCGGAGGTGTTTGACCGTATATATTTCACTAAGTTGTTGTTTGTTGACCAGGTGCACCCTTATTTCAATTATAAGTAAAACTTCTTCCCTACATTTTTGCGGTGTTGATTTTCAGCGTTGAGACCAAACGCTAAAGAAAACGAAAATGTTAAATGTAGGGGTTCTATTAACGCTTCCATGCAGAGGTCACATAAACACTTTAAAGTTGGGGTCACATAAAATACTTCAATGTAGAGGTCACAATGATACTTGAACTTAGAAGCCACATTGATGCCTGAACGTGAGAGTCACATAAATTAATACACTGTACTTTGATGCGGGGGTATCTTACCGTCACGCCTTCATCAAACGTTCTGAATGAAAGGACAAGACATCCCGCAGAAGCGGGTAACAATGGAACGGCTTACAAATAACGCAATTTCAACGAAAAATTTAAGCGTGACTAAATTTCATATCTTACAGTTTGTAATTATATGTTGTTAACGTAGGCCTAATGTCTAACCTGGCAAAGTGATCTCACTTTCTGGCCAAACATCACATGCAGAAACATGCATCCCTGACATAACAAACCGATATTCTTAATTGACAGCATTTTTTTTCCAAAATCCATCTACACTAAAGGCGGTACTCAAAATTCAAAGTTGCAAAAACACAAGCGATATGGATGAAAAGTGTTTTTTTTGGGGGGGGGGGGGTAAACTTTTCGACATTTCTAAAAAAATATTCATGATAAAATGGTCAAATTTATGCTGTTATAATCTCAACACAAGTATCTGCAAAGCCATATCAGGGATTTTTTGTGCTGGATCTGTTTGTTTGCAGTGATCAAACAAAAATTATGAAATGATTGTTTTTGTGAAATTGATAAAGTTTGTGGGACTTCATTTATGTTTATTGAAAAAGAACTGGCAATTTCTTAGCGGGTCCCTCATACGTTTTTGCTACAGAGACTTTTTAGGGTAAATCAGTTTGTATTCGATTAAAATCTGACGGTTCGTTTCCGAGAAATGTCAATGTGAAACGGAAATTTTACAGCAGAAACCTGTTGCCAGTTATCAAGATACAAAGTTAACACGGTCCATCGACAACCATGCTGACATTGAAAGTATTTTGTTAATTTTTTCAGATTGCATTGGGGCTAGAACTACTAAATTTGGACATATGATAGATAATATACATGTGTACAAAAACGTCCCCAAATCTCAAATGGATAAAAAAAATTAAATTCAAAATTAAACATTGCCCCAATAGCAGAGCATTCTTTCTTTCTTTCTTTCTTTCTTTCATTCTTTCTTTCTTTCTTTCTTTCTTTCTTTCTTTCTTTCTTTCTTTCTTTCTTTCTTTCTTTCTTTCTGTCTGTCTGTCTGTCTGTCTGTCTGTCTGTCTTTCTGTCTGTCTGTCTGTCTGTCTTTCTTTCTTTCTTTCTTTCTTTCTTTCTTTCTTTCTTATTCCCCTTTCCTTTTTCTCTCTCTCGGTTCTTTTCTCTTGTCAACTTCTTAGGGCTATATTTCGGTGATGGTTGGTGCTTATAACTAAAACTCCCAGGGTTTGTCATAGCCCTGCACATTGTTTATTATACACATTTTCACACACATTTTTTTTTACTCTTGCTTTGTGCACTATAATCGAATATTCTCTTGTGAATATATATTGAAGCAAGCGTTCCGTGGCAATTTCGCTTTTGAATTGGTCCAATGGTGTGCTTGTTTCAACAGCGACATCAGATCGATTTATACACCCTCTGTTTTCAGGTGTTAGAACTAAAAGTTTAGACGAGCAGGAAATAATGCATTAATGGTCACTGTTCACTTCACATGTATTTCTGACCATATGTAGCATATCTGAGAATTTATATAAAGTCATGGAATGAAAAACATGCTATGGTTCCATTAATGGTCACTCCTCTGTTCATGATCTAGTATGTTACTGACCATAGGGTGTAATGTATTTTATTCTCAGGCATTTTTTGTTTTTTGATTTGTTTTTTTTTCTTTAGACGTACCTTTCTTTTATTTCCGGGGGAAAGGGGCTCTGTTCTGTATCATTCATTTTACATACTTGTGTAGTTATTTTACTTTCTGCATGGTGTATTTTATCTGCCTTTATCATTTCAATGTACTCATTCGAATGTACTTTTAATTTCTCCGTTCGCGGAGGCTCAATAATAATAATAATAATAATAATAATAATAATAATAATAATAATAATAATAATAATAATAATAATAATAATAATAATAATAATAATAATAATAATAATAATAATAATAATAATAAATGCTTTTGTTCAGATGGAGAAGGATGACAATGGCTAAGTCTGAAAATCCTCCCTCCATAAAACGTCAGTCAAGGGATCGTTATTTACGTAATTATTTGCAGTGTCCTACCGTTTTTTTCTGCCATCAGCAAACTGGTAACAAAATCTCACCTGGCGCTTTTATCTTAGGGGTGGCTCAACATTATCATCATTTAAGAATTAGTACTTAGGGTACTAAATTCTATGACCCCTCCCCCCCCCAATTAGTACTTAAAAAATGATGATTTTCCAAAAACAAAAAAAAGGTACCAAATTTGCACAAATATGTCAAAAATTGACTATCATTTTTCACACTCTGTGAAAGTGTACAGACCCATTTAACCCCCCTCCCCCCTTTGCGTAAAGTACTGACTAAAAATGATGAAAATGTTGAACCATCCCTTAACAGAAGAAGAACAAAATGTTTAAACCAAGGCACCGTGCAGGGTAAGTGGGTGCCATTGCAATAGTTCTCCTTATCTTACAACTCAATTTAACCGTGTCAAAAATGAACACAGGCACCCGACGTTTTCCCACTGAAATCATGGGTCACTGTGCAATGGCCTCAGGCCTATTTGAGGACATCTTGTAGACTGATATATTTATGATAAGGCATTGAATCTAGAAAAAGTTAAATTTGGGAGTAAAATGTGCACAAATAATACACATACGATTCCATTGATGGACCATCGTCTGGTTTTAAGAGCATGTGCGACGTAGACCACAGCCTGACGCCAATGAAAGTTGTACTGTTCAATAATTCACAAAAGACAAGGGTTTTGCTTACAAAACCCAGAGTTTTGAACAAAACCAAGGGTATTGTACTTTTACGCGCGTGTGCCACGTAGACCACAGCCTGGCGCTTTGTTGTACTGCTCAATAATTCACAAAACCAGGGTTTTGCTCACAAAACCCAGAGTTTTTAAACAAAACCCAGGGTATTGTACGTAAAACCATGAGATTTGTAACATTGCCATAAGTTTGGCTTGCAAATCCCAGAGTTTGTTACTAAACCTTTGTTTTGTAAACTACCCAGGACAACAAAACAAATATCATAATTTTTAAATTTTGTTCAGTAATATGTGCAAACCCCAGGGTTTTTGTAGACCAACCCTTGGACTTTCTTTCCAAAATCCAGCAATTTGTAAACTAAACTCTGGATTTTGCTTTGTTATTCAGTGTTTTCACTAAGCTCATGGTTTGGTTTCAAAACCCCGAGCTTTGTCATGATAACCCTGGGTTTTGCAGTTGTATTGTTCCATTATTTGCAAAACCCAGGGTTTTATTACATCACAAAACTAAGTGTTCTGTAATATGCTTGAGTCATCTTGATAATTTGCAAAACCCCGAGTTTTGTTGTGATAACTCTGGGTGTTGCAGATGCTTTGTTAAATAAAAAACTCTCGGTTTTGTAATTTACCGCCAAATTGGTCATATGAATATACCAACCACTCGCAACACGGCTTTCATTACACTGTATGTGATTGGATCATGCAAGATTGCCTGTCATATTGTCAAAAACTGTTGAAGGCTATGGGCTTCGTTCGGTGTACCTGAACGGCTAGGTCGGTTTGGGAGCACGACAAAACACCGGTTGATATATAAACACAGCACCAGAAAAAAGCAAATATATCATCATCGTGTCGTATACAACTTAATCTTAGACTATGTGCGTGATAACCAATAATAATGTTAATGATCACACAAATTGAACCACTTGTAGTTTGGCGTTATTTTTAAGTTGAGTAGCCTGTCAAATATCAGCTCCCATGATTGGTTGGGTACAAAATCCTGGGTATTGCAATTTTTCAAAACCCAGGGATTTGTGACGTCACAAAACCCAGAGTTTTGTTCTTTGTTTCAAATTTATAAAACCCAGGGTTCTGTACGATACAAAACCCTGGGTTTTGTGGACAGCAAAACCATGGGTTTTGGTCTTTTTTTCACATTTCTGTGTTACAAAACCCAAGGTTTTCTGGCAAAACCGAGGGTTTTGTGAAACAAACCGTGGGTTTTGTTTAAACAATAACAAAACAGATGGTTTTGCAATCAAAACTCAGAGTTTTGCTCTTAAACTGTGGCTTTCGTGCTCAAAACCCAAGGTCCTTCTACAGAGCCCTTTCTTTCTTTCTTTCTTTCTTTCTTTCTTTCTTTCTTTCTTTCTTTCTTTCTTTCTTTCTTTCTTTCTTTCTTTCTTTCTTTCTATCTTTCTTTCTTTCCCACTTCCTTCTGTCTTTCTTTCTTTCTTTCTTTTTCTCTCTCTCTCTCTCTCTCTCTCTCTCTCTCTGTCTCTCTCTTTCTTTCTCTTCCCCATGAAGGTTCCAATTAATGTTGCTGTTTTTGGTAGCTGACCTGCAAGCAGAACTTCGCCCACTCTTCAGTAAATGTAGATTTCTTCCCCGGAAAGTAGAATTTTGTGGATTAAAAGCACAAAATGTTATCCTTAGGATTGATATAAATTCTTCTACATTTCTCAATTACTATACCTGAGGAGGCTACTTTTGCAACTATACGTAACCTGGGGGTGGGTTTAGTTTTATCATAGCATAGACTCTTTGCTTCTATGCACCCTGTACCGTAAAGATCGAGTCAACGGCTCTGTCCAGTTAGTTGGCTAAAACTGCCAACAAGCACATCATAACCCGATGGGCTTTATCCCATATGGTACAATAGCTTTACGAGTACAATAACATATATCGATATGAACCTCCAGCTATCAAGAGTTACTTGTACACGAATGTCAGACATTGGCATACATTTTAGCTGTTGTCTAGTTATAGCTGCCTGTCAGCAATGAAGTAGTTTGGAATGAGATGCTTAAAAGGTCTGCGGAACAGGCAATTATACTTATGCATCAAACTTACCAGAAGCGTGAAACAGAAAACAGCTGCGAAGTCGGTCGGAGAAAAAACATGCCGCGAGTGTTGGAGGAGAGCTGACACTTGCATTACTCAGACATGAATCTGCCACAAACACGTTGCTTGCTGCCATTGTATAATTTGAAAACGAAACAATAACAAATAAATGCACGTCTAACAATAAAATAGAGCTGTGTCGCGGAAGACCATATCTGTCGCGAATTGGATACTTACGCTGAATGGGAAAATAAGCTGATTCGTTTGGCTTTTGCTTTTACTTTCTTCTTAAGATCCTGGATGGTTTTGAAATAATTTGGCATATTAATGATCCTGAAAGTTAAATCGTCATACATCAGCATACAAGCTTTAAATTTTAAACCAGGTCAACATTCAAAAGGGAACGTGCGAACCAGATGTTGTGACTTAATAAATTCCTCTCAACTTAAAATTGGATCGTTCTCTATTTGTGCCTACCCGGATTATAGACGTTTGTTTTTAAATAATACGGACTTATCAATATAGGTTTAAAGGACACATTTCTTGAATGGAATCCTGAACTATAAAGATCACACAGTTTCAAGATTTTAGCATGTCCAGTGAATGAAGTGATACTACAAATGCTGAGAGTACAGATTTAAGTCTGTCCAATGAATGAAATGATGCTGATATAAATGCTGAAAGTAAAGATTTAAGTCTGTCCAATGAATGAAGTCATGATACAAATGTTGAAAGTAAAGCTATAAACCTGTCTGATGAATGAAAGGGTAATGCAAATGCTGAAAGAATAATACTTATAGAAACATGAGCAGCACGGCTTGTGCAGTGATCATAAGCTATCACGACTGTCTCTTGTACATGAAAATCAAACTAAGTAAATACTACTACTACTACTACTACTACTACTACTACTACTACTACTACTACTACTAATAATAATAATAATAATAATGATAATTTATTGACCGAAAGCTGCCCCTTTACAGCGGTGGTACCAGTGTTCGGCGTTATTCGTGGTGCGTCAGATTGAAATGTTCAGAATACATAAAAACATTAAGAGTATAAATGTATCCACATATAGACAACAAAACTACACCATGGCGTGACAGCTCAGCCACAGTAGTTGTCGGTCTACCCTGGTGGACTCTCGAGGAACTCGCGCCTAAAATCCTACGCCTCCGTTATAAAGTTCCTTGAAATATGGTCAAACAGGTCTCTTGTAACTATACTATGGTCATAAGCACCTTCTTCAAGAATAATACACAGTTTGGTTAAAACAGAGGGGCTACAAAACTTACGCCGTACATCTTCCTCATCATTAACAGTTGACAAATTCTCAAGTTCTCTGAAACGGTCCGTGCGGATAGAAAGAGTTGGACAAAAGAACATAAAATCGTGCAAATCTTCAACAGCACCATTACAAAGTTTACATTGTGAATCAAAAATACACCATTGCTCCAAACTTTCATTAATTCCTAAACAGTTGGGGCGGGTCTTTTAAACATAAGTCACCAACCACGAAGCTCATCTAAATAAAATAGATACTTTTCTCCAAACGTCGACCTCTTCATATAGCGGACCCAGTATAATGAAACGTTATCATCGGTATACTGATAAAAAGGACAGGGCACAACTTTGTAAACAAAGCTGCATGAAGGGCCGGAGCCACACCTGGTCATGATTATTAAACGCCCTGTCTACACCCAAATTTTTAGAAAAATGTGAATAGTATCACAATACGGCCACTCAGACTACATACCTAAATCATTGGTACTGCTAAAGCCAGAAGGAAAGTTTTTTTGGCTTCCTTTTCTTTGCTTTTCTTTTCTTTTCTTTTCTTTTCTTTTCTTTTCTTTTCTTTTCTTTTCTTTTCTTTTCGGGTTTGTGGTAAATGAAATACCATTCTGTGAAATACTTTACATGAAGTCAATCAAGAACCACAAAAGGAGATTTGTTTGAAAACAAATATGTCTATGTGCCTTCAAAATTTGTAAATATTAAATGCTACAACTTTTATTCTTCACATTCCTTTACGATAATAGCAAGATGAAAATTTAAAGGCCCAAATAACATTGAGCTTTGACATTTAGAGGTTACATGTAAATTACAAAAATATGCAGGGTTACAATACCTACAATTTGGGTCCAACATGGTTAAAATTGGACAACAATTGACCAAGTTATGGCTGGATGAAAACTTCAAATGGCAAAATGACATTGACCTTTGACCTTTAGAGGTCACATATAAATTACAAAAATGTGCAGAGACCTTTGACCTTTAGAATGACATTTTGATTTAGAATTGACCTTTGACCTTGACATATCTTTGACCTTGACATTTGAGATGACCTTTGCCTTGCTATGATCGAACTGCTATACACTCAGAACCACATCTACTTTAGTAGATAAGCTATTGGTTTAAACATATTTTATTAGAAAAAAAAAAACAATCGCTCAACAGGCAGAATGCTTATATTAAGACCTCTTGTACATAAAGTGACAATACATACATACAATGTTGGACTGCCAGATAACATCTAGTTGCACGCACAGTACGTTACAGACAGCGGAAAGTGAAAGGGAGAATGAGGAGAGGCTATTAGGCGAGTGTGTGTTAATTTGATTGTCCGTATCTTAGACTGGCGACGAGGTCTGTATAAATTTAAATTGCAATGAGAAGTACCTGCTTGAAAGCTTTACTGAGGTTGACCAATCCTTAAATCTTTCAACAGATTTAACATAACAATGTACTGATGGAATTTTTTTTATTTCCACCTGATATTCCGTAAAATAATATTTTTAGGTTGAAGGGTACGAAAGATGCAATTTCGGTGTGAAGTTTTCCCTTTGGATGAGATATTTGCTACACTGAAAAAAATAACAGAAGTAATCCTCAGGAGAATGACCACAGGAACAAAGTGGTGACGCTATCAAGCTCATTTTGTACAAGTCAGAGTTCAACTGGATACAGCCCATTCTCATCCTAGCATGAATAATGGCAATCTTTCTTTCTCCAAAGTAGAACAATTAATTTCTTTTTGGTTTACTTTTGCTTAATTTCCTTTTAAAGTAGTCAACATTTTCTGAAATTTTTATGGATCCTGAAAGAAGATTCCATTCACGGATAGTAGATGGGAGGAAGGAGTTATAATGTATGTTTTTCCTAGCAATAGGAGTTGTTATAGTTTGTCTGGATCTTATATCATATGTATTTCGTTCTCCCGCTGTCTGGGGAACTTGGTTACAAAGGTAGGCAGGAGCAAAACCATTTACTGTTTTGAGCATGAGGACTAATTTTTGTTTGCGTCTTCGTTCCGAAAGTGTTTCCCAACCTGTTTCTTGATATATTTTACTCTGACATGTTACACTCATTGCTCCTGTTACAACCCGAACTGCATCCAGTTGAATACTTTCGACGAGATCCCTGTTCGATTGTGTGCATCCATGCCAGACCACGCTGGCATATTCTAAACACGGCAGAATAAAAGAGAAGTATTAAGATTCCAGCGCCCGCCTGTTCAATTTATATTGGAATTTGGAGGCTTTTTAGAATACCTACTAATTTCCTTGACTTTACAGCAGTCGAATTTATGCGTGATGCCCAAAAGAGGTCGGCAGGAAAGATGATGTCAAGGTGTTTATGATGTTCAACATTTTCAATATTTGTTTCTTGAAACATTAAGTCACGGTGATCAACAGGTCTCTTTGTACGAGTCAGAAGTAATGATTTGGTCTTTGCTGGGTTGAAACTGAGCAGCCATTGTTTTGCCCAGTCAGACATGGAGGAAAGATCATGCGTTTGCCTCTTCGGCTGGATTATCTGCTTGAATATATAGTGTTGTATCGTCTGCAAAAAGACGAATTTCTGACTTAACTATATCTACAATGTCATTAACAAAGATCAAAAACATGAGTGGGCCTAGTACTGAGCCTTATGGGACGCCTGCTTCGATACTGCCCCAAGTAGACGCCTGACATTGGATAACTACGCGCTGACACCTGTCATGAAGATAATTTTCGACCCATTTTAATAAATTGCCACGAACCCCTGCTTTCTCTCTCAAACCAAACCCGGATGATGTACTTTGTCAGAAGCTTTTGTTATGTCGCAAAAGACTACACGAACTTCTTTTTCCAAATCAACAGCTTTGATAAACTCGTTATGTTGAAAAACTAATTGATGAACAGTGACGTCACAAGGAATAAAACCAGATTGTTTTTCAGAGGGGACGCAGTTGTCCCGGAAAAAAAGAACACATGCTTGAAAACTGCTCGTTCAAAAACTTTACCTACACAGCTTTAGAGCGAATTGGGTCTGTAATGTTTACAATGTTGTGGTGATCCACTTTTCAAGATCGGTGACACGTGGGTTTTTTTTCCCATTCTGATGGAAATCTAAAATTACTAAGAGAGAAGATAAACAATTTAGTAAGGGAGGGAGTGATGCTAGATGCAGCCTCTTTTAATAATAAAGGTCTAATACCGTCTGGTCCACAAGCTTTATCAACTTTCAGATATTTAAAAATGTCATAAACTGTTTGCTCGTCTAACTGTACCTGTTCTAAAATATTTTGCTGTTGAGGAATATCATGCCCATCCAGTGTAAAGGCCGAGGAATCGACACATTGTTCAAGAAAGAAATCATTAAAAATGTTTGCTTTTGTTGTATTATTGTAAGTGACTGGATTATCTGAAACAATTGCAGGAATTGATGCTTTAGATTTTCCAGAAATAAGGTATTTCACCGTTTTCCACCAATTTTTGCCTTTGAATTTACCCTCATTAACAATTTTGCATTGCATTTTATAATACCTCTCCTCAGCTGTTCGCAAGTCACTTATATAAGCATTACGCAAGTCACGAAAATATCTCCATATGTGATGACTTTCATTTGATACCTTTGCTTTTATGTATTCTTTCCATTTTCCTCTTTTGAGTGCGCAATTTGGACGTGTACCACGGTGCATCATTTGCACGTATGGTCACATTTCTGTTGGGTATAGAAACTTGTCCAACAGACAAGAAGGACTGGGTCCACATATTGCAGGCCGTGGCAATACAATAAGTATCGATGCAGGCATCCCAGTCAGCCTCATTTAGTTTTTGCCGGAAAATATCAAATCAGCTCTCAAGTAGTCTCATATGTGTCGGTCCACACAGCTAACTTTTTGCAGATAAGATATCGAAGATTTAAAACTTTAATTAGCTGTCATTTGCATAATTTTGAAAATCACGACCTCTCATTATAAAAAAGCAAAACTCCATGTATAGAAGTATAATTGTGCCTGGAGCTTCTGTCTCTAATAGTCTCCGAGAAAAAGGGCTGACAAATTTGATGGTAAAGAAAGAAAGAAAGAAAGAAAGAAAGAAGTAAAGAATTTGTGGGAAAACAGTATGTCTGTGTTGGCACACAGATATAATGAGCTGGGTTGGCAGACATCTTAAGCTCGTCGATAGTAGCTGATATGGCTGGTGCGCAACTGATATCTATGACTGGTGTGCACCTGATATCTATGACTGGTGTGCACCTGATATCTATGACTGGTGTGCACCTGATATCTATGACTGGTGTGCACCTGATATCTATGACTGGTGTGCACCTGATATCTATGACTGGTGTGCACCTGATATCTATGACTGGTGTGCACCTGATATCTATGACTGCTCTAGCTAACTATAGAATATTAAATTTATTTATAACTTGACAAAGCAACTTTCGAGTCGTTTAGCTAAACCAAGCATCCATGAATATAGAAGATAGAATTACACTTTTCCGAGTACTAGTCCCAAAACTTATTCTGTTAATACAATTATGTGGTGAGAGTATTCGTTCTCAAAAGTTAGCTTTTTAGTTTAGTTAAACAACCCTGAAGTCAAGTTCAGCTGGACACTGTGTCAACAGACATGGCTCCATGAGGAGTAGGGGACAACTGTCATAGCAAAGCCAAAATGTCTATATTCAAGGATGTCTTGTTTCAAACAATTTTGACGCAATTCATTGTAGAAAATACGGCGGCTGTTCAACATGCACTAATATGAATGATGAAAATAATCCATTTTTATCCAATGATTCATTGATGAAAATATTTCTTACAAGATAGCTTTTTACCAACATTCACTCACATGCATGTACGTACGTACGTACGTACGTATGTATGTATGTATGTATGTGTGTATGTATGTATGTGTGTATGTATGTATGTATGTATGTATGTATGTATGTGTGTGTGTGTGTGTGTGTGTGTGTGTGTGTGTGTGTATGTATTTATGTATGTCCGTCCGTAGGCATTTGATGAATGGAAAGTTAAAGTAATGGAAAAAGTGGATGAAAGAATTAAATACCTGAGAAAAGGACCTCTTCAAAAGTGGAAGCAGATTAAACAAGTGCTGCAGGATTCACATTGTAGTCAGGAATAGATTTACATGACAAGTTTGTCATCACACCTCTTGACAAAGCTAGCAATAACATTGCACTAACTTGTAAACCATACTACATTAATGCAATACTGAGTGAATTAAATAATGAAAGTTATCAACAGACAGGAACCTCTGATACAGTTATCAAGGACCAAGTGGATGAAAACAAGGAGTTGAAATGCATTGTCTCAAATGAGGACAAGAAATTACCAATCATACATGCAATTGTCAAATTCAGAAATGTGTTTCGAAACAAGTTGCCAAACGGCTCACTAAAGTCCTCAAACTTGTCAAAAATTCACATGCTAACTACTGCAAAAAAGTGAAAATGTACACGGGAGTGAATAGAATGTGGATTACAGATAGCACAAGTGATATTCTACTAGACATTGACAAAATCAACAATAAGAATGGTGCCAAATCAATTCATACTTTTGATTTCTCAACATTGTATACAAAGATGAACTTGACAGACTTAAACAACGTGTTAATTTCAACGTTGGATAAAGCGTTCAAAGGTGGCACATGTCAGTATATTAAAATATCTGGTGCTGAGGCTAAATTTGATAAAGGTAAGAACAAAGGAATATCTTACACGAAGCAAGAGTGTGCTCAAATGAGAGAATACATTATCAATAATGCATACTTTTGCTTTGGAACCAGAGTCTATCAACAAATAGTGGGCATACCAATGGTAACAGATCCATCCCCATTTATTGCCAACCTTTATTTACATTTTTATGAATCAAAATGGATGGAGAAATTGGCAAAAACAAACTTCACAGCTGCAAGAAGATCATATTCTCACACAAGAAAATTTATAGATGACCTGTGTGCTACAAACAATGGAGATGAATTATAGGGGAATTGGAAAAACATATATCCCAAAGAACTAATATTAAATCTGGAAAATGAAAGTGATACAAAAGCTACTTTCCTTGATCTGGATATAGAAATAAAGAACAACCAGTATGTAACAAAAATATTTGGCAAGAGAGATCAGTTCAAATTTGATATTATCTCCTACCCTGACAGGAAACAGTCCAGAGAAACAAGCATATGGAGATTGTATCGGACAAGTCAGACGTATTGCTAGAAACACCACACTTTTTAGCGATTTTGTCGATAGGGTTAGAACTTTGTTGCATAAATTACAACACAAAAGTTATGAAAAACAACAACTTTACAAAACTCTGTTGAAATGTTCCCGGAGATATGACAAAATACCTAATAAATACAACGCTAACTCAAGAACAATAGTGAAATTCTGTCAAGATGGAGCTTGAAATGACAAAGTATAGTCCTCAAAGTGTTTAGAGTGGAAAGAGGGAAAGTACCCGGGGTAAAGTATACTTAACCCACCTAGAGAATTTTCTCTAGCCCGTGTTAAGTCGGAAAACCATGATCATACTAACTTTTTGCAGGATTTCTTTCTTTTTAATCTTCATCCAGTACAGTGGAAGAGGTGGCTTCCAGCTAATACCTTAGTACACTTTACCTCATAACCTCTCTAGTCAACCTTATGGTGCTAAAAGTTGTATTACTATTTACCGGTTTATACCAGTGTCACATGGTGCTAAAAGTTGTATTACTATTTACCGGTTTATACCAGTGTCACATGGTGCTAAAAGTTGTATTACTATTTACCGGTTTATACCAGTGTCGGTATGGTGGAATAGTGTATGAAGCTTATAAGAGTCAAAAGAGACGTCCGTGCCTGCATACAAATTATATGTATCCCAAGGGCGTTGAGTAAACATGACAAGGCTTGGGATAGTGAGTACATTTAGACAAGACAAAACATAACACAATGACCAGACATAGAGTAAGAAGTCCGCATGACAAGACATAGAACAATGAACACATGACAAGACATAGAACAGTCACTATTGGGGCTAGACAGGACAACGAGTGCGCATGATAAGGCGTATTGGATTAGGAGTACCCAAGATGAAATGCAGGACAAAGAGTGAGGCAAAGTGTAGGCCGGTTATAAAGACTTCTAAAACTCAGACTCAGACTCAACTTTATTCGACTAATAAAAGATTTACTTACGTATGTAAGAAAAACACATTCATGGTTTGGGAGACTCCCACTGAGCTCGTCCTCAGTTGTCCAAAGTAACGTAAACAAGCACACAATAGCAACTAGAAAAACAGATTTGCCTCAAAGCAAATCTCTGTGTGTGTGTGTGTGTGTGTGTGTGTGTGTGTGTGTGTGTGTGTGCGTGTGTGTGTGTCTGTGTGTGTGCCTTCAAAAGTTGTAAATATTAAATGCAATAATTTCGCCCTTTGTTACTTCACATTCCATTCAGCTTATCGCTGGATGGAAGGTTACATGTTAATTACAAAAATTTGAATCAACATGATCAAAATTTAGATGAAAATTGACCGAGTTATGGGTAGATGAAAATTCCAAATGTCCAAATGATCTTTGACCTTTAGAGGTCACATGTAGATTACGAAACTGTGCAGTGTTACAATAGCTTTGACCTTTAGAGGTCACATGTAAAATAGAAATATGTGCAGTGTTACAATATCGACATTTTGAACCCAAGATAATTAAAATTGGATAAAAATTGACCGATTCATGGCTAGATGAAAATTTCAAAGGTCCAAATGACCTTGACCTTTGACTTTTAGATGTCACATGCACAGTACAAAAATCTGCAGTGTTACAATAGCTATAATATGAGCCCAGTATGATCAAAATGGGATAGAAATTGACTGAGTTATGGTTAGATGAAAATTTCAAAGGCCCAAATGACCTTGACCTTTGACCTTTAGAGGTCACATGTAAAATACAAAAATGTGCAGTTGCCATTATATTGATTGAAGTTGGATTGGTTACCTATACCTATAATAGTTTTGGAGACATTCAAGATTTAAATTTCAAAATGGCACTAATTTGCATAATTTCAAAACCGTTGAACCTCTTCAGAAAAACTTAAGACTTCATTCATGGAAGTATAATCATGCCAAGTTTTCAGTTTCTACTTTCTACGTATAATACTTTTCAAATGAAATGTCGAACAAATTTGCCTGTAAATAAAGAATCACGAACGGAAAAACGAGAAAAAGAAAGACAGAAAGATTGAAAGAAAGAAAGAAAGATAGAAAGAAAGAAAGAAAGAAAGAAAGAAAGAAAGAAAGAAAGAAAGAAAGAAAGAAAGAAAGAAAGAAAGAAAGGAAAATAATATGTTTGTGTTGGCACAGAGAAAAAAAGCAGTGTTGAAATTGCCAACAATTCTGACGACCATTTCTCCGGAATAGCACAAAAGTATCTAAATACAATTTCAACCAGCACATCAAGATAATTTCCCTAACTGGATAAATTTATGCATGCAGAAAAGTATAATACAGACCAGATAGTTGGTTACAATGGCCATTTCCTTGTATAAAGGTGGTGATACCAGTGATCTTGGAAATCACAGGGCAATATCTATTCTGCTTATACTTTCCAAAACTCTGCAGACGTGTATAACAGTGTTTACAAGTACCAGACTGAGCATAACCTTCTGCTCGATCAACAGTCTGGTTGTACAGGGGATCATTCTTACGAAACTGTCTTAGTCAAAATAACTGATCACTTTTTATGTAATGTTGACCAAGGTGGTACAGTTAAGACCGACTTGCGGAAAGCATTTGACCTTTTGGACCACTCCCTGTTACTTGCAAAATTATAGCTATAATGGTGTTGGACTGTCGTCAATTAAATTGTTTCACTCATACTGAAAAGTTGGCTATAATGGCGAATTCTTTGATCAAATACACGTGAATATTGGTGTACCACAGGGATCAATTTTAGTCCACTTTTCCTTATTGTTTACCTCAGTGAAATTGCTCTTGAATTGCTAGTACAGACTATGAAATGTATGCTGGCAATTTCTCTCATTTTACAACGGCAAAAACAGTTATGGAAATCCGCTCGTGAACTCAACACCAATTGTCAGGCACTAACAGGTTGGATTTTTCAAAGTAGAATGGTAAGTACCGAATGTAGAGAAGACCCAATGTACGTCAATATGTTCCAAACAAAGTCTCAGATTCTTGAGGGACGATGTTTGTGACCTCAAAATTCAATTGAATGGCCAACATATTCTAAATAGTACATAGCAATAAACTACTTAGCATACATACTGACGCTTATGTGTTACAGGATATCCAATGACAATTTGTGTCACAAACTACACTCAAGATTGTTCCTATTCAAAGTAAAGCTCTTCAATGGTTTAGTTCAACCTGTTATAGAATATGAATGTTTTAAGTGGATATTGTTGAAACCACACTAGAAACAATTTTGGTCCAGCCAGATTCTTTACCAGTACCCGCATCTCGTAAAACAAGCCAAGTGCTAGTATTTCGTTCGTTTACATTTAGTGCTGCATTTACATTTGATGGTTGGACACTTAACGTGAAATGTAAATACAGCCGAACACCGTACTTCCACAGCATCCGTCCATCCAATTGTATCTCCATGCATTCATCCATCTGTCGGTACAGCAATCCATATATACGCGCATATATTTATATCAAATGTACAAATTCGTCACCAGAATATTCTATTGTGTAGACGACATATTGTCTTTTAAGCTCAGATACAAACAGTTTTATTTCAAAAAGACCAGAGAACAATCTTGACGTTTGGACCATGTACAGTATTAACTTTTAATGGGCTTTCGTAGTTTAACATTCATTTTTCACATTATAGGTTATGGTTTTATGTGTCCTAATTTTACGTATGTCGTGGATCTGATCATGTTTCTTTTATGTACCACTTTTCATACTCTATATATTTCTGTATATGATTTTTACTGGGCCCGATTGAAAAACAGCATTTCTGCTGAATAAGATTCCCAGAATAAATATATTCAATTACTATTATTATTATTATTATTATTATTATTATTATTATTATTATTATTATTATTATTATTATTATTATTATTATTATTATTATTATTATTATTATTATTATCATTATCATTATCATTATCATTATCATTATCATTATCATTATCATTATCATTATCATTATCATTATCATTATCATTATTGCTATTGCTATTGTTATTGTTATTATCATCATCATCATCATCATCATCATCATCATCATCATTATTATTATTATTATTATTATTATTATTATTATTATTATTATTATAGCAAATGATTTACAGATTGAAATGAAACAGATTGTTCTTTACCCGACTTAGAACAGGGTACCAAAACAGTAAGGGATGGTTCAACATTATGATCATTTTTAATTAGTACTTAGGGTACTAAATTTCATGACCCCCCCCCCCCCGATTAGTGCTTTTAAAATAATAATTTTCCTCAAAAATCATAGCAAAATTGCAGAAAATAGGCAAAAAAATTACCATCATTTTCCATATTCAGTGAAAGTGTACAGACCCATTTAACCCCCTCCCCCTCATGATGAAAATGTTGAAACATCCCTCAATTGGCAGTCAGTGCTGGGATCCCAGTGCTGACTCTTTGGAAGACACGCATTAACAGCCAGTTTTCATAATTCGCATCTTATTTTAATACTTTGGAACCCTTTATTAATACCATACACGTATTTGCGCTACCACGTGTCTGCAACGTGCCTAACATGGGGAAAATGAGGGCGCAAGAACCCTAAAGGTACACGGCAGAGAGACAGAGCGATTAAAAACCAAGTATATGAAACATGTTTTTAGACAAGCATACGGAAATGCACACTTTGGCTCGATCTATAGCACCACTCCCCCTTGTTCACATTATCGTTTCAGTTACTCCTGTTCCCTTTGTTAAAATAACCCGATCTGATCGATAGTCGGAATCTTTGTGTGGCACGGGTGCACAGGCAGTAACAGTAGACACGGTTTGGAGTGGGTGCTCAGTGTACAACATTACTGAATATAACCAAGGACCCTTTATCCTGATATAACAGATGACAATCGAGTGTCAAATCTAGTTGTGATTGTAATTTACGCGTGCATCTTTCAACAGGGTAATACGTTCATCAAAAGTACAATTTAGTGACCAAAATAAAAGCCTTTGAATGGGATAAAGGCTATCACAGCAAGCCCCAACTTTGAAGTTGGTTGCAATAAAATGCTGTATTTGGTACATGACGAAAAATAAATGAGCGGCATCGTTATTGGCTATACTGCAGCCGTATTGATACCGTTAATACACATAATGCAACATAAAGTTATATTTGTAAATCAGTGGAATATTCACCTTTCCAGTCATAGTGAGCCGGACGAAAATTAAGACCTTAAATTTAAAACCAATCTGAAACAGAACCATACTTATATTTAACGAAATCAGGAAAAATGTTACTCGATTTCATATCAGTGCTCATAATATCAACGTTAAGACCGGCAGACACGGAAATACAATTGGAAGATCGGAAGTATGTGATATGCGGAAAAGTGGAAGGCCAATTTCACATTTTGGCTGAATGCGAGGAATTTACGGTACAGTGTACAACCGTTCTAAATAAATTTAGTGAACTTCTCCACCGTATTTTCTCATTTTTGGACCACGAGAAATTTATTTTTGTTATGAAGGTATACAATGCAGACATATTTTATCATGTTCATAATATTTTGCTTAAGTTATATAAGTCATAAGTCAATTTTGACATAATGATATATGAACAGCTTACATACCACCATCATTTTTTTAAATTTAATTTTTTACTTTTTATTAAACAGTTCGTGGCTACTGTGACCCTTGTCTGCGTATCCATTATATCCTGAAGGAGCACAGCTCCCCCGTGTGCTGTATGTAAGTGTATTTACTTGTGTTTGCGTATAACAAAATGTTGCTTGTGTTAAGTCAAGTCAGCTTTATTTATACTCGGCTATATATACAATGAACATTAGCTAAAAGCTATTTTCACCGAAATCAGAATGTGCACAATTGATAAAATATTCCTGCATATATCCAATAATCTAGCTTATAATTAACTCAATTTAAATTACGAGAATCATGAAACAAAATAAAAGCACCGACCAGACCCCCCCCCTCCAAAAGAGAGAATCACAAAATAAATCAAAGACAACAACCCCTTAAAAAGAGAATCATAAAATAAATTAAAAGCACAAACAATACCTTTAAAAAAATCATAGAATAAATTAAAAGCACCGATCCAATCTCATAGAACACTCAGTAAATACATGAGACATCTATAGGGTATGATCTCATCACACTCTTCAGCCACTAGCAAGAATTTGGCATACCATGTTTATTCCAATCGCAGCACGGTGTGCCAATGCAAATATCCTCCCACCCCCACCCCCTGGCAGACACGGCCCTCGCGGAGTCCTGTCTCGACCCACAACACCACAGGCAATTTCTCTTGTTATAGAATTCATATCGTGTACAGTTGAAAAGGGTTCAACTGTCAGGTTCCAGGTTAAAAAAAAATAGATCCTTCACCATATTTGTACAATACTTTGTGAAAGAATCTGCAGCCTCACAACTATACAAAGATGTGGCATTTTTGATCCTGTTATATAATTGTGCTGAAATATGTTTGCAAACAGTTAAAAAATATATATTTCAAGTTCTATGCCTCGCGCATCAGTGTCCTAATGCATTCTGAACATGTGCGTGTGTGCTTGAGACAGAATAGTATTATTCACAAGATAATATGCAAAACACTTTTAATGATCCCAAACTGTCACAGGAATAAGTGCTCTCCCGAGAGCGCTCACGCGGACGTAACAGTTAGAAAACGTTTGTATCAATGTGCTCGATGTCACACGGGCAATGGGTCGCAGTACAGATAGGTCGCCTGATCAACTTATACGTGTTTTGTCACAGAGCACGACCATGATAATAATAATATATACCATTATACACATGCTGTCTAGTCACTTAGTGTTTTACTATAGAACACCGCCGTGGCAATAAGCGCTACGGATAGAATGTCTCCTAACACAGGTGTTTTGTTAGAGAACACTGCCATATCAATATATGGCAGTATAGATAGGCTGTCTTATTGTTTCAGAACACTCAAACTGTAGATAGGAAGCCTTTGAACGCCGATGGCGCTTCAGGCGCCCACTTTAAGAATAGGTATGTGCCGCAGGCAATCTACTTTTAGCTTCACAGAATTGGCTTGCTGAAATATAAATTTGATTATTTTAAAATTAAGCTGCATGAAAAAGTGGCTTGGCCAAAAATAAACTCTTCTCACAAGATGATATTAACAATAAAGAAAAAACAAACATTAAAAAATCCATAAACCCACCTCCGCCCCCCCCCCAAAAAAAACATAAAATAACAAAAAAAAAAAAAAGAAAAAAAACAATTACACAAAAACAAACAAACAAAAACAAAAAAGCAAACAAACAAACAAAAAAACGAACATAAAACACCCTCAAAACCCAACAAACAAACAAAGAAACAAACAACAACAACAACAACAGCAGAACAATAACAGAATCAAACTAAAGGTCTGTCTAGATTGAATGTTCCCAATAAAAACTTTACACATAGAATTTGATTAAAGTTGAACTTACAGTTGAGCTCCCACTTGCGATTCCTGCTGCGAATTTGTTTTACTCTCTGAAGTTTGAAAACCCGTGTTCCTTGCTCATTTTATTGGAGTCCGGCGTTTCATCTTGTCTTGTCCTCGATATAATGATGATATGATAATTGAGTTATTCCAGGAAAACCTGGAATACGCTCATGCAGGCAAAAAAAAAAAAAAAAAAGGAAAAAAGAAAAAAAACTTACTTGACCAAGGTTGTAAAAATGCGGAAACTTACACAATTGGCCACTTTTTCCTTGTTATGTAAAATGAACCCTTCCTTAGATCTGAGACATTGCCCCTTTGATGCGCAGCAAATAATAACATGATCGTATGTTATTAGAGTTATTCCTAGACACACACACGACAAAAAGTGAGATGTACCGAGGGTTCGCCTGCTTTGATATTGCCGACAATTTAACACTTAACGCCTGGACAGGTTAACTGCAGCCGTTGTCTCTAAAATTCGCCTGGCTCATGCAGCTTCAATTTTGCTTTACAACTTGTTAGATGAAAGTATTCAAGGTGAAGTGGACCTGCCGCAAGATAACGCGATAACTTTCCAAAGAAAGTAACCAGGTTTTCTCTCCGTGCAATGGGTCTAATTAACTGGTCACAGGGTTTTACAAGATGGTCAGAAAAAGAGTTAATTTAGGACCTGTAGTTTGGATCGTTGCTTGATAAGTCCATTCGTAATCGAACCGTTAAAAACATTTATCTTTTCTTTTGCACACATTAGATCGGCACGATGCATCTCTTTTTAATTGTATACTACATGAACATGTAACTTCATGTTTGTCCTTTGTGTTTTGTGCATGGTATACTGTTTATGCGTATGTGTCTGGAGAGCCTCCAGATCAGTTTTGCAATTATTAGACAATCCAAGTAAAATAAATACATGTACGTTTAAAATAAACAAGAGGACTGTGACAGTCCCGTACTTAACCGACCTGAAGTTGTTCTGTGAACTTCAGAATACCACACATCACTGTTGATAACATGTGTATAGCCCGTGACCGACTTTTCCGAATTTTGATATAATTTCTTATAATCAGAAAATAGCAGCACCAACATGCAGTGAACAAATTTAGTGGAGGTCGAGTCCACGTACACTCCCAATATATTTGAAGAGGATCAAACTTACGGGTTTTGAGAAAAAGTCAAGAAAAAAATGCAGAAAAAGTCTTCAAAAAGAGAAAAAATAATTGCAGCGCCACCTGTCAAATGTATTAAGGTCTAGAGGTCCCCAGAAGTGTCCCTATGCAAAAGCAATTGGCTGAGTGGTTTCAGAGAGGATTTTTGTCAACAGATTTTACCGGAAAAAAAAATGGACAAGAAAATTTCCTAAAAAAATAAAATCATTGGGGCGTGATTATTTGAAAACCTGGTAGAAACCCACCTGAATTACACCCCCACCAAGTTTGAATTGAAGCTGGTTGACAGTTTTGGAAAAAAAGTCGAAATGGGAACTTCCATTGTAATCCCCATTTACTTACACATTCAATTGGAATGTATGCATTACAGTTACCAAAATTGGAAATTTGTCAAGAATCAGGGATTCAGACTGCCTAGTGAACATATTTGTTTACCCTACACCCATCTATATTCTCACAGAAGTTCAGAGCAAATTTATTGACAGTTTTGGAAAGTCGAAAGTAGCGAAAACCCAGAAAAATTCGAAAATGTGAATTGTGGACGACGGACAATGGATCCCTGATCAGAAAATAAACTCAGCTGACTGACAAGTCAGCTGAGCTAAAACAAACTTCCCTGTGTCCCTGTGCTTACCATACATGCAACTGTTGGTTTGCTTCGCCAGAAAGCAGAATGATGATGATGATGATGATGATGATGATGATGATGATGATGATGATGATGATGATGATGATGATGATGATGATGATGATGATGGAGACGACGATGACGACGGCTATGACAATAAAGATAAGGTACTGCTGATTAGCGCTTGTGGAAGTAATACTGATGGTGGTGGTGGTGGTGGTGGTGGTGGTGGTGATGATGATGATGATGATGATGATGATGATGATGATGATGATGATGATGATGATTAATCCTGTTTGGTTACCTGACTTTCATCATATAAAACGCACTTACGACGCATAGAAAAAATGTCGTATCTGTCCGTAGAGTGTGTACGTGCCAACCTAGGGAAAAAATGCAAACTGGCACCAAATATGATTATTTTTTTCACGATAGTGCGAAATGTTCCGAATGTGGATAGATAGAATCGATATAGCAACAAAGATACGGGTGTATTGGTTGGATTTACCCGTGCCACAGCCAAATGATATCATCAATTTTGTACGCTTTAATTCCCTAACAAGATCAAGGATAGTTCAGAAAGGGTTTGTTGCCATATCTCCTTGAAAACCAGGGCACCCTATAAATTATACGCCTTGATACAAAGACTCCACAAAAAGCCAACAGCGAGAGAAAATATGGATAGGTGAAGTTAAGGCTATAAATTTGAAATATGGCTGCTCTGACCCTGCTCGTGGACGGAGTGTTATGAACTGACGTGTGTTCGCATAAACGTGATTGCAATACTTTCTATGAAAGGCCCAGGAGAACTATCGTCAGGTACATTTTGAATTGTATACTTCGGTGTGTCTTGATACCATAATCCTTTTAATTGATGTCGAATGGAAGGAAAACTAACAAAATTTAGTGTCAAAAATGTAATTTCTGCGGGGCACCATGAAGGACAACAACGTAAGCTAAAAGAGGGTGGGTGAGGGGTTTCCCGTACTGGCGTACTGGGGCTTTTTATCTACCGTATATGGCGTACTACAAGCCCTCTTATTTTACGTACATCGTACTATCAAAAATTTTGGAAGATTTATATTTTCCGTACTGCGTCCTGTAGAAAAATAATTACCTGTACCAGCGTACTGAGCCCCCACCCCCCCACCCCCTTCCTAAAACTGTGTCCTCGTGTCTGATTTGTGTCAACCATAAATCAACTGAGCCTTTCGTTTCCTATGCAATAACTCAGATCCTCGACAACTTATGCTCAGATTACGCACGATATACACACAAAAAAACTAGAAAAGAAGATTTGCTTCAAAGCAAATCTGTCTGTGTGCTTACAAAAAGTTGTCTTGTACATTCATGATGAAATTGGAAAAACTACATGACAGAATACCGGAAATTTAAGGCAAAACTAACAAAATACGGCTCGTGGCTTAAATTAATTTCCAGGTAAAAAGGAAATGCCACACAAGGAAAAAGAATTCTTGATAAAACAGAATGTCAAGTGGTTTATTGGTTGCAACTACAGCACAAACCTATGAATTGAAGTTGGAATGATACCTCTGCCTATAATAATTTTGAAGATATTCAACATTTAACTTTCAAGTGTCCTGAACTAGCATATATTAAAATGCTAAAACTTTTACTTGCAGTTCATTGGATGCGCTTACAGCATGAATTGAAGCTAGTATAGCACTTCCACTTATAATAGTTTTGAAGATATTCAAAGTTAAAATTTTCAAATGGCCCTAATTCCCGTAATTTTCAAAACTGTCACCCCTCCTCATAAAAAGCCAGACTTTATATATGAGAGTATAATCATGCCAAGTTTGAAGTTTCTGCATATAATAGTCTTCAGATAAAATGCAACACAAATCTGCGGGTAAAGAAAGAAAGAAAAAAGAAAGAATTCACAGGAAAAATGTCTGTGTTGGCACACAGCCATAATAAAGAATTCAAAGAAAAAATGTCTATGATGATGCACAGACATAATTACAGTGTCCCCAGCAAATGTTTTTTTTTTCCTTGCGGGTTATCACGTCAGGCACACAGAGTCATAAAAAAAGCAACAAGCTTGGTGATATATTTTTTTTGTTTGTTCCTTCCTTCCTTCTTTCATTTCGTTCCCTTCTTTCTTTCCCTGAACTCTCTTCCTACCTTTGTTGGGGTGGGGAGGGGATGTCTAATTACCCTTCACGGGAAATAATTTTCCCGTACACATTTCACGCAAAATGCATTTTATCACCATCACAGTCCACCGGAAATAATTCGGCTGATCTATAGTTCACAGAAAATAAAGGTGAGTCAGGTTTCATGGAAAATAAAAAGTTCTATCATGCATCACAAAAATACCCCTTGGCCCCCATTCTGTTCTTCCCTTCTTTATTCCATTCTCTATTTCTGTCTTCCTGTTTTGCGTACGGGAAAACACACAAAAGGTTTTATACCACGAACGTACTTTACAGAGATGTGCAGACCATAAAATTTAAAACAATTTTGTGGTTGCGTTTCTTATTGTTTGTCCTACTAATGTTATCATTAATATGACTGTGTGTGAAAACATTGGTCTCTTTTCTTTCTTTCTTTCTTTCTTTCTTTCTTTCTTTCTTTCTTTCTTTCTTTCTTTCTTTCTTTCTTTCTTTCTTTCTTTCTTTCTTTCCTTCCACTTTATTCTTGTGTTGGCTGAAACTCAGAAACCCACTAGCTAGGAACTTCAAATTTGACATGAGTATGGCACCTACTTCACCACAATACACCGCCCACCCCACCCCCATCACATGTAGAAGCCAGTTAATTCATGCTGGTATGCAACCATTTTGCATGCATAATAAATTATCCTACTGGACAACTTATTCCATAATACAATGAACTCTGTCTTGAAGGGCCTCTGTGTGTGTGTGGGGGGGGAGGCAATATGATAAGAATGCCACACTTTGTGCTTAGGAATGCTGGTCTTTTGAGACAGGTGGCCTATGCTATGGTGAGAAGGGCCTTGCAAGCTGGGGACCACTGTATGTGTATATGTGTATATGTATGTCCTCTGTTAATGGCGTTGTAGACATTGTGCCTCCCAGCATGGAGTTATCTGAGCCTACTCCTAATTTCAAAAGACCATTGGACCTCAGGGTAGCAGGTTGCAGCCGGGTTGGGGGGTACTTCCCCAAATTTTTGGTGGGGGTGCGTGGCTCGACCTTTCAAAAACCCACTCTTTCTTAGGGCACTTGTTCATAAAAATGACACCTTTGTTAGTGAATTTTTTAATGGGAATATGGTCCCAAAAGGGTAAGAAAAATGCTCCAGGAAGAAAATTTGGACCTTAGTTAGCGAAATTTTCCCGAATTTTGGGCCATAACAAAGAAAAATTACCTCTTTTTAGTTTTTTTTTGGCAAAATACTAAACCTTTCTTAGAGAAATTTTACTGAAAAGAGGGGCCTTCAGAGCGGCACATACCCAGTATAGTCAGGAATGGAAGCAACCCCCCAGGGGGTTGCAGATGTAACCCTTATGACAAACAGCACTATCAAAGCATAACAGTCTTTCAGTTAACAGTGACCAATGACAAATCTTTTGAAAAGACCTCATGGCACCCTTAGGGATCGTGTACTTTCCACAACCAGCTGTAAAAGTGGCCACAAATAGGGTGCCATTTGGATACTGGATATTGGACAAATCACACTTCAACCTATTCTCTCTGTCAAAATGTGTACACAATCAACAAATATATATATATATTATTTATAGTGACTATCAGTATGGAATAGCCACCAACAGCATGTCAGCGGGGAATAAACTCATTCCATAATTGCTATCAACATATGCAAACTTTATACACAGACAGATTTGCTTTCAAGCAAATCCTAGTTTTCTAGTCTTAACCCCTAAAGCACTGATTTAACCCTTTCCCCCTCAAACTGGCCAAAACCGGCTGGTGGTCAAATGTCGTCTGCTTCAGTGTTTTCAACTAATTTCAACAGTAAGGAAAAACAATTTTGCCTGAGAATTGGAGATGAGCCCTATGAAGATCACATGTCCCAGGTCAACAACTTTCCTTGGCATGAGTTGGGCACTTAGTGCCCAACTCATGCCAAGGAAAGTTGTTGACTCAGGTGTCAATTCAAGGGGAAAGGGTTAAGGCTGAGTTAACAGCTTTCCTCGGGGCACCTTGCCCGCAATGCACACAGAGTGCCCATTGTATGCAAAGTGCCTGGGGAAAGCTGTTGACTAAGACTACCATTTGCTTTTTCAGACTAGGCTTGCTGGTATGTGAATGAAAGGTATCCTTATGAGGAATTTTAATCTTTTAACCATTACATGTTTAATGGTTATAAGAAAATGAATATAGCAGTGAATAGCACTTTAACTGTTAATTATCATTTTTTCCACAGAAGATTTTGTTTGCAAGTTTCTAGTAGGACCTAAATGGTTAGGTTTGGTCATAACAAGCTTCAGTCCTAGTGTCAATAAAAAGGTAAGACTTCAATCCCAGCACAATGTACCACTCTTGGGTTCAATTCCAGCTCAATGGTACAGTACACATCACATTATAAAAGCAGATCTCCCATCTGCTTGCAAAAGCCAACCACCCCCACCCTGATCTAAATCCATCTCTAGTCCCAACACAGAAATCAATTTACCCATGTGACCTTGACAATCAGGTCAAGGTCATCTGCCATCCCAAGTATTGTCTTACTAAGATCCTAAATCCCAGTTTGACTGGTGGTTCTGTAGCAAGATGCAATGCCTTACAGTGTTTAATCCCCTTCCATCAAAATCCTTCTTCACTTATTAAATGGAAGAGAGTGGCCAATCAGCAGAAAGATGTATTAACTGCTTCACTGCCAATCTTGACAAAAGTCTATGTGCTCTGCATTGACAAAATAATACCAGACACATCTGTTTTGACAACTGACCTTTCATTCAGGTACCAGCATGCTGACAGTGATTATAAGAGAGAGAAGACCATCACATTGGCCAAAGAAGAGCTGTTGACTCAGTCAAAACGTGTTAAAGTGAAGGTTACAGGACACACACAATGTGTCCATAACAAAACAACAACGCACCTCAGCTGAGCAGGGAGTAGATCTGTCATGTATTAAGGTCATAGGTCACCAGAGAAGCTTTTTCTCTCTTAACATACAGCATGAATATCTATTTTCCCGAGCATACAATTTACCAAACTGCCTGAAAAAAATTTTTTCGTGAGTTTCATTTACCCGAATTGTCCACCACCACCAAAGAAAAGTATAAATCGTATGCAGCCTCCCATTGGTGCGTGTGTCTGGAAGTTTCTTGTTATGCTTCACTTACTAAAGAGAGTTTTCTCTGTGTTTGCTATTATCAATGGGCTGTTACTGAACTCTTAATTCTTTGCATGAAACTGGTCTAAGTAGGTGATTAAAAAAAGAGGAGTTAAATTTGCGTGATTCTGGTTAGCAGGATAACTTTCCAAGTTGAAAGGAGAAAGGTCACATCCTGCAATGGGTGACCTCTGATGTTATTCTGTGCATAGCTAGCTTTGCTGACAGACTGCTTGGCTTATTCCTGTTTCAGCGCTAAAAGCAGGGTGTGCAGGTGATAATTTTGCTCCAAGCACAAGGAATGGAAAAAAAGAAATTTGATAAAGTAATAGCTGGAATGAAGTCAAGAGAGGAAAGTGGCTTCCAGTGTGCAAGTACAGTAAATGATCAGAATGACTTTAAGATCTCTCAGCCAGGGTAAAAATAGGATGACCTCAGGTGAGTTTGAAAACAGGTCAGAGCTATTGAAAATCAAAGTGGGCAAAACTTCCAATGAGATGCTTCTGCGGTATTAGTTTATAACAGTAGTTAAATTTGTTTAAAAGTTATTGTGTCTGCAAGAGTAAAAATTTCAAGGTCACTGAATGTCAAACTCACCCAAGCTTTCAATGAGATGCCTTTACAGCATAAATTTCATAATAGCAGTTCAGAAGTTATTGTGTCTGCAGGGGTAAAAATGTAATGACCCCTGGTGACCTTCAAAATACGTCAAGGTCACTGAATGTCAAACCAACCCAAGCTTCCAATGAGATGCCTCTAGAGTACAAGTTTCATAATAGTAGTTCAATTTGTTCAAAAGTTATTGTGTCTGCAAGGGTAAACCAGAGCCATGCCCAGGGGGCATGAATGTCTCGCCAGCATTCAGTAGCAATGTAATTGTAAGACCAAACATTATAATGGTATTTAGTAGATGTTGAATGTATCAAGTAAATCTCAATATATTTACTCAGAATATACCACTTTTTTTTTTTTTTTTAAACAAAATGGCCAATAAAGTATATAACATCTTAATACAAATCAGAGCTTGACATGCCAGTTTCAAGCTTCGTAGTGATAGATGTCATGTAAAGCACTTAATACCCCTTGGCCAACATGACTTCATATGTTCAGTTACCTAAGTTTGACCTTCAAAGGATACTTCAAGATAAATTTAAGAACACCAAAAATAAAGCATAGGTACTTCGCTATTCATGTTAAATAGTAACTAGGGACCTACAATCAACTATACCCAAGACACACAAGGAAAATAAGATTTGTCGAGTCAAAAGTAGGTCAAAGTCATCCACTTTCAAGAGATTTCTGATGTTTTGTAAGATGCAAAGCTAGTATAAATTTGGTGAACTTGGTTTGACTCTTGGCCATGAACAGCATTGTACATTCGAGGATGCAATGCATCTGACCTCCAAAGTAGGTCAAAAATACATCAAGGCCACCCACTTTCAATAGACTTCTAAAGCTTTCCTAAGAAGCAAAGGTGGTGTAAGTTTGGTAAACTTGGCTTGAATTTGTCAAAAGTTGCAGTGGTAACGTCACGTTTTGCATTTCACCCATGAAAATACATTTAGGTCGTTGAAATCAGTTGAGGTCATCCAATTTCAACAGGCTTCTGAAGCTTCTAAGTGTGACAGTGATGACCCTCATCTCTAGGGATGATTACAATGAATCATCCACCCAAATATGAAAGGCCTATGTAGTCTAGTTACTGAAATAATGCCACTCCGAAGTTTTTCTCCAATGCTCAATCAAGCATGAAGTAATCAATGAAGTGTGACAGTGATGACCCTCATCTCTAGGGATGATTACAATGAATCATCCACCCAAATATGAAAGGCCTATGTAGTCTACTTACTGAAATAATGCCACTCCGAAGTTTTTCTCCAATGCTCAATCAAGCATGAAGTAATCAATGAAGTGTGACAGTGATGACCCTCATCTCTAGGGATGATTACAATGAATCATCCACCCAAATATGAAAGGCCTATGTAGTCTACTTACTGAAATAATGCCACTCCGAAGTTTTTCTCCAATGCTCAATCAAGCATGAAGTAATCAATGAAGTGTGACAGTGATGACCCTCGTCTCTAGGGATGATTACAATAAATCATCCACCCAAATATGAAAGGCCTATGTAGTCTAGTTACTGAAATAATGCCACTCCGAAGTTTTTCTCCAATGCTCAATCATGCATGAAGTAATCAGTGAAGTGTAACATTGATGGCCCACATCTCTAGTGATGATTACAATCAATCATCCACCCAAGTATGATAGCCCTATCTGACCTAGTTAGTGAAATAATGCCACTCCGAAGTTTTTGGTTGACGGACGGACGGACGGACGGACGGACGGACTGACGGACTGACGGACGGACGGACGGACGTCCGGAAAGTGACAGCTTAGTCTCGCAAACAGCTAATGCTGGCGAGACAAAAATAATGACCCCTGGTGACCTTCAAAATAAGTCAAAGTCACGTCACTGAACGTTAAACTCACCCAAGCTTTCAACGAGATGCTTCTGCGGTACAAGTTTCATGAAAGTAGCTCAATTTGTTCAAAAGTTATTGCATCCACACAGTTGAGATGGATGGACAGATGGACAGATGCACGTACGAACAGACATGATACCAGTGCCCCTTGGGCCAAAAGGCTGCAGGGTAAAAATGCCCAGTACACCAGAACAGAAAACCCTTTTACCCCCCTACAAAAAGAGTAAACTGCACATATACAACACACAGAAAAGCATGAGAACAGAACAACTGTTATCATCTCTTGTTCCTTTTATTCCTTTTTCAGACATCATAGTGACAGGGACTGATCCTCACTTGTCCATTTCTATCAGTCTCCAATAAAGCAGGCCATTGTTATGACCCGTACACACTCAATATCACAATAATCATGCAACACTCATTGTTATACACACACAGTTACAGTACGCTTTGAACATTTTTGCATACTTTTATCACAAAATGAAAAAATTTTATTTTTGAATAAAGCACCTGCTATCAAGCATTGTGAACACATTTATGACAGAATGTATGATGCATGGTTATTTTTACATTTTTTGCTGCAGTTTAAAAAGGACACATACATTTTCCTTGATGACAGGATAACTATAGCATTAGGAACTGTACATGCAATTTGCAGAAACAGGTAACTCATGAGGATACTTTGGTTGACTTCACAGCAGATACTGGTAGCTGCCTGCTACACAGCCTCCCTGGCATGATATGGTGTGGAATACTGCGTGTTAGACCCTGGTAAAAATGTCAAAGGCCTACTGTCCAGGCAAAAGAGACATATCCATAGAGACATCTCTGCCAAGCAAGCAAAAGACAGATATCCACAGAGTGTAATGCCTGCCGACTCATGTCCTACCAGAGGCCAGCTCATGTAGGCAATACAGGTATGTGACATTTACAATACAGTGGTCTGTCTGATTATTTAAACCTCACAACACAGGTATGGGACATTTACGATACAGTAGCGTCTGTTTGTTATTTGGATGTCTCAAATGTCTGTAGTGATTCATCTTTTATTTCACAGTTGAGAAGATCGATATAGACCACTTTTGACCCTTATAGATTAATGCCTGTCAGAGACCTGCCATGTAGTGGATTCCTTCATACAAATACCACATACTGAGAAGTGAAGTTTGAGCATGTTGTTTCTATGCAAATGGTGTTTCTGATGCATTTTAGGTAGTTTTGGAGTCTGTATGTACAAATTTCTCACTGTGTTACAGTGTCTGGCCAGGTCGTATTAGTATATTAACCCTTTCCCTCTTGAATTGACACTTGAGTCAACAACTTTGCTTGGCATGAGTTGGGCACTAAGTGCCCAACTCATGCCAAGGAAAGTTGTTGACCTGGGGCATGTGATCTTGATAGGGTTCATCTACAATTCTCAGTCAAAATTGTTGAACATTACTGTTGAAATTAGTTGAAAACACTGAAGCAGATGACATTTAGCCACCAGCCGGTTTTGGCCAGCTTGAGGGGGAAAGGGTTAAATTGGTTACACCTCCATCAACACGGATTGTACAGTTACAAAAACCTATACCTTTACATCAGGTGTTTTCTTTTGTATTAGAAGAAGAGGAAAAGTTTTGACATTTGTTTTTCCAGGAATGCAATACCCTGATGTGCAAGTGACCTGTTGTTGTTTTCTCAGGCAACAAAAAGTTAGCCAGGCCTGCTTGGCTCCTCCTACTAATAAACAAGATGGAGCAGTTTCATGTAAAATAAATAGCCAAAACCTTTTATAAATTACATTTCAATAACAATTAAACCTTTAGCGCTGATAAAAATTCATGCTTAATGTAAATGTAAGAATTGAGCATCCTTTCCATTGCATTCATCAGTACTTATTTGCGCTTTTTGAGAACCATTATTTTAAGACATCACTAATGCAACACCATGAAAAATGTCTGTCAAAAAGTCCATACATCTGCCGATGAATGCAATAGAAGGAATGCTCAATTCTTAATTGCCACAAAAAGGTTTACAGTGGTCTCTCCTGACAGTGCTCTTATATGACAGGTGATCTCATGACAGTGGTCTATCATGGCAGGTGATCTCATGACAGTGATCTATCATGGCAGGTGATCTCATGACTGGTCTATCATGGCAGGTGATCTCTCATGACAGTGGTGCTCGTGACAGTGATCTGTCATGGAAGATGATCTCATGACAGTGGTCTATCATGACAGCTGATCTCATGACTATGGTTTATCTTGGCAGGAGATCTCATGACAGTGGTCTATCATGGCAGGTGATCTCATGACAGTGGTCTATCATGGCAGGTGATCTCATGACAGTGATCTATCATGGCAGGTGATCTCATGACAGTGGTCTATCATGGCAGATGATCTCATAACTGTGGTCTATCATGGCAGCTGATCTCATAACTGTGGTCTATCATGACAGGTGATCTCTCATGATAGTGCTCTCTTACGACAGGGATCACCATGTCATTTAACATCAGAAAGTCAACAAAACCCTTGCCCTACTGTATCCTGCATTGCCTACATAGATAGACTGTGGCCCTCTTTGATTATTACACCCAACCTCTAAAGCCAGCAGACTCAGTGGAGTGCCAACATCACTTTCAGAATATAGATACAGTGAAACCTGCTATGAGAGACCACCCCTAGGGCAAGCCAAAAAGTGGTCACATAAGGCAGGTGGTCTCTGGCAAAATCCTACATAGCAGACCCTCATTTTTCAGGCTGTTCCATGTACTTGTCATCACACAAAGCAGTGTGGGAACAAAGGCAGCACTCATCAAGAAAATGGTTCATTAGGCACCTGGGTAGAGTGCTGCTATGATCATTATAGGCATTCAGGAGGCAATTGTGAACAGTGCTGCTATGATCATTATGGGCATTCAGGAGGCAATTGTGAACAGTGCTGCTATGATCATTATAGGCATTCA
Organism: Hermodice carunculata; assembly: GCA_964020975.1. NCBI lineage: Eukaryota > Metazoa > Annelida > Polychaeta > Eunicida > Amphinomidae > Hermodice > Hermodice carunculata. Next base: position 25,090,543 of record OZ026623.1, read on the forward strand.
GGAGGCAATTGTGAACAGTGCTGCTATGATCATTATGGGCATTCAGGAGGCAATTGTGAACAGTGCTGCTATGATCATTATAGGCATTCAGGAGGCAATTGTGACCAGTGCTGCTATGATCATTATGGGCATTCAGGAGGCAATTGTGAACAGTGCTGCTATGATCATTATGGGCATTCAGGAGGCAATTGTGAACAGTGCTGCTATGATCATTATAGGCATTCAGGAGGCAATTGTGACCAGTGCTGCTATGATCATTATGGGCATTCAGGAGGCAATTGTGAAGAGTGCTGCTATGATCATTATGGGCATTCAGTAGGCAATTGTGACCAGTGCGGCTATGATCATTATGGGCATTCAGTAGGCAGTTGTGACCAGTGCGGCTATGATCATTATGTGAATGTGGACAGACAACTCTTTCCATCCCAGTGCCTTATTATACTCTTGACACATTCACCTGGACTGAAGACAATAATTGTACATTCAAATTCTTAACAAACAGAGTTTTCGTCCAAGTATGGCTCTGCCTAGTCAGTGGTTCCTGCACTGTCTGACAGTTCCAGCTCAGTCAGTGGTTTCTGCACTGCCTGACAGCTCCTGCCTAGTTAGTGGTTTCTGCACTGCCTGACAGTTCCAGCCCAGTCAGTGGTTTCTTCACTGCCTGACAGTTTTAGCCCAGTTGGTGGTTTCTGCACTGCCTGGCAGCTCCTGCCCAGTCAGTGGTTTCTGCACTGCCTGACAGCTCCTGCCCAGTCAGTGGTTTCTGCACTGCCTGACAGTTTTAGCCCAGTTAGTGGTTTTTGCATGCTGAGGAAAGCTGTTGACTCCGTCCAAATGTGGTGCTGAAGGAGTTAACCCTTTCCCCCTCAAACCGGCCAAAACCGGCTCGTGGTCAAATGCCGTCTGCTTCAGTGTTTTCAACTAATTTCAGCAGTTATGAAAAACAATTTGACTGAGAAATGTACATGAGACTTATCAAGATCACATGCCCCAGGTCAACAGCTTTCCTTGGCATGGGTTGGGCACTTAGTGCCCAACCCATGCCAAGGAAAGCTGTTGACTCAGTCTTAATTCAAGGGGGAAAGAGTTAACTAGTCTAACCTATGACACTGTCTGCAATTTCCTATGTTCTTCCACAAGGAAAGCATTTGTTTCTGAAACAACACTCATTTCACAGGGTGGACGCTTTTGGCAATGTCCCTATGTCAATTGCATGAATAAATAATTGAATTTTGTTGTGCAGTTTAATATTGAATCAGAATATGTACACCCTTCTGTGCACCTGCTACATTACATTGTATGTATAACAAGAGGGTCGTGTGACCAGCCCGTGCTCAGCTAACCTGCACACCCTGGACAAGGGTTCCTTCCAGTATTCTTATGCAATTTCAAAGCAATTGGCTGTGTGCTTCACAATTTTTTCTTTCAAGATTTGGCCAAAAATTGAACAAAAGTTCACAATATTACCAGGGCATGACCTCTGAACAAACTCTGTGTGACTTGCCCTGTCAAGTTTGAAGCAAATTTGAAGGATGGTTTTTGGAGAAGCCAAAATGTCAGCTGCAGCAAAGAAGAGACTAATAGGACAGTCACAAAGGGCAGTGCTTCAGGCAACCTCCACAACACCCTACCACACAAGGGCTCTTGTGTCTTATTAGTTTATAGGGGATGGGTGTTCTCCCTGCATCCCACCCCCCCATCCAAAACTTATAAAGATGTCCCAAGACAACACAATGAAGTAGTGAAAGTAAAATGTCACCTGCATATTGTGTGAAGGGAATTAACCTTATATCCATTGTATATTGTATCGGGCGGAGTGGGGGTGGGGGTGGGGGGTACTTTTACATTTGCTTTGTTACATTTTGTTTGCAAAGCAGTCTTCACCTAGTGTAGCAGTACAACCCTAATGTCATTCTTTTTTGCATTCTACCAAGTTCCTTTTTATGTCAAAAGTACTGTTTTTTTTACATGCATAGCTATTTGAATACAGTTGCTCCAATAACTACCCACAACAAACACACAAGCTTCTGTCCACCTTAATATGTCCAATTTAATTTGGCACTTTTTGCACATTTCAAATACAGTGAAACCTCATTATAATGACTCTCAGATAACTGACATATTCACTTCATGACACAAGTTTTGAGGTTCTTAAAGACAAGTTTCTTTGCTATTTGACTCATTTATCTGACATAATCAGTTATCTGACACATTTTGTAGGGAACAGATGGTGTCATTATAATGAGATTTCACTGTAGGTAGATTACAACATGCTTAATATAGTTCCATCCGTGTGTAAAAAAAAGGCAAAGCTCCACAGCTTCTGTCTATGTAGTTCAACTGGCCCCACAATCTGTGCAGTCTTTGCTGTGCCCAACATAGTTGTATGACCTCTGATGTGACCTAACTTTCGTGCAACCTTGGATATGCCCAAAATGGTAGCACAAACTCAGCTGTGCCCAAACTGCATCTTATGTGTCCACAATTTTGAGCTTGCAGAAATAGCATATGTTAACAACAGATGGAGCCACCAGTGCACCTCCACCCTGTAACCAACAGGTGAAGGTGGCGCCACTGGTGGCTAAACAAACCTAGGTCCTGTGACTGGTCAGCCTTTGTCAACAGGAAAGACTGTGTCCTACAATAATATGCCATGTGCTGGTGCTCTACCTGTTGGTGACATACACCATAGCAACTGTTCATAAATACAGGCACTTATAGTCTAGAAGTGTATTAACTCATTCCATACTATGGTCACAGGCCTTGCTTGGTGGTTCTGGCACTGTCTGGCAAGTCATGCTGCAGCCACCACAAGGGCAGCTGCAGCACGAATTGCCAGACAATGCCAGAACAACTGACTTAAGATGATAGGCATGTTGGTACTTGAATGAAAGCTCTTTTCATGAAGAATTTAAATATGCAATTGTCCTCTTAAATCTAGGTAAATATACATAAATATCAGGGACTGGTATGGAATGAGTTAAAAGCCAGGTACATGAGTGGATCCCAGTCCCACTTCAAGCACAGTATCATTATGAATACAACATCAAAACAGAGTCCCTCAGCACACAGTCCAGAACAATTTGCATACATAATATGAGATCAGACGCAACCTATCACCACATATTTACACATACCATTAGCAATGACAAACACTCAACATACTTGCAAATATTATATTTAAAAATATTTTCCCCGATTTTTATTTTTTTTTTTTTTAATTCTTTAAAGTTAAAAAAAATATAGCTGATGCATACATACCTCTGTTGCCTCTTTGCATGAGCCACTACATACAAGGGTATGGCACAAGACATGACACAAAGCACATTCACCATCAACAGCGACACACAATATTCTCTTTTCCTCCAAACTGTTGCCACTGAAGTCGTCAGGGCAAAGCCTGGATAAACCACTCAATGCCTCAACAGTTTCCACTGTTATAACAAACCAAACTAGGACAGCACATTATCCCAAACAATAAAATACTGTGATATAACAGTTACAGGACTAACTGTAGAAATATGACAGTTACCTCATGAACAGTGGGAATAGGATAGTTACCTCATGAACAGTGGAAATGGGATAGTTATCTCGCGAACAGTGGAAAAATAGTTACCTCATGAACAGTGGAAATATGACTGTTACCTCATGAACAGTGGAAATAGGACATTTACTCATGAACAGTAAAAAATATGACAGTTACCTCATGAGCAGTAAAAATATGACAGTTACTTAAGGAGCAGTCAAAATAGCACAGTTACCTCATGAACAGTGGAAATAGGACAGTTACCTCATGAACAGTGGAAACTATTCCATAAAATGTGCATGTGAAGGTTCAGTTTGGTAGTCAAGTTTGGGAAACACTGGCCTGTGATGTCTCATTACTCCTTATACTGTATTCTGGAAATTATTCTATTTCTGGTTGTATAATTTCCGTGGTTTTTCAATAGTTGAAAAATTCATAAGCTCTTTCATTCCCAATTTGAAACAAAAGTATGGAGTTCTGCAGTAAATCTAATAAACAGCATCCTCAGTATTAACATTTAAAGTGGTGACTTAAGACCATGTCAACAGCTTTCCTCAGGGCACTTTGTGTGCAATGCGTGCAAAGTGCCCCGAGGAAAGCTGTTGAGTAAGATTACTTTTTATTTTAGACTAGGCTTGCTGGTATTTGAATGAAGGGTATCTTCGTGGGGAATTTGAATCCTTTAACCATCATATGTTAACGGTAATGAGAAAAGGACTATAGCTATAACTGGCACTTTAAGGGTTAAAATGGTTTCATTTTCAGGCAAACATCACTTGGTTTGAGTGGAACAAAAAGAGAACTGAACAGTCGCAGCATTTCATACTAGTCCTCCATTTACAATACACTGGAAAGAATGCAAAGAATGGAAAAAATATAGCAATAGACTACACTATGCCATAGCATGATAATTGTAGACTACTTCACTGAACTGACAACTGGGCACTCAACATGTACTTCTTTGATCATGTAAGCTTTTGGGCAAGATACACAGACCACACCACAAGATAGACAGACTGTGCCACAAATACCTGCAGCAAGTACCCAGGGATGTGATAGAGAGTTGCAAAGTTGACACTTGTCAAACAGGAATGATTGACATTGGTAGCAACACAGTAGCCAGGCAGCTACTGGGTGCTGTCCATACTAGTGTGCTACTTTTGCATTCAAATGTCACGTCTTTACACCCAAAGGAAGAAGGCAACATGGCAGGTGGAACTTCTGTGTTGGTGTAGTATAATGTATGGACCAGAAATAACATTGTAAAGTAAATTATGAGTGGCCAATGGCTACAATTATAATGGCTCATCTACGGGTGGCATTTTGCTAATTTTACTGTTTGAAGAGTGAACTTGCCACATTGTATCACTTCCATTTCTGTTACATGTATATACCATGTAACAATGTAACAAACAATAAGTACTCTGCAAAGGGCAATCAGACCTCTGCAGTGTACACTTTGTTGTTACCTGTATGTACCATGTGACATTTTTTTTTTTACCATGTGACAATGTAACAAACAATAAGTAAACTGTGGGGGGCAATTACACCTCTGCAGAATACACTTTGTTACATGTATATACATGTACCATGTGACAAACAATAAGTACAATGTAGAGGCCAATCAGACCTCTGCAGAGTACACATTGTTACATGTATGCACCATGTAACAAACAATAAGTTCACTGTAGAGGGCCAGCAGCCTCTGGCATGATCTGGGTCACATCTCTTCTGACATACGACCCTTGGTCTGCCCCGTTCAATCTTGACTTCAGTCACTAATCTCTTCATACATTGCTTTACGTATCCTGGGTGCCATCAATTATCATTTGATTGGCTGATGAATACCACGAATACACACACAAATAAGTGGTAGCAGTACATGGGAAAAGCTTGCTTATTTCTCTGAGTACACTCAAGTACATGAGTATTTCAGATAAAATCATAAAATTTATTTATACCATCTATGTATACATATAATTTTTCATGGAAGTTATTTCCAAGAAAGGGGCCAGTCAGTTTTTTCATCCATTTCACACATGTACAGACAACATTTATTGATGTAGTAGATAAAGGAACATTGAAGCTCTCCCCAAGCGACGAAAATCAAAATTAACATTGACTGAATCCACGTCACCCTGTCCTACATCACTGCTGCTGGTTTTACTTGTGAAGTTATGTCCCAGCCAACTGTACAACAGCTGGGGTAGCACTTGCCACAGACTTAAGACCATATGCACAGTGCTACCACAAACTCGCTCATTTTGGTGCATTTTATTAAGCATTTGACGTAATCTGTGAGCGACGTGGGGTGGACCATACAGTCAATTGTGATGCATTCGTCTGTTCCACCCTGGTGTGAACAACTGCCTTGAAAATGATCTTTCAACCGTCACTTTTGGGACTTGGAAAAGCCAAACATGTCCTTACATTTTGATGTAATTTTTATGAGATACCAAATCATTTTCAAGACAAATATTCATCATAGCACCTAGTAGCATTTTTTCCTGTTTTTTGGACACATATGCTCATGTAATGCTAAAATCAGGGATGTATCACATTCTTTTCTGGGAAAATGTGGGGCAGGTATCTCCCTAAAACCTTTAAAAACAACAACTAATCACTTTGAACTGATGAAAAATGACTGGTCCCTTCCTTACTTGGAGTTACAGTTACAATGGTTCCTTCAGGAAAACAAATCCAGGTCTTCATCTGTGCTTTTTCCATCATTTTCCTGTATGTACTTTAAAATGTCATCAGTGTCCATTGTGGTGGTAGCAGAGGAGTCTGCCATGGCAAATAAGTCATCAGTTCCCTCCGGTTTCGATTGAACTGGCTCTGGCATTGGTTTAACTGCCTGGACTGGTTTTACTGCTGCAACCGGTTTAGCCTTGCCCTCAACTGCAGCAGTTCCTGGTTTGGGACTTGGTTTTGGTTTAGCTGGTGGTGGAGGTTTCCTTCCTGGTTTGGGAGCAAGGGTTGGTTTGGCAGGTGGTGTACTTTGGTGTGGTTGCGGTTGGACAGACGCACATGCTCTCTCGGATTTTGGCTTCACCAGTGGTTTCTGTGATACTTGGGGCTTAGTACTTTCCTTCTTTTTCTCAACTTTGAGGAACTTGTCCAGGTCATCCTCAATACTACAAATAAAAAGTTTGAAAATTTTTAGTTTTGTTTCAAAGGTACCATGTAATCCCAGCTACAGCTCCTACCATTACTGTGTCACCGTCAGATTGAAATGAGGCCAAACATCCCCCGGTTTGTCTTAACTTTCTCACTATGGTCTCTATACACAATTTTCAAAACACAGCGCCACCTGTCGGTCATACTGTCATACTAACTGAATGGGGGCAACACCTTCATACTCACAGAGAAGTCCTATGCAAGTGTATGCCTGTAACTTGTGAATGTGGATGCAGAAAAGATGTTTAAAAACTATAAATATGGCACATACTCCCATTTTGTTTGAATAGAGTGACTATGAATATCAATAGATTATATGTATGAACCTTTTTTGTCTGAAATAAAGTCCAATTAAAAGGCAATCAAAAATTGCTGGATCCACACCCCTTGCCTCATTTTTACCTTGCTAATAACAGGTCTCATTGTGGAATGACTGTAGTCAATAAAAATGGTCTATCACCCTGACCCAGATACTTGACATAGTGACCTACTTTTCTGCATGACACAGTCTTGTGTCCAGATACACAGGTGTGTAAAGTTTCATGATTCTAAGTCCAAAGACAACAGAATTACAGGCCGGGCATGAAGTGTAATGTAGTTAACTATGCCCCTCCTCCTGCCGGAGGGGGGGGGGGGCATAATTAGCAGTAATTTGGTGTGTTTTGGGTGAGGAGTTTGCTTGTTAGATGTGCTGGTCTGGGCCCTGGTAGTGGTACAACGCACTGAATACACAGTGTGGCTGTAACCTGTGTTGGCATTCATAATGATCAATAGGCAAGGGCAAGAACAAAAGGTTCTAGAACTGCCTAAAAGAGGACACTGCAGTCAGTGGAGGGCCAGGGTTGTGTATTCCCATTACTTTACATTGTAATTTGCAACTTAATAACTTTTAAACTACTGCACATACAAACACCAAATTTCAGACAGTAAATTTACATGCATAACTAAATACCTCACAAAAATCATATAACCACAGCTACAAAAGTGACTGGTTTATTTAAGGTTGCTTTAACATACAAACTATTGGAAATACACAGCTCTACCCCTTCAAATGTTTGTGTATTCAGTTGTGTATTGGGGCTAATACACACCTATGAGCTAATTCTGACCTTTCCCATTGTAATATTAAATTCAAGGTGAAAGAATTAATCAGTTGCACTGGCATCTTCTGAAGGTCAGATAATAAACAAACCTGGGCAGGGATTATTCTCCCATAGTTTCAGAGGCCTTTTTATTTTTTCCAGTTTGAAGAAAAGGCCACAAACTTGTTCCCAATCCTTTGAACTTATCTAAAATCAGGCAGGATTCCCAAAAAGGTACAAAATTTCTTCCCAAATATCCCCCTTACCTGATCCTAGATGAAACCCTACTAGGTTCTTGTAAACAAAATCGCAAGAGAAGCATTTATGTTTACAAGGTTTTTAATCCATCAACTCTCATAGGTCTTGCAAAATTAACATATGGCTAAATGACTGCATAGTCTTGATAGTGGCAACACTTGATGGCTTTTCCTAGAAGAATGACAGACATAGCATTTCCTTATTTTTTGTTATTCTTTTTGATTGATCCATATTAAAAATAATTTCCATTTCAATTACAGAGTATAATTAACACACATTGTGCTTTCCCTCACTGCAAGCAATAATCCCTGAAGACCTGTTGCATGGCCTATTTGCTACTGGTCCCAGCCGTCAGCTGATTGTACGTGTCAAGTGAATTCATCATCAATTTTATCTCAGAAACACATCATAGCTTTCAGCGTTGCTGATGCTTCCCTTATTGGAAACACTCTCACCATGAAGGAAATATTCAATACTTGACTGGCAAATTAGAAGACATGCCATCACAAACATAGGCCAAAATAAATAAGCAAAGTATCAGCATTTGTGGCTTGCTATGACCTTGTATAGATAAACAAGCATCCAACAGGAATGCATGCAAAAGTTAACCCTAATATTGCATAACTACTTCTCTTTATATTTTCTAAAATTTTTACACACATTGAGGTAAACTTAGAAGGGACACATAACTGCAAGAATAATAGGAATAGTTTCCATTTTCCCACATAAATCAATCGACTTGATTCCACATTGGTGAGCGCGTTAGGCATTGTTGACTATCCAGGGTTCTCAAAATTTTCAATTTTGGTGACAATATGACATAATACTATAGGTGGCACCATCAATATCAAACTCGCCTTATACACGTTTTCATACACTTGATGAGTCCAGGCAGTCATACAGGGCTAACATGAACACTGTGCACTGTATCTTGTCCACTAGCAAAAGTTTACAGACAGATGGATGGACAGACGGACAGAGTGATGAACGGACACACGAGTGATCACATAAGCTTTGTAACTATGGTCAGCACAGCTAAAAACTGAACCAAAAATTCATGGTCAGATTGACCTTATGACCCCCTCGGCCAGGGTACAAATATCATGAACCCCAATGACCTTGAAAATAGGTCAAGGTTGCTGAATGTTTAACTCACAAAAGCTTCTAATGAGATGTTTCTACAGTACAAGATTTACGGTACATGTAGTATCTTAATTTGTTGAAAAGTTATCATGTCTGCAAGGCTAACAGATGGATGGAAATATGGACTAACAGACATGATGAAGACCATATGACTTTGGCAGATAAAGGCCGAGGGGGTAAAATTGGTTTGGGTGAAATGATTGTGCATAAAGCAATCCAACTTCCATGTGCCTTCCGTGTTACACGCCCCTTGGTCTGCTCACCAGGCAAGTATTAGTAAAATCATTTAACACAAGTAATAATTTTTTTCCATTTGTTGAGGGGGGGGGTTGCCTTTTAACTTCTGAATGACGAAATGACCTTGATTGCACAAAGTGTTCAAATGAAGTCTTTTGAGGCGAGAGTTGTGTCTTACTTAAGAAGGTCGGAATTGTCCTCTACTTTGAGGTCTTCGTTTGATGTTGCTGCTGCAGTGTCCCTGGCTCCGGGTACCAACAAGAAATCATCCTGGTCCCCGGACAACAATCCACCACCAAGGTCCTGATCCTCAAACAGTTTGGTGTCACCTGAAGTAACAGTCACATTGCCAATGAGGTCATAATCATGATGATGTTGACAATGATAACAAGATCAAGTATTGCATAGCAGAACATAGCCCCCCCCCCCCCGCACCAGACAATAGATAAAATAATTCACACATTCACTGCATTGTTACATCATTGCAGTGAGAACACATGTGGATGGACAGCTACGCTATAGGAAATACACATAGCACAAGCTAAAACTTTATGAGGGTCAAAAGTCGAGGTCAAGGTCACAGTGCACCGATTTGGGAAAAATATACACCTATCTTTAGTGTCCACAGATCAAATTTGGTGGCTGTAGGTGTCACGGTACAGGAAATATGGCCTGGAAAAGGCTTTGTTGGCAAGATGGAAAGATGGAAGGAGGGAAAGATGGAATGAGGGAAAGATGCTAGGAGGAAAAGATGGAAGGATGGAAAGATGGAAGGATGGAAAGATGGAAGGAGGGAAAGTTGGAAGGAGGGAAAGATGGAAGGATGGAAGGAGGGAAAGATAGAAGGATGGAAGGACAGGATGGACAGAGGGACAAGGTGCAAACCTATAGTTCCAAGTGGGGGACTAATGATGATGATGATGATGATGATTATAACAATGATAATAATAATAATTATAACAATAACTAACAACATATGATGATGATGATGATGATGATGATGATGATGATGATGATGATGATGATGATGATGATGATGATGATGATGATGATGTTTTATTGCAATCAGATGGTTGGATGGTACATACAGTGTATTTGACAAATAGGTTCAAACACAATGAATTAAATATATCAGGTTAAAATGAGTTGATCAAAAAGTTTATTAACTAAAAATAGAGTCATTGTCCATCATGCAAGAAATATTAATTGAAATAGAATGGCTGATTTACTAAGATTTAAAAAGGCAGTATGGCATGTAACTGTTCTTGTGTCTATTGGTCTTGCAGATTGCCCCTCATTGGGGTATATTTTTTGACCGGGGGTAACAGGTGGTTCAATAAAAAAGGCGCTGTTATTAAATAACCAACACTTGCCCTGTCAGACAAGCAGTCTCTGCATTGGCTGGCAAGTCAAAGGTAGCTGTAGTGACTTGTCAGGCAATGCAAATACCACTGATTGAGTTTGTCACCATTTGTGGACCAAATGAGCTATACAGTGGTACCTGCTGCATGCAACCACTGCCGTGAGCAGCCACATTGCTTTTTGAGGTCATTTGGCTCAGACAAAGGACTCAATTTCTTTGTAAAATTTACCTGTTGTGACAGGTCACCTGCTGTATGTGGCCACTTTTTCTTGGCAGAAGGGGTGGCTACATACCGCAGGTACCACTGTACGTGTTTTACTGAAATAAAGCAGAGTGAAGTGATCTTTGTAAAGATGAAACATAAACTGTAAAACAATGGAGAGTCACTACCCTATCCTGGTACACCATATGCATACACATACATCAAAATTAACTCTTTCAGTGCCAATCACATCTAAAGTCAATCTACTTAAGTCATACAAGTCTGAATTATCATTAGGATCCTCGATCGGTATTCCTCATAAAAAACCTTTCACTCAAGTACCAGTATGCCTATAGTTCCAGAGAGAATAACCCAAGTCAACAGGTTTTCTTGGCATGCATTGGACATCGAGAAAAGTTGTTGACTCAGTGCAAAATTTGGCATTGAAAGGGTTAACACTGTTTGCACAAACATACTCACATTTTTGTGTTTCAACTACAATTACACTTCTAAGAAATACACTGGTACGCACAGGCCATTGACACATCAGTCTGGATGCTGGTCTGTTGGTCAGCTATATATGTACACTTGGTCTGCTTTAAATTATACAGGTCTTGCATTGAGATAATTTCAAGAAGAATATAATTTTATCAGTCTTCTTAATCTTGATAAAAAGATGATGTTTTTCGATCATAATAATTTTTTTTTTCAGCAGGCTTATTTGGCATACTGTGTATCTGTTCTTATCAACACTTGCCCAGTCTTCCTATTTATAATAATATAATGTATTGTACCAGTGTGTCTAACAAGAATGAATGACAGACACACCTCTGACTGGCTCCCCAGCAGTAACGTCCAGCCCCAGTGTGGTCTCTGGCCTGGATCTGGCACTGTCTGCAAACAAATCTACCTCCTCTTCTTCCACTTCACCAAACAGATTCTCTTGTTGGCTTGGCAGACTGGTGTGAAAGAAGCAAAACAGTTTTAACTCATTCCATACTATGGTGACAGGCTTTGGTCAGTGCCAGAACCACTGACTTAAGGCTACAGGAATATTGGTACTTGAACAAAAGCTCTTTTCATGAAGAATTTAAATATTCAGTTGTCTTCTTAAATCTTGATAAATACACGGAAAAATCAGGGACTGGTATGTAATCAGTTAACCCTTAAAGTGCTAATCATGTCTATAGCCGTTTTCTCATTACCGTTAAACATATGATGGTTAAAAGATTTGAATTCCTCATGAAGATACCTTTCATTCAAATACCAGCAAGTCTAGTGCAGAGCACAAAGTAGTCTTAGTCAACAGCTTGCAATGTGCCCAAAGGGTCTGAAGGAAAGCTGTTGACTTAATCTTATATTAGTGCTTTAAGATATAATTTAAAACTCCTTTTAAAGGATGTTAGGCAGCACAGAGTCCAAGGTCTTTTGTCTCATTCTGCATGAAATCAACAAATAATTACCAACTTTGTTGTCAGTTTTCTCCTTTCAAAACAGCACCCAAATTTCAACATAATACATGAATACTGTTTTCAAATTACATCTCACTTACAAATCAGAACTTTCAATATGTGTAATATATATTGGTCCAACAAGAGACAGGCCTTAACAATGTTTTGACTGTGTCCATAGAAAGAAATAAAACAATAAATTGTCCTCTCTGTGTCAATATCGCCCTCATATTTTGACAAGTAGTAATTTACCACATACGTGATAATATCGTCCATTACATTTAACACTTGCATTACCAGATAGGACAGGTGACCATAAGAACATAATACACAGTCTTTACACTTTGGCTAAGTGGAAACACAAGGGCAGATACGGTCTCTTGTGTGTGTGTGTGGGGGGGGGGGGGGAATCACCAATTCATATATCCTCTGCCACTGGACACAGCCAAATTCCATTGAAGGGCAAACAAAAAAATCTGAAGCCCTTTGCCTGGGAACACTATAAGTTAGGGCTTTTGCAAGTGGGTTTTCAATGGATGGATAATGGAATTAGAATATGGATCACATAGAAATATCACTGGAGAGAAATGTTTAAAAATGGTGAGTTATTGTAGCCCAGGACTTACAGTCTGTCTGTGTCTGGGTCCCGCTGTTCCTCAAAAATGTCTTTCCTGTCAGCCTCTTTGTCCGACACAAAACCCTCTTCTTTGCGGAACTTCCCAGCTTTGATGGGATTGACACCTGTGATGTCAACAATAGCACTAAGGTTAGCTTTATCAAGGTACAAATACGTAAGCAGATTGTCGTAAACTTTCTGGCAGAAAAAAATGGTTGCCTGGGAGTCCTCAATTACCATTATACCACATTATTATAAGATGTGAAAATTACGTAAAAGATGACGACAGTACATTTGTTACTTGGCATTTGTGATAAGTTTTAATATATATGTATGTATGTATGTATGTATGTATGTATGTATGTATGTATGTATGTATGTATGTATGTATGTATGTATGTATGTATCCTAAATGTAGTACTAAAACTGTCTTTTTACTACATTCTTAGTGCTGTAGAATTCTGTGTCTTTAAAGGGACATACCAACACCAAAATAACAGAGGACTCTGAAACTGTCCAATTAGAACACACAGATAATGTTGCACTAGCAACAGTCAGTATCTTCCCAAAGGAAATACAATATCCCCATTAAACTAATATTGAAAGTCAGTATATCCCTCACGGTGGCGTAAACAGTGACTCCGATGACGTTATGCGTCATGGCGTCACTCACGTTGTAAGGGTGCGTGCCGCGCAAGATGCATGGCATGACACCACAGAAGAGTGGTATAGGCCTCTTTCTTCCTGAAGGGGAAGTGGGCTGTTCTCACAAAATTATGAACTAGAAATTGTATGTTTTGGCCATTGATTTGATATGTAGCATCTTGCATAATCCCATGAAAAGCTGCATTTTCCTTTTTGGTCTCCTTATGGTAGATACATTTAGGATACAAAGATCATACCATGGCTAAAACAGTCTCCTACCCTGTACATTTCCCCCTTGAGCTGTAACCTCCCTCGACCCTTCGGGCTCGGGAGTATACAGGCTCTCAGGGGAATTGTACCGGGTGAAAGCCAATTTGAAAGTTTTTACACAGGCACTTTTCATTTCTTCAATAATAATATGGTACTGTAGTACTCCCTCTTTATAACGCCCCTGAATTACAGGGAAGTACAGTACTCCCTCTTTATAACACCCCTGACTACAAGGAAGTACAGTACTTCCTCTTTATAACACCCCTGACTACAAGGAAGTACAGTGCTTCCTCTTTATAACACCCCTGATTACATACAGTACCCCCTTTTTAAAACAACCTTGATTACAGTGAGGAACAATACTCCCATTTTATAACATTCTTGATTACATGGAGGTACAGTACTCCATCTTTATAACACCCCTGATTACAGGGAAGTACAGTACTCTCTCTTTATAACACCCCTGCATATGGGGACATACAGTACTCTCTCTATATTACATCCCTCATGATATGGACACACAGTATGCCTTCTTTATACCATCCCTGATTATAGGGACATACAGTACTCCCTCTGTATAACACCCAATTATAGGGACATAAAGTACTCCCTTTTTATAGCACCCTTGATTATAGGGACATACTGCATTCTCTCTATATAACATCCCTGATTATAGGGACATACAGTACTCCCTCTTTATAACATCCGATCATAGAAACATAAAGTACTCTCTTTTTATGGCACCCCTGATTATAGGTACATACAGTACTCTCTCTTAATAACATCCCTGATTATACGGACATACAGTACTGCTTCTTATAGCATCCCTGATTATAGGGACATACAGTACTTCCTCGTTATAACACCCCTGATTATAGGGACATACAGTACTTCCTCGTTATAACACCCCTGATTATAGGGACATACAGTACTTCCTCGTTATAACACCCCTGATTATAGGGACATAAAGCAGTGTCTTTATAGCACCCCTGATTATAGGTACATACAGTACTCTTGATACAACTTTCCTGATTAAAGGGACATACAGTACTCCCTCTTTATAACATCCATGGTTAATGGGACATACAATACTCCATGTTTATAAAATGCCTGATCACAGGAAAGCACAGTTATCCTTCTTTACAATACCCCTGATTATAGGGATATACAATACTGCCTCTTTACAACACCCCTGATTATAGAGACATACAGTACTCCCTCTTTATAGCATCCCTGATGATTATGGGGACATACAGTACCCCCTCTCTATATAACATCCCAATTATAAGGACATACAATACTCCCTCTTTATAACATTCCTGGTTATCGGGACATACCAAACTCCATCTTTATAACACCACTGATTATAGGGATTTACAGTACTCTCTCTATAACATCCCTGATTATCGAGACACACAGTACTCCCTCTTTATAACATTCCTGATTATAGGGACATATAATACTCCATCTTCATAACATCTGATTATAAGGATATAAAGTTATACCTTCTTTATAGAATCCTTGATAATAGGGACATGCAGTACTTGCTATTTATAACACCCTGATTATGGGGATATACAATACTCCCTCCTTATAACATCCCTGGTTACAGGGACAGACAGTACTCCCTCTTTATTACACCCCTAATTATAGGGACATACAGTACTCTCTTTTGATAACACGCCTCATTACAGGGCAGTTTGTGGTATAACAGTGTTAGCTCTGTGGCTTGTTGGTGTTGCTTTTCCTATTTCTTCTATGTTCCAAGTCTCCTCACTACAAAACAGTTTTGCTTTAATTGGTCCACTTTGCAGACCCTATCACTAGCATTATGAAAAAATCACCTTATAAAACTGGTCACATTTTGGACATGTCATAAAGTTTTGATAAGGCCAACATACATTTACCCATTGAGAACTTACCCAGAAACTCCAGAGTTACGTGACTGGTGATAAGTTTTGGTGTTTTTGCGATGGCTTTGAGGAAATGCTCCAGAGATGATCTTCGTTCCTTCAGGACCATCTCATTGACCAGCAATGCTTTTTTTGGAATCGGAGGCAATACTGTCCCAGGAAATTTTTCACTGAGCTTTTGTTTGTAAGTATCAAAGTCACTTAGCTGTTTAGGTATCTGAAAAAGAGAGAGAGGAAAAAAATAAGAAAATACCAGTGTACTGGTGTCAGTCTGCATTAATATTTCATGTTCAGAAATTTTCTGACTGAAAAGAGTGCTTTATCACTTGGGGTACTCACATCTTACATTTTAATACATGTATAAATATTGGACGTGTCCACTACCCTGGTTCTCTACAGGTAGTTTTAAGGATGTACCAGTACTTCTGCTTAGCAGAGGTTCCCACAGTATAGGCCCTTCCCATGATCCCTCTCTCTTACCACCCACTCCTCTCACCCTCTTCTTTGGACTGATGCTGGTCCTAATGTATTCACGTTTTCTTCCCTTCCCTTTCTCCAACACAGCACTGATTCTCCCTTCACTTTCTCCTAAGCAGTACTTCTGACTCTTCCTCCCCTTTCTCCTGCACATTAGTTCTGACACTCTCTTTCCTTTCTCCTGCACATTATTTCTGACACTCTCTTTCCTTTCTCCTATACATTAGTTCTGACACTCTCTTTCCTTTCTCCTACACATTAGTTCTGAAACTCTCTTTCCTTTCTCCTGCACATTAGTTCTGACACTCTCTTTCCTTTCTCCTACACATTAGTTCTGACACTCTCTTTCCTTTCTCCTGCACATTAGTTCTGACACTCTCTTTCCTTTCTCCTATACTTTAGTTCTGACACTCTCTTTCCTTTCTCCTATACATTAGTTCTGACACTCTCTTTCCTTTCTCCTGCACATTATTTCTGACACTCTCTTTCCTTTCTCCTATACATTAGTTCTGACACTCTCTTTCCTTTCTCCTACACATTAGTTCTGACACTCTCTTTCCTTTCTCCTATACTTTAGTTCTGACACTCTCTTTCCTTTCTCCTATACATTAGTTCTGACACTCTCTTTCCTTTCTCCTATACATTAGTTCTGACACTCTCTTTCCTTTCTCCTGCACATTAGTTCTGACACTCTCTTTCCTTTCTCCTATACTTTAGTTCTGACACTCTCTTTCCTTTCTCCTACACATTAGTTCTGAAACTCTCTTTCCTTTCTCCTACACATTAGTTCTGAAACTCTCTTTCCTTTCTCCTACACATTAGTTCTGAAACTCTCTTTCCTTTCTGCTATACATTAGTTCTGACACTCTCTTTCCTTTCTCCTACACATTAGTTCTGACACTCACTTTCCGTTCTCCTACACATTTCTTCTGACTCTCCCTTCTCTTTCTCCTGTATGTACGTGTACAATAGTTCTGACATTCCCTTTTCCATTCTCCAACACTGAACTTCTGACTCTCCTTTCCTTTCTCCCACACAGTATGTCTGACTCTCCTTTCCTTTCTCCTACACAGTATGTCTGACTCTCCTTTCCTTTCTCCTACACAGTATGTCTGACTCTCCTTTCCTTTCTCCTACACAGTATGTCTGACTCTCCTTTCCTTTCTCCTACACAGTATGTCTGACTCTCCTTTCCTTTCTCCTACACAGTATGTCTGACTCTCCTTTCCTTTCTCCTACACAGTATGTCTGACTCTTCCTTCCCTTTCTGCTAAACAGTACGTCTGATTCCCCTTTCCTTTTCTCTTACAGCTCTTCTGGCTCTTTCTTCTCTTTCTCCCACATTCTTCTGACTCTCTCTCTCTCTCTCTCTCTCTCTCTCTCTCTCTCTCTCTCTCTCTCTCTCCTCTAATTGCTCCTATATCCTATTCTATTTGTCAAAGTAACTGACCTATTATGTGTCTAGTCTGTCTAGATGAATGTCTGTTCTGGAGACCCTGTTTAGTATTTTGTCTGGTCTGTCCGGATTAATGTCTGCTCTGGAGACTTCACTTTATATTTTGTCTGGCCTGTCGGCATGTACTATTGTTCTGGAGATTCCATACTTTATATTATGTCTGGTCTGTCTGGGTGTATGTCTGTTCTAGAGGCAGTATACTTTGTATTTTGGTCTATCTGGATGTATGTCTGTTCTACAGATTGTATACTTTATATCATGTCTTGTCTGTCTGGATGTATGTTTGTTCTAGAGGCCCTATACTTTTTATTTTGTCTGGTCCATCTGATGTATGTCTGTTTTGGAAACCCTACACTTTATATTATGTGTAGCCTACCTGGAAGTTATCTGTTCTAGAGGCCCTATACTTTTTATTTTGTCTGGTCCATCTGATGTATGTATGTTCTAGAGACCCTATACTTTATATTTTGTCTGGTCAATCTGATGTATGTCTGTTCTGGAGATCCTATAATTTATATTATGTCTGTACTGTGTCTGGTCTGTCTTGATTTATGTCTTTTCTGGAGAATCTACACTTTATATTTTGTCTGGTATGTCTGGATGTATGTCTGTTCTGAAGGTCATATCATTTATATTATGTCTGGTCTGTCTGGATGTATGTCTGTTCTAGAGGCCCTATACTTTGTTTTGTCTGGTCTGTGTGTACGTACGTCTGTTCTACAAGCCCTATACTTCACATCTGGAGAAGGCTGGGAGCTGAGACCCATGCAGCTTACATGAGTAGTCCTTATCTACAGATTGTCTTTGTAGGTTTGGACTCATACAGGACCTACATGTCCTTATCTACAGATTGTCTTTGTAGGTTTGGACCCATACAGGACCTACATGTCCTTATCTACAGACTGCCTTTGTAGGTTTGGACCCATACAGGACCTACATGTCCTTATCTACAGACTGTCTTTGTAGGTTTGGATCCATACAGGACCTACATGTCCTTATCTACAGACTGTCTTTGTAGGTTTGGACCCACACAGGACCTACATGTCCTTATCTACAGACTGTCTTTGTAGGTTTGGACCCATACAGGACCTACATGTCCTTATCTACAGACTGTCTTTGTAGATTTGGACCCACACAGGACCTACATGTCCTTACCTACAGACTGTCTTTGCAGCTCTGGACCCTGGGGAGGGGTACTCCCTATACCGAGCATAATGGGGATGTGCCACTCTGAAGGGTAACTTTTTGTGTACAGTTTCCCTAACCAAGGTATCAATTTTGCCAAGAATCTCCCTAGCGAAGGTCCAATATTTAAACTAGGGCCACTGACTAAGGTCGTAAAAAAATCAAACGGCCCTTATCAAGACCCCCGGTCAAGGCAATCACTTTCATTCGCTTCCTGTGATCAAATTGCACGCTGTGATAATTATAATTACGCTGCTAGTCTATCGCGTTGGCCACCTGGCCGCCCTAATAGAGGTCCAGGATTTCTTGGAAGGGAGGCCCTGATGAAGGGTAAGTTTGTGGAAATCTGAGCTGCACATCCCTATCAAAACAAGTAGAGAGTACCCCCCCCCCCGGGCTCTGGACCCATACAGGACCTACATGTCCATATCTACAGACTGCCTTTGTAGCTCTGGGCCTATACAGGACCTACATGTCTTTATCTACAGACTGTCTTTGTAGGTTTGGACCCACACAGGACCTACATGTCCTTATCTACAGACTGTCTTTGTAGGTTTGGACCCATACAGGACCTACATGTCCTTATCTACAGACTGTCTTTGTAGGTTTGGACCCACACAGGACCTACATGTCCTTATCTACAGACTGTCTTTGTAGCTCTGGGCCCATGTAGGGCACCCTTGCTCCACAAACTAATAGCCATCAACTGTACACAATGACCACCTGTCTGCACGGGCAGGAGTCAACTTGTATAAAATCTTGCAAATATTCATACATCATAATAAAAGAGGCATGCACAAATATAACAAGAGGCTCATGGGCCTAATGCTCTGTTGGCACCACGGCTATATTGCACCTGTTCCTTTCAAAGTTGCGAGTCCACAAGTGGCTTCTGCACATATAAAGCTTATGTGAATAAGTGTATAAAAAGGTCCAACAGATGGCACTTTGCTCCACTTGAAATCATAGCTTATTTGTGCAATTCATGTGATGGATATTGTTGCATGTGCTTAGACAACAATGCGTGAGTCCTTAACTTTATGTCCTCAGTGACCTTGGGACAGAATATCAAGGTTAAAAATAGTCAAGGTCACTGATATTAAATCAAATTCTAGCCTTGGACATGGTCTATATATCCTATAAATTTGGAAAGTCTAATCCAATCACTTTTCATGATATGCAATTTTATATCTTAAAATACATTTTGGCTCAAAATTTCCTTCAAATTATAGGGAGCACCACTAGTATCACAAGCAACTTAGACTTTGACCTCCTCCACAATGGCACTGAATTTGGTGAAGATCTGTCACAAAATAAAGATGCTAGAGTGTTCACAAGATTTTCATATTTGACCCCTACTTTGCATAATATTGTAGATGGTGCCACGGATATCAAAGAGACTTTATAACTCCTAAACATTATATGGGTCTATCTAATAAAAAATTGGGGGGGGGGGTGCAGAGCATTCACAAGATTACCCCTATATTTAAACTGGCCATTTGACCTTGACCTTCAACTCGGATTAAAAAATTGTTACATTCAAAATATGCACCTCACTTCCAGCTTTCCATATATAGTCTGTTTGTTCAAATTGGGTAATAACTTTTTGATTTATTGAAGAAAAACAATAAACCTGGACAAGCGCCGAACTGCACAATTACTGGGTCACAGTGACCCAAAAAGTAGGTCACCAAGTACAGTTTTATGTATTATGTAACCAAGTGCAATTTTGTTATGTAGGCTCAATTTTCTATGCCACTGATGTCCAAGTGACACCCTGCCATTACAAAATCACCTTTTCAACTTTACAGGCATGGTGACCTGACAAAAATATGTCAAGGTCACTGATATTATATAACATTCTAGCATTGGCCATGGTCTGTAAATCCTATAAATTTGGCAGGTCTAATCTAATTATTCTCCCAAATATGGAATTTTATATCTTAAAACACATTTTAGCTCAAAATTTCTGTTGAATTACGGGTGGTACCAGTAGTATTACTAGTAAAATATATTTTGGCCTCCTGAACAAACCCCACCGAATTTGGTGAAGATGCACCAAAAATTAATATGCTAGAGTGTTCACAAGTTTTTCACATTTTGACCCCTATATTACATAATATGGTAGGTGACACCAATATCAAAAGGAACCTAGATTTTCATACACCCTATAAGTCCTGAAAGTTATATTGGGCTAACATCAAAACTTCAAAAGTTATCGCGTTCACAAACCAACAGTTTACAGACAGATGGACGGACATGAGTGATCTGCGACCTTAGGTCAGCAGAGCTAAAAACCTGACAAACCACAAAAATTCCACTTCCAAAGAAAATTCCACCCCAAGCTTGTCAAGACTTTCATCCAAACACTCACCATAAACTGGACCACATCAGACTCCTTGTGTTTTGGAGACTTGAAGCACTGGAGTCTTGACACCACCACCACATTGTACTCCACTGTATTCTGCAGGAGTCCTGGACTCTCCTGGTAGGTAGGAATAGTAAGGTCAACTCCGGTGTCTTTGTTTTTTAGCTCTCTGTAAGCACACAATAAAGTCAAAATAACTTGGTATCCTTATGAGGACATTGTAAAGTCTTCATGATTCACTCTCTCTCTTTCATGTTTCTGTAAAAGATGAAATTGGTCAATTCATGATAATGACAAAATCCACATAATTCAGTGTCCTTTTGCAAAGTCTACATGGATCAGTGTCCTTATCCTTGAGCAAAGTCTGCATGATTCAGTGTCCTTGTTCTTCAGCAAGGTCTATATGACTCAGCATCCTTGTTCTTCAGCAAAGTCTATATGATTCAGTGTCCTCGTTCCTCAGCAAAGTCTATATGATTCAGTGACCTTGTTCTTCAGCAAAATCTACATGATTCAGTGTCCTTGTTCTTCAGCAAAATCTACATGATTCAGTGTCCTTGTCCTTCAGCAGAGTCTACATGATTCAGTGTCCTTTTTCCTAAATGGTTTACATTGCTATTCAGCAAAGTCTGCATAATTCAGTATCACTGTTCTTCAGCAAAGTCTGGATAATTCAGTGTCCTTGTTCCTTAGTAAATCAGTGTCCTTGTTGTTAGTAGTCTGCATAACACAGAGACTTTGTTCTTCAACAAGTCTGGATAATTCAGTGCCCTTGTTCTTCAACAAAGTCTGCATAATTAATTGTCCTTGTTCCTCAGTGAAATTTATATGATTAAATGTCCTTGTGCTTCAACAAAGTCTGCATAATTCATCAACCTTGTTCTTTAGTAAAGTCTACATGATTCAGTGTCCTTGTTCTTTAGTAAAGTCTACATGATTCAGTGTCCTTGTTTTTTGCTCAATATAAGACCATAGCGAACTCTACATGATTCACTATCCTGTTATTTACCTCTATGTAAAATCATGACAAACTCTATATGATTCAATGCCCTTCCCCATTGCTTCTTTTTTAAAAATTACTGCAAAGCCCAAAAGATTCAATTCTGTTATCTGTATCTCATTACAAGACTCCAGGTGTTATACTTAACTCATTCCATACCAGTTCCTGATTTTTCCATTTATTTACCTAGATTTAAGACGATAATTGCATATTTAAATTCTTCATGAAAAGAGCTTTCATTCAAGTACCAACATGCCTGTAGTCTTAAGTCAATGGTTCTGGCACTGCCTGGCAAGTCATGCTGCAGCTGATTCAAGGGCAGCTGCAGCCTGACTTGCCAGGCAGTGCCAGAACCACTGACCAAGGCCTGTGACCATAGTATGGAATGAGTTAATGCAAGAGTTCATGTAATTTAGCATCTTCCTGCACTCTGGCAAAAAAGTTTAGGTAAAAAATTTACTGCCTGTTCTAAAGCAGCACACATTAGCTTGTCAGATTTTTGCATTAAATCTTCATGATGACAATGATTCCATCAGTTCTGTTTATCTCTATCTCTCTTCTCTACAAATTAAGTGCTTATTTTCCTTGTCTATCTTCAAAATAAGTCAGCATGTCATCATCATTGAACGTATTAACTCTGTCTTGACCTCTCTGCAAAAAAAAATGCACGTCGCTCTTTCACGTAATTACACCCACACGTATTATGTGACAACGGCAAAGTTACGTGTGTATATATAAAAAGGGCTTCTTAATGGTTTCCCCCATTGCCTGATGAGATCAATTGAGATCGAAACCGGTCGCAATCTTTCCTCCAGCTATCAAGGCACTAGTCTTGTCATATACGCTCTCTGCAAAAAGGCCGCTCAGAAAGACCACAGACAGTCAGTTTATTCCATTAGAACCCTGGTGTAGGTTGAATGTTAAAGGAATGACCTTGTGGAACATCAGCCGGTTGTTTTATATCATATATATAGTGGAATCTCCCTATTAAGACCACTTAAGGGACTGAGAAAATGTGGTCTTTGTAGGAGTGGTCTTAATGGGGAATATAATTTAATTAAAGATAAACAAAAATGGGTCTGTAAATTGGTGGTCTCAATATAGAAATGGTCTCTTTCTGGAGGTCGTCTTAAATCCGGATTCTACTGTACACACACACACACACACACATAATATACATGCATGTATGAGTGGGTGTGTGTGTGTGTGAGAGTATGCACATAGCTATAATTTTGTTGATTTGAAAATATGATGACCAATTATTACATTTGTATGTAGGATTAATATTCTAAATAATTATTTCATAAATACATGTACATATCTAAGAACACTGCCTTCAATAGTCAATTGCTGATGCTGCTTAATGTTGGCAGAAGATCTAAGCTACAGTGTGGAGCCTGTCTATAAAGACCACCCCAATAAGAGGCCACCAGCCTTTGCACTCCACTTCTTCAAGATCTTTACTCTGTACTTTTCATTATTTATACCTCCCATGACCAACCCCTTGTTTTAACCCTTAAGGACAGGTAAGACACCAAAAACCTTTGCATGGCCTATTTTGAGATTTTAACTGTTTTTACAAGATGAATGTCCTTTCTATACGTTGCTAGAATTTCAAGCTTTTAACTAAAGTAGAAATATGAGAAAAACCCCCAAAACCACACAGGCACCTGGACATCCGAACGTCCATGTGTCATTCAGTACTTTAAAGTGTCTTTTATTCATGTGATTGGCCAAGAATTGATTGACAACCTCACCAAATGTTAAGGGACGATGTTTACTATGTTTTGTACAAATATCAGCACAACGTGAGGGAACATTATTGTTTCAGAGGCAAATGATCAACATCAAAGGCCTTTGAAGCTTGTTTTCTCAGAAAGGATCATAGGACGAGAACCCCACCTAAGAACGGTTATTCCAAGAAAACTGCTGGGCGAAATTTAATTTGGTTAATGGCTTTTGATTCTGTAATGTCTGAACTGCAAAAACACTTCAGCAATTTTCAAAATTTTGCTTCCTTCTTTTTCTGTGAAATGAAGAAGATGAACATCTTGGCAATCAAAGGGAAAATTGAAACGTCAAACTTTGAGGATGGATAACAGAAAAACTAAACTAAACATAAACAAGAGGGCTGTGTGAACAGCCCGTGCCTCAGCTGATCTTGAAATTCATCACACTTGCAGCTCTATGAACTTGGGAAAGGATCAAGGACACCATGTTCTGAGTAAGTCTGACCTTTATAGAAGAACACCTACATGTGCAACATCAAAGTTCAAGTAATTCTCAAGTTATAATGAAGAGTAAATTCATGTATGTTGCACTGTGACCCCAGAAACGAGGTCAAGGTCATTCATGTACTGTCTCAGCATGACCTTCATACACGATAATTAACATGTGTAGCTAACTCAAAACAGACCTCAAGTTATCAAGTAAACAGTAAATATCGTGTCAGTTGTCCTGTGAATTAGCATTAGAATGCCCATTGACTTACATAGTAATCAATAGGAAAGCTGCATTGAACGATAAGTACCCGAATTGAAAATCCTTAAAAATCAGGAATCCAAAGCAGTGCCACCTAGTAAACAACTGTTTGACCCTTCCACAACAATATATCCATCACATTTCAGCTTAATCTGAGGGATGGTTCTGAGAACAAGTGAAAAATAGCAAAACCATACAAAAAATTCATTAAAAAAATTGCAGCGCCACCTGGTGAACAAATTGGGAACAAGAGGTCCCCGGGAGTGTCTATGTACGATATCAAAGCAATTGGGCGAGTGGTTTCAGAGGAGAAGAATTTTGAAGGTTTGCCCCCCCCCCCAAAAAAAATTCATAAAAAATCCAAAAATCAATAGAGCATGACCATTTGAATACACTTGGTAGAGATTCACCTAAGGCTAAGGCACATCCCCACCAAGTTTGAAGTAAATTTGGTCAATATTATTAAAGTTATGACCATTACAAGAAATTCCCATGTTAAGTTTTCCTATTAAAACTTTTGTAGAGATTTTTGAAAAAAAATCATAAAAAAAAATCCAAATTCATTGGAACATGACCATTGGAATAAACCTGGTAGACACCCACCCAAGGTACATTGCCACCAAGTTTAAAGTTAATCTGGATGATGGATTTGGAGAAGTCGAAAATGTAAATTAGCATTAGAATGCCCATTGACTTACATGGTAATCAATAGGAAAGGTGCATTTACCCCAAAGGAGCCGACTTGAAAAAATCATTAAAAATCAGGAATTCGCAGCATTCCCTCACAGTGAACAACTTTGTTTGGCCCTTCCATTAGGACCATATGCACCAAGTGTAAGCTTAATCTGAGTGACGGTTCTGGAGGAGAAGTCGAAAATATCTATAACACACAAAAATTCCCCCCCCAAAAATTAGAAAAAAAACTGCAGCGCCACCTGGTGAACAAATTAACAACAAAGAGTCCCTAGATGTCTTCCTGTGTGATATCAAAGCATTTGGGTAAGCAGTTTCGAGGAAGAAGATTTTTTAAGATTTGTCCAAAAAAAACAACAAAAAAATTCATTAAAAATCCAAAAATCACTGGAGCATGACCACGTGAACAAAATTGGTAGAAACCCACCCAAGGTACATTGCCACCGAGTTTGAAGTTAATCTGGATGACGGTATTGGAGAAGAAGTCAAAAATGTGAATTAGCATTAGAATGCCCATTGACTTCCATGATAGTAATCAATAGGAAAGCTGCATTGACCGATAAGTACCAGAATTGAAAAAATCGTTAAAAATCAGGAATCCGCAGCATTCCCACATAGTGGACAAGTTTGTTTGACCCTTCTACAAGGAACATATCCACCATGTTTCAGCTTAATCTGAGTGATGGTTCTGGATAAGAAGTCGAAAATAGCTATAACACACAAAAATTCATAAAAAATTAGGAAAAAATTGCAGCGCCACCTGGTGAACAAATTAAGAACTACGTGTCCCAGGGAGTGTTCCTGTGTGATATCAAAGCAATTGGGTGAGTGGTTTCGGAGAAGAAGATTTTTTAAGATTTACCCAAAAAAGAACAAAAAAATTCATTAAAAATCCAAAAATCACTGGACCATGACCATTTGAAAAAACTTGGTAGAGACCCACCTAAGGCACATCTCCACCAAGTTTGAAGTGAATCTGGCTGACAGTTTTTAAGAAGAAGTCGAAAATGTGAATTGTGGACGACGGACGGACGACGGACGGACGGACGGACGACAGACCCTCAAAAAACCTCAGCTGACTGACAAGTCAGCTGAGGTAAAAATCGCAGGAACGATAGTTTGTTGCCAATATATCAGGATTAAGATGCAACTTGTAATTATGATTTTATCACAAATAATTAGTGACTTATATCAACATTTATGGGGTGGATGCTTTGTGGTCAACTTTCAATTGTTTATTCAACAATTAACAACACAGACACCCAAATATGCGACATATAAATGCTTTGGAGTAGGACGATTACACACATAAATGATTTGTTATCCTAACGCAAATACATTTTGAGCTAGGATTGATTAAAGTGGCATTTATTTTTAGGGTATTACCTGTCCTCAAAGCGCTGATTTAAAATTGAGTCAACAGCTTTCCTCAGGACACTTTGTGCACAATGCATTCAGTGTCCTGAGGAAAGCTGTTGACTGAGACTACTTTTAGCTTAATACTAGTATTTGAATGAAAGGTATCTTCCCGAGGAATTTGAATCTTTTTACCATTATATGTTTAATGGTTATGAGAAAACAACTAGCAGTGATTAGCACTTTAAGGGTTAAGAGACCACAATCTGGTCATCCCTGGAGGTGGTCTCTTAAGACAGGTTTCACTCTAAAGGCTATTTGAAGACACAAATCATATTGGCATTTGGTGGAATATGTATCATTTTTCTGTTACCATCATCTATTTATAGTTGGGATTGTTTGCATTTAAATTGGTCTCAGAATTAACGTACATGTCTTTGTGTTTTCAAAAGGCAGTAATAACTGTTGACACAGATGTCATATGCCATTACACTGAGATCTAAAAACATTTATATATATGTATATGCATACAAGAAACATCAACTAAAAATAAATACAAAAGCACTGAATGGCCCTTTCTTCTCTGACCATAGCTCAATAAAGTTCATCTGGCTGAATGAAAAAGGCATAATACGGGACTGTGGTTTGAATGACCAGAGCCTAGCTTTTTGACTTGTGGACTTTTGTTCCTCTAGCACAAAAGTGCCTTGAAAACCATTGTCCCTGTTGTTTGCTCATTGTGCCGAGGAAAAGAATTGAAAATAGCCCACCAAACCATGTACATGTATATGTGGCTTTATTGCTTTAGAACTTGTAGCTTTTTATTGCAGAGACACAGTGAAGGCGGCTTTGATGTGATATGACATTTACGACCTTTAGAGTTTAAATGAAAAGTGACTGTCTTAGCAGAACATGTGTAACCATAGCAATTATGAACATTGTACATGAATACAACTGTCCTTTGTTCGTCGGTTGTGTCTTGTATCATTTCAAAGCAACATTTCCCACATCAAAGCAAATTGTATTCCGGTGGTCCTCTTCCAATACTCAAGCTTTCCACACAAATTGATTAAACACGAATAAACGGTCACTGCAGTGCAGACCATGGCTTGGTTTGCATCCTGTGGATCAGATGTGGTTACAGTTTGCAGGTTTGCTAGCAATGTTGTCAAACACTTTACATGTATCTCCAACACAGCTGAGCATCGTATGTATTTCAGAGGAAAGTCAGCCACTTACATATTTGTTTACTTGTAATGTCATAATGGAAATTATCTTACATAACATGTTCATGACATGATCTGCTGCATCTTATAATGGTACACTGCCTGTAATAAAGCACCCTTCTGCCCTCCTCTGCCCCCTTTATGCCCCCCCCCCCCCCGAATAACACCCTCAAGGTGACTGTCTATGCAAGCATGCCAGTCCCATGATTTTTTTGTCATAAGGAATTTTACTGATGCGCCTGGGCTCAGGGAAGCCTTCACAAGGTAAATGTGCAAATAAAAAAGTGCTGAAGTTTTGACCTAGACCCTCCCCCCACCCCAACAAAAAAAAAACAAAACAAACAACAACAACAACAGAAAAAAAAAAACAAAAACAAAAAAACAAAAAACAACAACACAAAAAAGAGAAGAAACTAAAACAAAAACCAAACAAAATAAAAAAAAAAGAAAAAAACAAACTGACGTTCAATTTACACTGTAGCATTAACCTGCCCAATGTCATGCTATGTTATCCTTCTGTATGAATACAGGACTCATATCCATATGTCAATATAATATTGACGTTGAATAATGTCAGGTACAGATACTTCACTATAATAGAATTGACTCTTTGTTTATCTTTGACCTTTAGTTTAACACATGTACAAAATTCTTATAAAACCATGGGCTGGTCAATGTGGAACTAATATTTTCCTGCTGAAAGTTAGTAGTTGTGATACGTTTTACTCACATTGATTTTGTGCAATAGAAAACTAAACAGGCTTTTTACCCCCTCTCCCCTGTACAGTAATTCTTTATCACACATAAATATATTGATGGCCTCTTTTGCACATTTACAACTTTTCCTATCCTAAAAAAATGCAAAGCATTGCTGCATACACATGAATAGCATGAAAAACAATGAGAAGACTAGGCAAGTGTTGATAAGAACAGATACATGGTGTGCCAAATAAGCCTGACACGTTTCGTCCTTCACTGGACTCATCAGAGGCTAATGAGTAATGATTGACCACAGGTTGAGCATAACTCTAGTCTTATGCCCAGCAGTACAAAGAGTTGAAATCTTTCAACTCCACAGTCAAGTGGCTCAATAAAAACTGAAGGCTGCGTTGTGTGCATGGCCTTTATATAGGGCCGTGTAACGTTGCTAGGGGAACTCTACACCTTAAAAAAAAAAAAAGAAGACATTTCCAGAAAAGGTGTAATCCATAGATTGTTAAAAAA
Organism: Hermodice carunculata; assembly: GCA_964020975.1. NCBI lineage: Eukaryota > Metazoa > Annelida > Polychaeta > Eunicida > Amphinomidae > Hermodice > Hermodice carunculata. Next base: position 25,119,895 of record OZ026623.1, read on the forward strand.
CAACTAAAAAATGAAAAATGAAAACAACAAGGAAACAAGCAAACAAACAAACAAATAAATAAATAAAAATAACATTATAAACCATAGATTGTAATTGTTGTACAATGAAATCTGTCTTGAAAGACTTCTCATAGAAAGGACAACATTGTGGCCTCTCAAACAAGTGGTCTTTCATAGGAGATATAAATAAAAGGAAAACTACCAGCTAACATACCCTAATTAGTGGTCTTTCAAGATAGGCAGTCTCTCACGGGACTTTTCTTTCAAAAAGGGGACTATTGTATAAATTACCACATCTATCAATGTGAAATTAAAATATAACTTGTGTGTTTACAGAAATGCTGATAACAAAATTGTTTTCTACTGATTTATCCCATAAATTCAGACATGTAAACAGGGACCTCCTGTGAGTGGTGCCATCTATCAATGCACGGGCCAATTTCTGATCTCCCTGTTTTGGAGTGTAACTTTTTATTTTCTCTCTTAAACGTGAAAGACGAAGATTATTTCCAGAAAGTAAAGGTGGTAAAGCTGTAGTAGCAAGGCATAAAACTTAATCCAAGAAAAAAACAAGAGGGCTGTGTGAACAGCCCATCCTCAGCTCACATTGACATTCAACACATAATAAGTCCCACTCTAGTCTACACTGGCAGGGGGGGGGGGGGGGGGGAAGATTTTGGAGACAATGTAGAAAATGTGAATTTTCATTAGATGGTAGAGACCCATCCCAGGTACATTTCCACCAAGTCTGAAGTCTATCTGCCCAGTGGTTTTGGAGTAGAAGTCAAAAATGTGAATTGTTGATGCTGGACGATGGAGTACAGAGGGCAGACGACAATAGATGAAGCACCAAAAACTAAGCTCAGCCTGAGCTAAAAATTGTAGCACCACATGGTGCACAAATTAAGAACTCAAAGTTCTTAAAAGTGTTCCTGTGTGATATCAAACCAATTGGGTGAGTGGTTTCAGAGATTTTTTTTAAAGATTTGCCCCAAAAAAGAACACAAAAATCATAAAAAAAATAAAAAAATCACTGGAGTGTGACCATTCAAATAAACTTGGTAGTGACCTATTCAAGGCACATTGCTACCAAGTTTGAAGTGAATCTGGCAAATGGTTTCATAGAAGACTTTGAAGAAAATGTGGATTAGCATTAGAATGCCCATTGACTTACATGGTAATCAATAGGAAAGGTGCATTTACCAACAAGCACCTGAATTGAAAAAAATCGTTAAACATCAGGAATCCACTACAGTGCCACCTAGTGAACAACTTTGTTTAAGCCTTTCACAAGGAACATACCCACCAAGTTTCAGCTTAATCTGAGTGATTGTTTTGGAGAAGAAGTAAAAAATAGTAAAAACACACAAAGAATCATAAAAAATTATAATTATTTGCAGTGCCACCTGATGAATAAATTAAACTAGGAGTTCCTAGGGGTGTTCCTGTGTGATATCATAGCTATTGGGTGAGTAGTTTAGGAGAAGATTTTTAAAGATTTGCCCAAACAAAGAACACAAAAAAAAAATCACAAACAATCCAAAAATCACTGGAGCATGAACAAACTGGGTACAGATCCATCCAAGGCACATCCCCACCAAGTATGACATGGATCTGGCCAATCGTTTTAGAGAAGCAATTGAAAATGTAAATTGTTGACAATGGGTGGACGATGATGGACAGAAGACCATCCTATAAAATCAGCTGACTGACAAGTCAGCTGAGGTAAAAAAAAAAATAAAAAATAAAAACAAAACAAAGCAATTTCCTACCGCAGTCTGCTTCAATGATTATTTTGTTTTGAAAAACTACACTGTCCGGTCACAACGTGAACCTCTAAATGCAAGGTTCTTGCGACATGGTATTTGGTGCTTCTCAGTCAATTGTATTGCACATTAAAACTTTCAATTTCTGTCTAAATTTTTCTTAAAAATGGTTGTCATGTAAGTATCAACGTGACAGGCCTAAAGTCAGTGGTTTTTACATTGCCTGACAAGTCATGCTGTCAGGTCATAAGGCAGTGGTTTTTACATTGCCTTAACAAGTCATGCTGTCAGGTCATAAGGCAGTGGTTTTTACATTGCCTGACAAGTCATGCTGTCAGGACTGAAGAGCAGTGGTTCTTACATTGTCCATGAGTATGCTGTCAGGCCTTATAGTCAGTGGTTATAACCTTGCCTGTGAGTCATGCTGCATCATGACTTGTCATGCAATTCAAACGCCACTGACTATGGCCTGTATGGTGAATGAGTTAGCAGTTTGATTGTAACAAGGATGTACATGCTATGCCGATTTTCATCTTTTGACATTTGCGTTTTCTGCAGTGCAATATGGTCCCACAGATGAGCAGCTTTATCATTTCCACCATTGTCTCCCAGAGACACATCCACAGAGACAATGATGAATCATCATGACATTTTTAGGATCTTCATGGGGCAGTTATCGAACGTTGTATTATATGGGCCAAATGTTGAAAATATATGAATACAGAGCAGTGTTAAGGATCAAGGGCAAAACTTACGGCAGAGTGGATTGGTGGGTAGATGAGGTGGGTTCAGACATACACCAATGGGTTTTATTGAGAAAGACTGTAAACTTCTTTGTTCAGTCAGACTGGGCTGTAGATAAGTCTGTTCACACATCATTTCAGAACACTTCCAAACCGAATCTTAAAAAACAAATGTCACAAAGGTTAAATGCTACAACTATGACTGCATGAGGCTTTCATGGCTCTAACTTGCAGAATCCTGACCACTGATTTAGAGGAGTAGTAACTATTATTGTCACTAGATGGCAGTCTATATTGGTCATGTTATGGGGGTGAGGGTGTGAGGGGGAGAGAGGCAGTTGGCCTGAGTGCCCTTGCCACTGTTGATGTTAAATACATCTATATGTATGAGCCCAAAACAACCTTAATTCTAGTGCAATAAAAGAGATATCCTAAGGCCAGCATTCATTTGCCTTATCTCTAGATGATTTTGAGCCCTTAAAACAAACAAAAAATAAGGTAAAATTAATATCTGAGAGGTAAGTCAATGCATGATAGTTTGATACAAAAAGCTTTGATGAGCATTGAGTATTTTGCCTGAGAAGCTTCCCTTCTGCTACCACGGGGCAGAAGATGCATGATAGAACTTATCTGCGAAGCAGGCCTTCTACCTCCAGTGTACATAAACATCACAACATAAAACCAGTGTCTGCTTAACAGGTAATGACAGATCTGGCAATGGGCAGAATCACTGATACCTACGCATGGGGGTATTTCAAATGTTTCAAAGAAACTGCTTATGATATACAGAATTTAAACAGATAATTATCAGCACTTTTAGTGTTGCCAGGGAGTGCCACCATTCTAATTGAAGTACATTGACTCTCTCATGCTCAAAATGACTATAGCAGCCAGATGTCAAAGGTCATCTGTTCAACATGGTCAATGTTTCACTTTCTATTCACTTGTGCTTCAAAGAAAACACCAGACACGAGGACCAAAGGAGACATGGCAGGCTGTGTCCCCAGGGACAGACATGAGGACCATAGGAGACTTGGCAGGCTGTGTCCCTAGGGACAGACATGAGGTCCATAGGAGATATGACAGGCTGTGTCCCTAGGAACAGACATGAGGATTATAGGAGACCAGGCAGGCTGTGTGCCTAGGGACAGACATGAAGATCATAGGAGAAATGGCAGGCTGTGTCACCAGGGACAGACATAAGGACCATATGAGACATGGCGGGCTGTGTCCCAAGGGACAGACATGAGGACCATAGGAGACAAAGCAGGCCATGTCCCTAGGGACACACATCAGGACCATATGAGACATTGGCGGGCTGTGTCCCCCAGGGACAGACATGAGGACCATAGGAGACAAAGCAGGCTGTCACCCTAGGGGCAGCCATCAGGACCATGGGAGAAATGGCAGGGACAGACATGAGGACCATAGGAGATACAACAGACTGTGTCCCTAGGGACAGACATGAGGACCATAGGAGATATGACAGACTGTGTCCCTAGGGACAGACATGAGGACCATAGGAAGCATGGCAGGCAGTGTCCCTAGGGACAGACATGAAGACCATAGGAGATATGACAGGCTGTGTCCCCAGGGAGGGACATGAGAACCATTAGAGACGTGGCAGGCTGTATCCCCAGGGACAGACATATGGACCACAGGAGATATGACAGGCTGTGTCCCTGGGGACAGACATATGGACCATAGGAGATATGACAGGCTGTGTCCCTAGGGGCAGACATCAGGACCATAGGAGAAATGGCAGGGACAGACATGAGGACCATAGGAAACATGGCAGGCAGTGTCTCTAGGCACAGACAAGAGGACCACAGGAGACATGGCAGGCTGTGTCACCAGGGACAGACATGAGGACCATATGACACATGGCGGGCTGTGTCCCTAGAGACAGACATGAGGACCATAGGAGACAAAACAGGCCATGTCCCTAGGGATACACATCAGGACCATATGAGACATGGCGGGCTGTGTCCCCCAGGGACAGACATGAGGACCATAGGAGAAGTGGCAGGCTGTGTCCCTAGGGACAGACATCAGGACCATAGGAGAAACGGTAGGGACAGACATGAGGACTATAGGAGATATGACAGGCTGTGTCCCTAGGGACAGAAATGAGGACAGGGGATATGACAGGCTGTGTCCCTAGGGACAGACATGACGACCATAGGAGATATGACAGGCTGTGTCCCTAGGGACAGACATAAGGACCATAGGGGATGTGGTAGGCTGTGTTCCTAGGGACAGACATGAGGACCATAGGGGATATGACAGGCTGTGTCCCTAGGGACAGACATGAGGACCATAGGAGATATGACAGGCTGTGTCCCAAGGGACAGACATGAGGACCATAGGGGATGTGGTAGGCTGTGTTCCTAGAGACAGACATGAGGATCACAGGAGACATAGCAGGCTGTGTCCCTAGGGACAGACCTGAGGACCATAGGAGGCGTGGCAGGTTGTGTCCCTTGCCACGGGTTTAATGCCAAGTATGCAACCTATGGCTGCAGTCTTTGACTCACTCCAGTCAGGAAAGGGTCAAACAAGGAAGTATCCACATGAAGGCAAACACTTCCTTATCATATTGTTCACAAAACCTGGGGAATTATTGAGACTTTTATACTTTTTTTCAGAATGAAGCTCTGCATTTATAAGCAAAACTTCACATATTTAGCTAATTCATCATTTGCCACATTCATATTTATTCATTATTATGTGGGTTGTCTTTGCTGAATATTTTGCTTAGGCAAGGTGCTACTCAGAGAGACATGTATGGGTTATAGGCTCCAAAACATGTTCTGAGTAGTTACCCGCTGAAGACCCTTTAATTTATTTGGGCTAATACAGCATATGTCAAAATTTTACACAGGAACATGTGCAATATGTACAATAGTACTTTCACTATATATATATAGGAGGTTAGCTTATGGAGCGTAAAGAGTTTGGACTGCGGAATAGGGTAATGACTACTAGGAAGTGGTTCTGGACAAAAGACACAAACACAATACTGTAAAGATCTTTCAGAAAATCTTCACAATTTACAAATGAAGTAGACAAGATCTGGTAGGACGGCTTGCTAATATTTTCAAATGATGACTTTAAGCATCAGATTATGGACACTTCTGTTCTGCCCTTGTAATTCTTCATGTTTGTGTTTCAATTACACACACACACACACACACACACACACAAAGACACACACATATGCAACCTCCCTCAGAAACAGAAAGCATGCCAATCTCGTGCAAAAATCTGTTGTCCATACCTGCTAAAATACATAAGCTGCCATCAGTTCAAATCCTACCACTAATTCTTATAGACTATTCAGGCACATAAGTCGCCTCTCTTAAAAAAACTTAGTTTGCTTAAGGTTACTGATATTTTTTAATTATCCGGCATGAAATTAAATTTTAAATACGAAAATAGCATTTTCCCAGTTACTACAATAACCTGTTCCTCAATAATCATCAAGTATAACAAACTGAGAGACCTAGGAGAACTGCTCTCGTCCCACACAGATTTGATGCAACAACGCATGATATTCCAATTTTAAACCCAGCTATGGCAATAGTACACACTGATACTAAATTTAGTTGTTTGTGTATCAGACACAAAATAACTGACGTAATTAATAAAAATTACTAACCTGAGATAATCATGACATCATAACAAAAATTCATACTCATTCTTTTAGAGGTTTTTCCCAATATTCTATGAACTATATAATAGATAATTATGAAACAAACTGCAATATTGCAAATGGTTACATCTGTAATACACGTTAATTATTTACATTATTAGTAACAATTTTTATTGTCACTTCGTCTGCTAATTTTAGTTTTTCTTTCAAAAACCTTTCATCACCTAGCCAACAGCGTATGATGATTAGAACAGTAGTAGGTAGACCTAACTCGAAGTAACTTCAGGGTGGACTGCAGGGTAGCGATTCTCCGAAATCTTAATGCAGTGTTTCCAGGTTCAAACATAAACATGTATTCACGTATGCCAATGTACTAAATTTAGACCAAATAAAGCTTATTATCATATCATATATCATAGTAATTAATGGCAACATGCACATGAAATATTTTTACTCTTCAAAGCATGAGAAGATAAATATACTCATACTATTTTAAGTTCTGTGTTCCTGTCATTTTAGCAGTCCTACACATTCCATAATTCAGGGGCCTGCCACACCTCTGATCTTTTGTATACATAATGCTACCACTGATTCTACCTAGATACTCCAATATGTAGCTTATTTAATGGTTAATAACAAACACAAAACAATCTCTCAAGCCTAAAGGTATAAGAAGATTAAGACTCAGATTTTTTCTCTCTTTCTTCTTTGAAGTTCAAGTCCATGCATGTCATTTTAACCCTTTCAGTGCCAATTTCGGACTGAGTCAACAGCTTTTCTTGGAATGCATTGGGTGCAATGTGCCCAATGCATGCTGAGAAAAGCTGTTGACCTAGGGTATTCTCTCTGGAACTATAGGCATACTGGTGCTTGAATGAAAGGTCTTTTTACAAGGAATAGGAATCTGGAATCCCTATGATAATTCAGACTTGTCTGACTTAAGTATATCAACTTTAGATGTGATTGGCACTGAAGAGTTAATATTCTGTACATTCTACTATATGGAAGTCTGACACCAGTCTCCTGGCACATTTAATACAAATAGAGCAATAGCTTCAGTCAGGCTTTTTTGTTTATTTGCCTTGCAAACCATTTATCATTTTTAAGGACTTGTCTGGAAAAAAATCAAAACCAGGTAAATTGCTAGTTGACTGAAGGTTCTTTGTGCTGATAAATGCAGTTTTTCATCCAACATATATTATTGCTTATTTGCACGTGGGACACCTGGTGAATTTTGATTATATAAAAACTGAAGTTCACACCTATACTTTAAACATTATAGCTTTACTTTCACATAACTAAAAGTGACAATTCCACATACTTACATGAATCTCTGCATTTTCAGAGTCACCAAAATTCAAGGGGTCCTTGAGAAGACAGTGCTCTTATTGAAACAGCAATAATATGATCATCTCTTTTAAACAGGAAAGTCAATTGTATGGAAGATGTTGATGAAATTCAAAGAGAGCTATTCTGAAGTGCAATTTTTTTGTTAAGTCGAAGTGGGACTGATCATGATAACAGACAAGCCAGGAGCACAGACGGAAGCAATGTGTGGAAAACGCCTGAGTACGTACACTGAGCATGGATCTTGTGGTCAGGAACACAACACTAATATACTCTGGCAATATGATCCTGGAATGCTTTGTCATTTAAAAACACCAGTAGAAAAAGCTGCCTGATTACATGAAAAGCAACACCCAAAACAATAATCCCCTTCGCCCATATGCTCCCATATTACATTACCATTTTCTGCTATACAGTAATAGTCCCTTGTTTAGTTTTTCTCATTTGCCGGTGAGACAAGTTTCCAATACATGTAACCAGCTAGGATTCACCAATGACAGCGCTTTTTTTCCCCGCTGGGCATCTATTAACTCTTTCAGAGCCAAGCACAACTTAAGTCAATCTACTAAAGTCCAACTAGCCTGAATTATCATAAGGATCCCAGATCTATATTCCTCGTAAAAAGACCTTTCCTTCAAGCAGCAGCATGCCTCTAGTTCCAGAAAGAAAATATCCCAGGTCAACAGCTTTTCTCCGTGCGCATTGGATGCATTCTGCCCAATGCGTGCCGAGAAAAGCTGTTGACTCAGTCCAAACTTGGGCACTGAAAGAGTTAATGTTGCTGATATTGTCAATATTTCTTGTGTACATGGGGCCTGCACCTCCATATATCAACAAGTATCTCTCAAAATTAATATTAAGACCTGCTGGTCACCATTACCACAAATCTTTACCGTGGTCTTTTACACTTTGTTCAAACAATGTTAACCCTTACAGAACCAACAAATACATGATGTTAACCCTTAAAAAACACACAAATACACAATATTAACCCTTAAAAAACCAAGAAACGCAATTTTAACCCTTAGAAACTCAGCAACTAAACAATGTTAACCCTTAGAAACCAATAACACACTATTAACCCTTAAAAAAACAAACACAATATTAATCCTTAGAAAAGTAAAAAGACACATAATGTTAACCCTTACAAACTCAACAAATACATAAAGTTAACCCTTAGAAAGCCAAAAAAAACCCCACTCCATGTTAATCTTATAAACTCAACAACTACACAATGCTAACCCTTAAAAAACCAAAAACACAATGTTAACCCTTACAAAACCAACAAATAGTACTGCACAATATTAACCCTTACAAACTCAACAAATATACAATGTTAACCCTTACAAACTCAACAAATATACAATGTTAACCCTTACAAACCCAACAAATACATATTAACCCTAACAAATCCAATAAATACAAAATGTTAACCCTTACATACCCGATGCTGCTGTATGCACATCTAGCTACTTTACCTAACAAGTTACCACAAATGGTCAGGTGTTGTAAATGTTTCTGGGTCCGTGTCACAGTAACAATAACCTGTAGCCCTACTTAGTCACAGTAACAATAACCTGTAGCCCTACTTTGTGGGCTGCTGATCAAAGTAGGTAGAAACTGGATTTCCATTTTATGTACATAAAACCCAGACAGGAAAAAAAAAGTATGTACAAAAAACTAGTAGAGCAATATGACAGTCTTGTCCCTGCCGCAGTACTGACACACATGGAGGGGTCCCCTGAAGACAGCCTCCACTCACATAAACTACTATAGTAAAACCTGGCAAGCCAAACACCTCCAAACACCTACTAGTTTTTTGTACACACTAAGTGCCCAACCCATGCCAAGGAAAGCTGTTGACCTGGGACATGTGATCTTGTTAAGTCTCATGTACATTAATCAGTCATATTGTTTTTCATAACTGTTGAAATCAGTTGAAAACACTGAAGCAGACGACATTTGACCACCAGCCGGTTTTGGCTGGTTTAAGGGGGAAAGAGTTAATAGGACAGCCAACCTGCAATCCCCGAACACATCTCCACTCTATAAACACCCAACACTTGATTTGGGTCCCAAAGCAACATTTAACCTGTCAAGACTGAACACTTACATCCCAGAAAGAAGGAATTTTAGGGAAATTCATCAATATTTGACACAAAAACATCATAATTTTTTTATATTCAACACTTTCATCAAATTTGTGGCATTGATGTATTCAAAGGGTGTCAATAGTGTGTAGGTTCCATGGTGGGGCATTCTACAGCTGTACATACAATGAACTGGTTTAAACCTGTCAAACTAGTAAGTGCATTTTGAAGTTTAGCAGTATGATAAAGGGTAATATACATAATATGTGTTAGTGTTGAACAATAAATTGATGTACTGGTGAATTCAAAGTTGACATGTGCAGGATGTAGCCACAAGGCCAAGCCCCTGACCCTATATTAGCCGCTCTGATACCTGAACACTTTGGCTGGGTCCCAAGGGCGTTCGGCCTTGACAGGGTTTACTGTACATGTATGTGAGGGCAGCATCCACTCACATGAACTACTATGTGAGAGTAGCTCCCACTCAGATGAACTACTGAGGACAGCCTCCACTCATATGAGCTACTGAAGACAGCCTCCACTCACATGAACTACTGAGGACAGCCTCCACTCACATGAACTACTGAGGACAGACTCCACTCACATGAACTACTGATGACAGCCTCCACTCACATGAACTACTATGTGAGGACAGCCTCCACTACCACCTTCTCCCTGCTGTCATTTCATACAAATTTTCTCCCATACCAAGCACTGTTAAAAATTAAGCCAGCTTTACCAAAGAGAATCTTACATGGCTGAGTGTGAGTAAGTTAGTAACTATTTTTCTCTCACAAAGTTTCATTGTTGGTCATGATCTCTAGTCACCCCTGATTTTGCCCACCAACAGCGATCACTCACGACAGAAAAATAGAAACTCACTCTGAGCCATGGAACATTTTGTTTATTCTCCATGTATGTTTGTGGGTATTCACCGTAAAAAAAGTGCCCTGAGCCTTTTTACAATGTCGATCTGCGTGCCATGTTTGTTTAAGTTTGTTGTAGTTATTCAACATCACATTTGATGTATAATCAAACATTCCTCACATACATTTGACTTTGTGTATATGTTAATACATTATGTCACTGATGCAGGCATGTCAGAATTTAGTTGTAATAATGTTTAGGTCATGTGATCTGCAGTGAGCTACTACTTTTGAATTTCACTCTATAAAATGATAATTCACCCTCAAACACAGAATAAAGTTCTTTCTGACCTACCTGGCTGCTGTACCAAGTCTTTTCCCGCAGTTGCCCCTTTATCTTTCCCCAGTCATTACTTATTTTTATTCACATCTTATTGGTCAGTATCTCTAGGAAGTGTGCACTACTTAATAAAAATGGTACGTGTCAAGCAGTGGCCAATGTCTGAATGCTGTCAATGTCCAGGTAACTGCACTAGTTATTTCATCACAGTTGCGGAGAAAAGATGTTTTGTTGATTTTGAAGAATGGCATTGTCATGTATATAGCAAGAGAGCAGTTCATGTCAACTTTAACTCTTTCACTGCCAAATTTTGGATCGAGTCAACAGCTTTTCTCGCTATGCATTGGGTGCAATGTACCCAATGTGCACTGAGAAAAGCTGTTGACCAGGGATATTCTCTCTGGAACTATAGGCATACTGGTACTTGAATGAAAGGTCCTTTTACAAGGAATACGAATCTGGGATCCTGATGATAATTCCTACTTGTTTGACTTAAGTAGGTCAACTTTTGATGTGACCTACTTAAGTCAAACAAGTAGGAATTATCATACTGAAAGAGTTAATTTTATGCACTGTACATCGTCAGAACCACATGCCTACCTGTCAGTAACAATAAGGTGCTCATGAGTCAGCCATTTGATAACAGGTCATCTGTATCCCCTAAAACCAAGAAAGCAATAGAGAGTACTGTATCTATGTCCCGTCTTTTTACAAGGATGCATTGTGAAGGCTAACAGTTGTATCATGATGGCAAGGTAACAGTATCGGCAGTTCACTTGCTGTTTGAACAGGTGCCCTCTGTACATGCTGGTCCACCACGCTAAGAAAAAAAAATAATAAAATAAAATAAATCAATATTTGTTTAACAGTAAACATCAAGGCAATAAGCCATCTGTCCAATGTTGAATATATACAAAAGCACTTAAAAAAATTGCATATACACATGTACAGTGGAACCCCAGTAATGAGACCACCTGTAGTCACATGTAAGAGTGGTCTAAACATGGAGGTGGTTCTGATACTGAAATTTGGAGTTTGAAGGATCTTGATCTGTCCTTATATTTGTATAATGATGGGATCTTGATCTGTTCTTATATCTATGAGCTGACAGGATCTTGATCTGTTCTTATACATGTATCTATGAACTGATGGGATCTTGATCTGTTCTTATATCTATAAACTGATGGGATCTTCATCTGTCCTGATATATATGAACTGGTGGGATCTTGATCTGTCCTTATTGATCTATGAACTGATCGGATCTTGATCCATACTTGAATGTATGAACTGACGGGATCTTGATCAGTCCCTATATCTATAAACTGATCCATCCATCTCAGCTTTTGTAAATTCATAGAATCAAACACTTAAGCACACATCTGGAAAAGTCTGAACTTTGTTGACATAATGTTACTAACTATATTGATGTACAATAATAAAATTCTGACTTTTTTTAAATGTACAAAGCCTACTGAATTTAAAATGTACATATCAGTTCATACCTACTGATTACTGAATGATAGATAGATATATAGATATCCTTCAAAGTCCAAATTCTACCCCAATATTGACAACACTTTAACATGTGACCACAGGTCCTGTGATCTCAATACTGGGATTCCATAAAGTACACATCTCTCTCTCTCTCTCTCTCTCTCTCTCTCTCTCTCTCTCTCTCTCTCTCTCTCTCTCTCTCTCTCTCTCTCTCTCTCTCTCTCTCTCTCTATCCATCCATCCATCCATCCATCTATCTATCTATCTATTACAAATAAATTCATTTCCTGAAATAATTCCTTCATGACCTTGATTAGTTTAAGGTTATCCCTAATATACAACATCAAACTTCCTCATGATACACATTTGTACCACCAGTGGCACCACCATGACTCCATGCCATAGACTTTTGTCTTTGTAATGTTCCTGTACTTGTATATGGGTATATGTACACAAGTTAAGATATTATGATCATCACCAAAGAAATTCCCTTGGTGACCTTGAGAAAGTACCTTAAGAGGTCATCCATATTAGGCAATATCAAACTTTCACATATGATACACATTTGTGGTATATTTGGTTAGCTTTATTCTTACTCAACATATTGAATTGAGTGCCATTTACTTAAGTGCTTAATGACCTTGAAAAATAGGTCAAGGTCACTCAAAATTTTACAAAATTTGATCATTGGTGTAAATTTTGTACATTCATCTCAGTTTATCAAAACAAAAATGAATTTAATTTGTCTGTATTATGTGCCTGGCTTGGTATACAGATATATGGCCACCAGGTGAGATGTAATGACCATCACAAAACAAAACAAAACAAAACAAAAAAAAGCATAATTTAAATTGCTACAACTTTTATTTTTAATTCATTAGGTGCGCAATGGTCAACAACCCCCTACAAGAAGTTGGAATGACATCTATATCTATTATAGTGTTAAAGATATTCAAGATTGAAAATTTCGAAAACTGCTAATTAGCATAATCTAAATTGCTACAACTTTTGTTTTAGATTCATTACATGCGCAATGGTCAACAACCCCTAGTAAAAGTTGAAATGACAACTCTATCTATAATAGTTTTGAAGATATTCAAGTTTTAAAATTTCAAATGCTGCTAATTAGCATAATTTAAATTGCTACAACTTTTGCCTTAGATTCATTACATTCACCATGGTCCATAACCTCCTAGTAGAAGTAAAAATGACATCTCTATCTTTAATAGTTTTGAAGATATTCTAGTTTTAAAATTTCAAATGCTGCTAATTAGCATAATTTAAATTGTTACAACTTTTGTTTTAAATTCATTGGATGCGCACTGGTCAATAACCCCCTAGTAGAAGTTGGAATGACATCTCTATCTATTATACTTTTGAAGATATTCAAGATTTAAAATGTCAAATGCCCCTAATTTGCATAATTTTAAAAATCTTCACTCCTCTTTATAATATGGTCAAACTCCCTGTATGGAGGTACAATCATGCCAAGTTTGGAGTTTCTATGTATAATTGTGTCCTAGAAAAGGGTCGGACAAATTTGCTGGTAAAGAAGAAAGAAGAAAGAAGAAAGAAGAAAGAAAGAAAGAAAGAAAGAACTCGAGGAAAAACAGAAAACTGTGTGTTGACACACATACTTTAAAAATACAAAAAAAAAAAAAAAAAAAAAAAGAAATCCTGAAATCCTGAAATGCATATGCATTCCCTTGGTGACTTTGAAAAAGTAGGTCAAGGTCATCCGTATTATGCAATATCATAGGCCATTACCCATTTGTTGTACATTTGTATAATGTTAGCCTTTTCTGCTCAGCATGTTAAATGTGGTGTTGGTTACTCAGTGTTGTAACTTGAAAAATAGGTCAAGGTCACCCAAAATTTCACATAATTTGACCATTGGTCTTATGTTTGTTTGGTGTAACTTTTACTGTTATCTCAATTTGCTAATTCTACATTGTGTATTATTAGTTAAATGTGTTATGACACCTATGAGACTAGTTCCAATTCACGCCACCAGTGGCATAAATGTGATTTGACACTTCATAGACTTTTGTCTCATAAAGTTCCTTTAATGGTATTTGAATACATGTCCATAAGTTTTAAGATGTAATGACTAGCACCAAATAAAAAAAACAAAATCATTTACTGAAATGTTTTCCTACAATGACCTTGACAAAGTAGGTCAAGGTCAGTCATATTATGTAATACTATACTTCCCCACAAGATACATGTTTATTGTACATATAGTAATACAAATGTATTAAGCTTATTAATTTAGCATAAATCTGCATCAGCTCATATTTTCTGTTCATCTATGGGTGGCACCACCAGTACTATTCTGCTTTAACATATCAGACTCCAGACTATTTCTACTAACTTTCATAATGATCCACTGGTAATCAACCATACCAGAGTGTTTTTTGTTTGTTTGTTTTTGCTTTTACACTTTTTGGCTGCTTTGTTATGCACTTCACTATGTGGTGACATCAATTACAAAAAGAACTTAGATTTTTATTCATAGCACATGTCCAAAAGATTTCAAGGGGCTAAATTAACTCTTCCCCCCTTGAATTAAAACTGAGAGAACAGCTTTCCTTTCCATGTGTTGGGCACATACTGCCAAAGAAAGCTGTTGACCTGAGGCATGCAATCTTGATAGGTCTTGTGGACAATTCCCAGTCAAATTATTTTCCTTACGGTTGAAAATAATTGAAAACCTTGAAGTAACCTACAGTTGACCACCACCAGGTTTTGGCTGTTTCAAGGGAAAAGGCTCAATAATATATTGTACATGCTGTCATGTTGACAAGCAATTGGTTATGGATTGATGGAGGGATGGACTGACAGACAGACAGATCGATGATGGAGGAAGGGATAGACAGAATAACAGACAGATAAACATGAGTGATTGGGTAAGTTCTATGACCTATGGTCAGCAGAGGTAAAAAGCATGGTACAAGTCTTACGTAAGCACTTGGTTGTTCTCAAATTAGAATGTCTTAAATGCTTTGAGGTCTATCACTCTACTACACCATTTGGTAACTTGTTTACTAACAGTAAGGGTCCTAAACACACTAAAGAGTGCCATGTAATTATGCTTCACAAACAAGACATACATTTATATGCTTGTCTGTCACCTCTGGGGCCTGGGTTCAAATCGTGACCAGGGAAACAAGTGGACAGAATTCCTGCCACTCTGATTTGCACAGTGGTTTTCTCCGAGTCCTTTGGTTTCTTACACCTCACAATTATGTAGGAAAGTATATGTCAAACACCTGTACCATGTAGAGGGATAAATATGGGCTTGGCCTGTTTTGTAATCCATATAAAATATATCTGTCTATACTTTTCTTCTTTTTTAAGACGCATATTTTATGCTTGGAAAACAGCAATAACCATTCATAATAAATTTGAAAGTCTACAATGATGAATCATGTCACAAAAATTAACCATCTAGTGCAGTGAAATTAAAATCTGCCAATCAGGAGTTACAAAGTACTCCTGGCCCCCTTTCAGTTTTAAATCAGCCAATCAGAAGTCACATAGTACTCCTAGCCTGCCTCAGTTTTAAATCAGCCAATCAGGGGTCACACAGTGCTCAAGGCCCCCACAGTGTTACTTTGTACATTGGTCCCTGTCATGAAAGACCATCCTCTCATGACAGACTTTTAGATTCCAAGGCCTATACTTCCCATGCATCTGTCATGCGACCACCTGTATTTTAAGATCACATTTTGTAGTACAGATGTTTTCTGTTGACAGGATGTTGATATACAAATACTGGTTGGCAGACTGTCAGTATACAAGTACTGCTGACAGGCTGTCAATATACAAGTACTGGCTGACAGACTGTTAGCATACAAGTACTGGCTGGCAGGCTGTCAGTATACAAATACTGGCTGACAGGCTTTCAGTATACAAGTACTGGCTGACAGATTGTTAATATACAAGTACTGGCTGACAGGCTGTCAGTATACAAATACTGGCTGACAGGCTGTCAGTATACAAGTACTGGCTGACAGACTGTCAGTATACAAGTACTGGCTGACAGGCTGTTAATATACAAGTACTGGCTGGCAGGCTGTAAGTATACAAGTACTGGCTGACAGGCTGTCAGTATACAAGTACTGGCTGACAGACTGTTAATATACAAGTACTGGCTGACAGGCTGTAAGTATACAAGTACTGGCTGACAGGCTGTCAGTATACAAGTACTGGCTGACAGGCTGTCAGTATACAAGTACTGGCTGACAGACTGTTAATATACAAGTACTGGCTGACAGATTGTCAGTATACATGTACATGTACTAGCTGTCAGACTGTCAGTATACAGGTACTAGCAGGCTGAGCCACAGATGTGCTTACAGACATACAGGCTACTCATTCCTCCAATACACTTGTGCACGGCTATCTACTTATCTTTCAAAACAACACTGCTCCATATGTATATTTTGTGATGACAAAAAAAAAAAAAAAAAATACACAAAAGTGAAACAAATAAATAAGGGGGAAAAACACTTTTTCTCAATTTAGACAAAAAGAGTGTATTCTTTTTAAATATCTGCCAGTCATGGATAAATGAGACCTAGACAGATGGATAATCACAATGAAAAGATTGATCATGTTTCATTATGCTGTCTTTGATCTCGGGACCTGATAAAATTCTCTATTATGGAAATTGAAAAATGCAGAGCCATGCCCAGTTATTAAATGGACAAAATCATAAAAATATACATGAAGTTGTCAAAACCAATTATTGTGCCCTTCAATTACTTGATAATTCTTTCTTTGTTTGTGAAAGTTTACCTGATACTTTAAGTGTTTGCTGTAGACAAATCAGTCTGTCTTGTATTTTATTACTTTGTGAGGATACTTATGAACTGAACAAGACAGATAAAAAAAGAAGCAAAGGGGGCTGGAGGTACAGGAACATGTATAGAAGTAAAGAGGCTGGAGGTAGAGGTACATGTAGAGAAGTAAGGGGTCTGGAGGTAGAGGTACACGTGGAGAAAAAAAGGATGCTGGAGGTAGAGGTACATGTAGAGAAATAAAGGGTGCTGGAGGTAGAGGTACATGTAGAAAAATCAAGGGTGCAGGAGGTAGAGGTACATGTTGAGAAGTAAGGGGCCTGGAGGTAGAGGTACATGTAGAGATGTCAAGAGTGGTGGTGGTAGAGGTACATGTAGAGATGTAAAGAGTGCTGGAGGTAGAGGTACATGTTGAGAAGTAAGGGGCCTGGAAGTAGAGGTACATGTAGAGATGTCAAGAGTGCTGGTGGTAGAGGTACATGTAGAGAAGTAAAGGGGCTAGGGGTAGAGGTACATGTACAGAAGTAAAGGGGCTGGGGGTAGAGGTACATGTACAGAAGTAAAGGGGCTGGGGGTAGAGGTACATGTACAGAAGTAAAGGGGATGGGGGTAGAGGTACATGTACAGAAGTAAAGGGGCTGGGGGTAGAGGTACATGTACAGAAGTAAAGGGGCTGGGGGTAGAGGTACATGTACAGAAGTAAAGGGGTGGGGGTAGAGGTACATGTACAGAAGTAAAGGGGCTGGGGGTAGAGGTACATGTACAGAAGTAAAGGGGCTGGGGGTAGAGGTACATGTACAGAAGTAAAGGGGCTGGGGGTAGAGGTACATGTACAGAAGTAAAGGGGCTGGGGGTAGAGGTACATGTACAGAAGTAAAGGGGCTGGGGGTAGAGGTACATGTACAGAAGTAAAGGGGTGGGGGTAGAGGTACATGTACAGAAGTAAAGGGGCTGGGGGTAGAGGTACATGTACAGAAGTAAAGGGGCTGGGGGTAGAGGTACATGTACAGAAGTAAAGGGGTGGGGGTAGAGGTACATGTACAGAAGTAAAGGGGCTGGGGGTAGAGGTACATGTACAGAAGTAAAGGGGCTGGGGGTAGAGGTACATGTACAGAAGTAAAGGGGTGGGGGTAGAGGTACATGTACAGAAGTAAAGGGGCTGGGGGTAGAGGTACATGTACAGAAGTAAAGGGGCTGGGGGTAGAGGTACATGTACAGAAGTAAAGGGGCTGGGGGTAGAGGTACATGTACAGAAGTAAAGGGGCTGGGGGTAGAGGTACATGTACAGAAGTAAAGGGGTGGGGGTAGAGGTACATGTACAGAAGTAAAGGGGCTGGGGGTAGAGGTACATGTACAGAAGTAAAGGGGCTGGGGGTAGAGGTACATGTACAGAAGTAAAGGGGCTGGGGGTAGAGGTACATGTACAGAAGTAAAGGGGTGGGGGTAGAGGTACATGTACAGAAGTAAAGGGGCTGGGGGTAGAGGTACATGTACAGAAGTAAAGGGGCTGGGGGTAGAGGTACATGTACAGAAGTAAAGGGGTGGGGGTAGAGGTACATGTACAGAAGTAAAGGGGCTGGGGGTAGAGGTACATGTACAGAAGTAAAGGGGCTGGGGGTAGAGGTACATGTACAGAAGTAAAGGGGCTGGGGGTAGAGGTACACGTAGAGAAGTAAAGGGTGCTGTAGACAGACGTATGTCCATGCTTCACATATTGAAATAATTCCATCTTCTTCCTTGTACAGTATATTTTATATCAATTATCAGCCATGATGCACAAAAACCATCTTTTGTTGCTTTAAACATATTTTATTTATTGAAAAGAAATTAGATTAGGGAGTAGGCAGAGCCTATATGAGCAATAAATGATGCTATCCTTCCCTGTATTTTGTTAACAAAGTATAATAAAATTAATCTTGCTATTTAAACTTGAAGTTTCATGGAATATCCCTTTGCCTCCCTCGCAACAAAGAGTGAAAGGCTGTCTATGACATATGATATTTGCATATAGGTCCTAATATGAAGCTGCTATGAAATAAAATCTACCCACAGAAGACATTTTGATTTGTATACTGACTTGACAGGACAAACAGTAATTTCATGTTGGATAATTTGCTCTTGGAAGCAAGCAAAAAATGGCTCAGATGTCAGGACTACACAACATAATACCATGTCACTTGCCTGTAGACACCCAGCCTTTGATCTTCTGTGCAGATGGCCTCTTTCTAGACATTCTAAATGAGCTGAGAAAAAAAATGGACAATTCTTATTTGAGCCTTGCTTTAACAAGGAAAATGTGCATGCTCATAAACAATCAATCAAGCAAAACTAAAAAAAAAAAGCAAACAAACAAACAAAAATTGTAGAAAGAGACAGACAGCATAACAAACAAACAAACAGCCACATAAAAAACTGTTGTTTCAATTTTATATCAGCATTATATGCACTTATACCTAAAAAAGAGTAAATGTTATAAAAGACTATTCCATAAACCAAATGTCTGGCAAACACATACAAAGAAAAGGATATATATTCAGGCCTAAAATGGCCTCAGATTTCGATGGTCTCTTGACTTTTTCCTGACGAGGATAGCAGAAGATGTTTCCCAGTGACCTTGTCATTATGGGCAATATGCATTATTGTAGGATGCTAGAATCTTTATCTAAAAGACTTTATAATAGAAACAATATATGTGCTTGGAAATATCAGTAGTCTTTTATATGGTCTTGTAACAATGATAAACCTACATTCCACTATGGATGTCAAAAACCGTATTCAAGAATCTAATGTTCCATCTCCAGACAGCATCTTGACTGTGGCAGCTTTGTACTTTAGTGAGCTAAAAATACCGGGCGAAGGGCAACGGCTACTAGTGGAGTAGGATCCGACCGGTTTTGTTCCGACAGAAACTCATCAGGGACTGAGGGGAAAATGACGTAACGTCTGTTTATATACCAGAGTGTAACTTTTCTGTTGCTATGTAAAACATGGGCTTATGATTATGTAACAGGGAGCTCCAGACTTGTTGTGACAGTGGTTGTCAACACAAAGTTGAATCCAAATGAATATTTGAATTGCAGTGAACTCAAAGAATTGAGGTTACTGTTGGTACACTTCTGAGGTCATTGGGTGTATAAACAGGAACAGTTGGTGGAAATTCAGAGTTGCACTGAAGCCCTGCTGACGGAGCTTCTGGCTGTGGGACTACAAAGTAACTGATAATTGTGCATCTTCCCATTGGTAAATCCATAGAATATGTCTACCTAGCAGAGAGACCATAAGGAAATGAGCTCTGAAATAAAAATTTAGCATACGACTGAGCAAAGGAGCTCATTTTCCCATGATGTTGAGACTGAAGGGCTCCAGTGAGTGCAACTGGTGCATCCAATGTCTCTCCCTGTCTAGTCGCCACTTTGTACTTCATGTGCTCTTTCAAATTGGGAAACTTGGTCCACTTCAATGACACCAGATTTTACCTGGCCATGAAGTCTTTGTCTCTGGACTACACCATGGACACTACATCTTTACTCAGGTCCTTGTCTATGAACTACATCATGGACACTACATCTTTTCTGAGGTCCTTGTTTATGAGCTACATCATGGACACTACATCTTTTCTGAGGTCCTTGTCTATGAACTACATCATGGACACTACATCTTTACTCGGGTCCTTGTCTATGAACTACATCATGGACACTACATCTTTTCTGAGGTCCTTGTTTATGAGCTACATCATGGACACTACATTTTTTCTGAGGTCCTTGTCTATGAACTACATCATGGACATTACATCTTTACTGGGGTCCTTGTCTATGAACTACATCATGGACATTACATCTTTCCTGGGGTCCTTGTCTATGAACTACATCATGGATACTACATCTTTTCTAGAGTCCTTGTTTTTGAGTTACACCATGGACACACACTAGATCTTTTCTAGTGTCCTTATCTGTGTGCAAACTCATACACACTATATTTTTACATGGAACCTTATCCATGAACTGCACTACAAAATCTCTCCTACAGAGGACTATTCAACTACACAAGGGATACTACAAAATCTATCCCAGGGTCATGGTCAAAGGGGAAAACCTGGGGTGAATGATAACCTGCATTTGGGTCTGCCTAGCCACATGAGGACTAAATTTATATAATGTATATCATACAAAGAAGTTAAACAAATCATAAGTCAATGCATACATTTAGAAAACAGTATCAAAGTCCAGCATTCTGTGTCAGAAAGTCCATGTACTATGTTGTGTTCAGTGTAACAATATTTAAAATATAGGCATTATTATTGTAATCGATTCACAACTCTATCAATAGTTTTGGGAGAAAAAAGACCAAATAAGCCATCATACATGTAAATATGTTAGGATCTTCTGCACAAACTGATAAGACATGTGTCATTGCCACATCTAAAACACTATACTATATACACATAGTTGGTGATCCTGAAACACTACAGCCATATCTGATGTCACCCATAAGACAATAAATATGCATATGATCTAATGTTCCTAAGACACCCCCTACTCATGTCTGAAGCCACATCTAAGACACTATATACTCATATTTGGTGTCATAGCTAAAACACTCTATATACATACCTGATGTCACAGCTAAGACACTCTAAATGCATATCTGATGTCATAGCTAAGACACTCTATATGCATATACGATGTCATAGCTAAGACACTCTATATGCATATCTGATGTCATAGCTAAGACACTCTATATGCATATCTGATGTCATAGCTAAAACACCATATGTATATCTGATGCCACAGCTAAGACACTCTATATGCATGTCTGATGTCATAGCTAAGACACTATAGGCATATCTGATGTCATAGCTAAGACACTCTATATGCATATCTGATTCCATAGCTAAGACACTCTATATGCATATCTGATGTCATAGCTAAGACACTCTACATGCCTATCTGATGTTTCACAGACAATACATATCAGTTTCCATATGTCTCATACTGTCCTGTGTTCCTAGTCCTTTTCCTGTTAAAATTCTATATTTAAGGCTAGGCTCTCTTTTCCGATCATCATAAACAAACTGTTGAGCAATGCATTGTATCTGTTTTGAATAAAATATGTTTAAATCATATACTCATATCTATGTGAATACAGAGCAAGTGTATGGAACGGCGAAAAGCCTGCTCGTTCTGAACACAAAGCCTAAATGTCAGACTGGTTTCGTCCTAAGCTGGACTCTGCAGTGAGAAGCTTCAGTGGTCAAGCTAAGATCAACTCAGCTATCAAACTGAAATAACGGATTATTACATCACCTTTTATACCTCAGGCGATATACTCATATCTGATGTTATTCATACAGCACTATATATGTATATTTGATGTTACATCTGAGACACTATACGTGCATATCCAAAGTTACACCTGTGACACTATACATGCATATTTGTTGTCAGACCTAAGACGTACAGTTAAGCCCGCTTAAAACTTAACAGTCAAACACATTTTTTGTGTTGCAAAGTGTTGTGCTGGGGTTTGTAAAGGTTGTAAAAGGTTTGCAAAAGGTTGACAAAGGGTTTGTAAAAGGTTGACAAAGAGTTTCAAATGGTTGAAATGGTTGCAAACCATTTCAAAGGATTTCAACAGTTTCATCAATAAGGTTGAGAAAGTGTGTGAAATGGTTGTAAACCATTACAGAAAGGTTTAAAAGGGTTTTAATGCAATAAGAGGAAATGGTTTTGAAATGGTTTGGAAAGTGCTTGAAAAAGGTTTGCCTTTCACTCAAATGGTTGGAAAAAAGTTGCAAAAGGTTGATGCGTTTGGTGACTGTTAAGTTTAAGCTTAACTGTAATATGTGCATGTCTGATGTTCCTAAGACACTAAATACCTTCAACTGATGTTACACCTAAGACACTAAATATGCATATCTGATGTACCTCAGACTACATACTCCACTCTGATGTCACACTACACATATCTGATTTTCCAAAGGCACTATATAAGCTATCTGATGTTACCCATCACACTATGTATGTAAATATGATGTCACATCTTAGACACTATATGCTTATCTATGCAATCACCATGACACTTTATTTGCTAATCTAATGTCATGCCTGACATACCATGTATGCACATTGGAGGTCCTCATCCTAGGTCCCTGTCACTAAGGATGACCTTGACTACTGGGATAACACCAATAAATCTTGACTGAATTGTACATTTAAGGGCACGATACCATCATGAGTAACAATGAGGATGGTACAGTGAAAACTCGTTATAACGACACCATCTGTTCCCGAAGAAATGTGTCGGATAACTGAATATGTCAGATAAATGAGTCAAACAACAAAGAAAATAAACCTTTTCCCATGAAAATTTGTGTCATTATATTGAATATGTCAGATATCTGAGTGTTGTTATAATGGGGTTTCACTGTATAAGGACATTCCTGGCATCCTGACCATAAAAGGTCATGTAGAATATACATTTTATTGCTCATGTCCTATTCACCGAGGACACCACAAATCTGTCCTCAGATCTTGACAAGGAGCAGCAAAGTCCCATGTGGCTACACCGAGGACTAAAACTGTCCTGTCGAGGACTAGGTTTGTCCTACGAAGGTCTAAAAATGTCCTTTTTGTCCTGGCAGCAGGTTTAAACTTCTACTTGGCAAGAAAAATGCTTCTTGGATGGTCCTATACTTGCTACTAGATGGCAATGTCTTCCAATATAGGAATTCACATGCTACGATTTATGATAGGCCAAAGTCAGCACATAAAAAGTCTATGCCAACATTAAAGCATCTCGTCCAAATGAAAGCTTCAAGTGGCTGCAGTTGTCTGCCTTGAAGGGGATACCTGGAGCATATCAAGGAATAAGGACCCAGGGCAGAGGGTGTGTTCTAGAACTACAGATAAACTGATATGTCTGAGGTACACCACATCAAGGAATAAGGATCCTAGGACAGAGGGTGTGTTCTAGAACCCTTGATTGAGTGAGATGTCTGAGGTACACCGCATTAAGGAATAAGGACCCCAAAGGCCCCCAGAACAGACGTTGTGTTCTTGGACCCTTGATTGAGTGAGATGTCTGAGGTACACCGCATTAAGGAATAAGGACCCCAAAGGACCCCAGAACAGACGTTGTGTTCTTGGACCCTTGATTGAGTGAGATGTCTGAGGTACACCGCATTAAGGAATAAGGACCCCAAAGGCCCCCAGAACAGACGTTGTGTTCTTGGACCCTTGATTGAGTGAGATGTCTGAGGTACACCGCATTAAGGAATAAGGACCCCAAAGGACCCCAGAACAGACGTTGTGTTCTTGGACCCTTGATTGAGTGAGATGTCTGAGGTACACCACATTAAGGAATAAGGACCACAGAACAGAGAGTGTGTTATTGGACCTTTGATAGAGTGAAATGTCTGACATACATGTACACCAGGTCATTGACCATTATGCACCCATTATGAAGGCAATTGATAAATCATACTTAGTTTTGTCAACAGCACCATGCTGGCCACACTTAACTCTTTCAGTGCCAAATTTTGGACTGAGTCAACAGCTTTTCTCGGTGCACATTGCGTGCCGAGACAAGCTGTTGACCTGGGATGTTCTCTCTGGAAATATAGACATGCTGGTACTTGAATGAAAGGTCTTTTCCAAGGAATATGAATCTGGGATCCTAATGATAATTCTGACTAGTTTCACTTAGGTAGATCAGCTTTAGTTGTGATTGGCACTAAACGAGTTAACTATTGAAATGATGTCCACACCTGGTTACTGTGCAAACAATAAACACAACATATCAGGAAAGTGGAAATAAAAGTCAATACAACTGTATCTTTTACACACACCTGCTCCTTTTTTTAATCTTCATCCATCTGTGACTATCATATTGGCATAAATAAGAATAGGTCATGAAGTTACCTTAACGCTTCTGGTGCTAATTACAACAAATGTTGCACTCATCTGATTCCACATTTAAATTACTGATAAAAGGATTGTCCTTTCTATTGCCAGCATTCCTATATTTTCTGAGAAAAAAAAAAGAAAAGAGTGCAGTGCAGCTCAATAGCTTGCTGGTGATTTGGGTATATTGGACCCAAGGCCATGCACCAAAGACTGAGCTACACAAGCAGCTGGCCATTGAGAGTGTTAATTTGATCATCAAGGAAGTTGAAGAAAAAAAAAAGCTTTATTTGGTCTACAACATACATCCATACAGTAAAATTACATTACAAATGTTGAGACCAGGGAGACTCTACACTAAGACTCCTCAGAGTCACAGCCATGCAGGCCACCATAGCCTTGCATTTAGCTTGTACTACATAATTAAGTCATATGCTTGTTATTGACAATTAAACAATAGGAAATTAACATAGGTAGACAAAATAACAATGGTACCAGTATCTTAGATGATTATAATTATGTATTTCAAACATAGCAATTTGCAGTTCATTTCATAGTTGTTGATGATAAAATTCTTAGCATATTATGAGTTCTTTGCGAGAATGTTTGTGAATTTTGGACAGGACGATCTCAGGCAGGTAGTTTCCATTAAATAAGTCTGGAATTTTGTGTCTTATGCACAAACAATTAATCTTTGTATTAGTGAATGATACTGGCATTGCAGGAATTAAAACGGGAATGTCATGAATTGTTGCATCATATCTGTGTTGCAATATTGATTCTATATTGATTTGTTCATCAATATTGATTCTAAATTGATTTGTTCATCAATATTGATTCTATATTTATTGATATTTCTCACAGTATATAAACACTGTCATCACACAACAACATAAGGCTTCCTGTATACGTTTCTCCCCAGTTACAACACTGGCCTCTCAGATTTCTCATTTGTCAATACCAGACTGTTTCTTGTTTTTATAGGAAATTAGAATTCATTTTATCATTATTCTGAAAAATGCCGACATCATTAAAAAAACAAACAAACAAACAAACCAAGGTAGGCTAATTGCTGATTTGCAAACTTTTATGCACTGAAGAGTTGAGCTTGATGATAAAGGGAGGCTCTCATGAACCTTAAATTCTACCTTATTAACCATTTCCCCCTTGAATTAAGACTGAGTCAACAGCTTTCCTTGGCATGGGTTGGGCACAACCCATGTCAAGGAAAGCTGTTGACCTGGGGCATGTTATCTTGATAGGTCTCATCTTCAATTCTCAATCAAATTGCTTTTTATTACTGTTGAAATTAGCTGAAAACATGGAAGCAGACGACATTTGACCAGAAGCCAGTTTTGGCCGGTTTAAGCGGGAAAGGGTTAACACAGTCACCCTAATTACTGGAAAAATGATGACATTTTTTGTATCATATTCTTTGTTTTTAGGAAGATAAAACTTCAAATCTATTTACACTCTATTAGCAAGATGTCCACCATTATATGAAACCATGCAAAGATTCCAAGCAATAGGAATGTTGTGCATTGAGGTTTATGGAACATCCATGGTAACTACCACTGAGTAGTGAACAGTATTGTTGGTGCAACTCTGCAGAAAAATGCAACATAAACAAGCTACAGTACACCACACAGTAAAGTACAATGTGTTCACGGAGGTTCAATAAACTACCCTATTCATTTTAATAAGCGCACAGTGAGCTATGAAAAAATTCCATCCAGAAAAGCTGAACAAAATGTACATTATAAGTGTAATAATAAATTCTACCACTTGCTTGAAAACTATGGGGTGTTTTGGGGGGTCCTTTCTTTGAAAAATTTTTTTTTGGGGGGAGACCAGTTATTATTGAATGTGTGCTTATTGAGATGAATATGGTATTATTAAAGTGTCACACCTACTCTAGCCTGTCAGATTAGCACTCAGGCATGTGAACTAGCAATTAATTGACCCATTGTATTTCCTGGAATTAATGTGTAAACACTTGCAGAGCCTAGACTTTGATAAGAGTTCTGTTTTTTTCCCATGCTCCCATGATCCTTGAAGATTTACCCATGATGCCTGATGCTTGCTTTGATATTCCGTACACGCTGTACTTCCTGTGATTAAGACAAATTAGTGGACTTCCCTGTAAGAACTTAAGCAAACAGGTTAAAACATCATTCTTGCATTTTTCCATATGTCAAGTCATTGTTAAAGTGTTACACCAAACATGATAATTGATGAGAGCGTTCCATTAGGAAAATGGAATTTCAGATATTTTAGTGGGAGATTTGGAGTCTACCAACAAACTTCATCACTATGCTGCACTGTGTGGTCACTCTACATGTATATCTTTAATTGGATGCACTCTGTGTACACTGGCTCTACAGTTTATCAACTTATTAAATGTGTGACAGAGGTTTTCCAGGTTTGCAACATTGTTAACCCTTAAAGCACTGATTTAAAATTGAGTCAACAGCTTTCTGCTGTAGACTAGGCTTGCTGGTATTTGAATGAAAGGTGCCTTCATAAACAGTTTGAATCTTTTAACCATTATATTTTAACAGTTATGACAAAACGACTCTAGTCGTGATTAGCACTTTGATGGTTAAAAGGACTTAATCTACAAAAGAATGCTATTTTGAACACATTTATTCAGTGTTGGTTTTGCATCAGACCTGACCACACTCCCTGTGTATGGTGTCTACACGTACACGTACCATCACCAATAACTGCTACAAAGCTGGTCTGTTGGACGGTTGGAGATTTTCACATTATTTTCAGCTTTTATGTTCATTTCAGTGTTTCTAAACATGACATGTTATGGTAAAGCATTGAAATTCATTGTTTTCAGGACTGTAAAAGGGGTAGAATTTAAAAACAAAATGGTGACCCACAAAGGCGAGAGATATCCCAATACATATGGGGACTAGTTGCCTCAAAAGCCACAAATTCTAAATGCATCAATGAGTCAGGTAGAACAGTGATTGCCTCCAAGGATGGGCCTGAAATGCCACAGATTTCGAAGGCACCAACATCGTCAGGCAAGGCAGCAATTGTATCCCAAACGGTGCCTAAAACGCCATATATTTTGAAGGCACAAGAACAGTCAATACAACAGCCATTGCCTCCTTTGCCAATGGTCAAAAGAGCTGCCACTTGGAGGCCTTATTTTCCCCAGTGAGTGCCTCATTTTCCCCAGTCACTGAGTGAACACTGCCCATGACAGCCATCTCTATCTCAATGATCCCACCTTCTCATTGCTCATTACAGGTCCCTCACTCCAGTATCAGCTCATCAGGCCAAAATTGGATGAATGAGTGAACAGATGTACCAAATACTGATTGTCTAAAGTACATTTTGTAAATTTGTTGCATTTTTTCAATTACGTTGTCTGCAATGGTCACTCAGTAACATGGCCAGAGCACGATAAATGTACACATAAATTGATGAAACTAGATATTGTGTTTATGTGAACATTGAGCCCACTTTGCTTGGTATCCAGTTTAATACATGGAACATTCAACAAATATTAACTTTTTCAATAATGGTGAAAGCTTTACTTTCATATGCAGTACTGAAATTACAAGTACCCTGGAATCGTATATGGTCATTCAAGCTATCTCTAAAAGGTCCCTTCATTTCACTATCAATATACCCAGTGCAGGACAACAGTGATGGACTTACTGGACAAGGCAGGTGCCTGCTGTGACAAGGGCACTGCATGATGACTTACAAAGCAAAACCTACACCACATGGGGACATATAGTCTCGTAGTACAAAATGTAACCAACAGATGGCAGCAAGCATCAGAGCACTTTACTTTATGGGTTAAACGTGTGGGATTGTGGTATGACTTGCAAAGCAAGGCAAAAACCAGAGCAAGATCTTCATGGACTCATTCAAAATATTAGCAGCTTTAACCTGTTTGACTCCCTGATACACCATAAGTTTATGACATAAAATATTCTACATGTACTTTCATTTAACCGTTTCAGTGGTAACTTTTGACTGAGTAATCAACTTTCCCCTGTACAGTTTGACACCCAAAGCCTGGTCTCCCATTGAGGGAATACGAATCCAGAACCTCCAAGTCTCCCACTTCCACAGGAGATCTCCCGCTTTTTCACTTTTTTAGTCTCCTGCTTTTCATAAAAATGATTCCTCCATTGGTGACTGTGAAGTCATACTGTTTTGCCGTGTTGTTGTACAGTGTACATGCGCAATATGTCTATGATGGTGCCTAAAATGGTTCAAAACACAGGAAAGGAAGGTGTAAACAGCTTTCCTCTCCACAGTTTGACACCCAAAGCCTGGGGACAACAGTTTATGTTCTCCACAGCCCCAGGTATGGCGCTACTTGAATGAAAGGTCGCTTTACAAGGAATATGAATCTGGTATCATTATATTATTTAAAAAAGTCACTTTGCAAGAAATATGAATCTGGTATCATTATTGAAGGCACACTGACTTTGGTCCAAATCAGCAATCAGAGTGGCCAGGATCAAAGGTATCCAAGATGACTTCCACTTCCTATTCACCCATGACCAATACTTCCTCTGATAATGTATATATTTTCTGGAACATTTGCAGTTAGGGTTCATTGTTTTGTAAAGGAATAAATATTGGTTAATTGAAGGACATGTTCACGAATCATGAATTGTTGATCTTAGTCAATTTTTTGTTTTGATTTCACGGGAAGAAATCCAAGAATTTCAAGGGGAACAAAATCAGCTCACCTATACATGAAAGCTGTCAACATGTTTGTCTCACTCTGGCAGTCTGGCATATTGTTTACTATCATTGCTATATTAACCCTTAAAGTGCTGATTTAAGATTGAGTCAACAGCTTTCCTGGGGGCACTTTGCGCGCATTGCGCGCAAAGTGCCCCCAGGAAAGCTGTTGACTAAGACTACTTTTTGCTTTAGACTAGGCTTGCTGGTATTTGAATAAAAGTTCTCTTCGTGAGGAATTTGAATATCCTAACCATTCTATGTTTAACAGTAATGAGAAAACGGCTATAGCAGTGATTAGCACTTTAAGGGTTAAAACAAATTTGAGCTGATTATTCATAGTTTCTTACCTGACTACAAATTGGCCAATCACGTGGGTTTTCACAAAGAAGGGCACGGTGACAAATGTTTAAATATTTTAGCAGATTGTGGAGAATAACTAAGATACATGTGCCATTTGGAGTCACATTTTGTCTCATAGTTTAAATACACCTATATGAAAATGAACTGACACAGGGCAGTTCAGGAACAAATCTAGACTTAAAAAATCTGTAGCCAAAATTGGAAATGCAAGCATAATTTACAAAAATTCAGTCTTGGCCTTTTAATAATTAATTTTGAAAAAAATTGCAATTTTCACACTTCTTTAGCCAAATTCTAGAAACATTAGCATTTGACTAATAGTCAAAGTTGGCTAATTGGCTTATAGTCCAAGTAGTCCATTGAAGTTGCATTTTGATATTGTTCCTTGTATCTCAGTGCTCTCAGAAGCCACACAGTAACAAAGTTTACCACTAGATGGCAGCATGTATTGGGATGGGAGGGTCCGGTAGTACAAAATTTAACCAATAGATGGCAGCATGTACGAGCAGATTTGCCTTCAAGTGTTGAATAGGGGATATGTTTTCTGTTTACATGTTGAAAACAAAAAGGCAAAAAATGTCAAACTTTCATCTATATCACATATAGGCAAAAAGGAAATCTATTTGTAGATAGCCCTACAGTATAATAAATTTTGAGGGCTTCATTTTTGTTGAATTTTGGAGCTGCATCGAGGACTGAATATCTGAGACAGGATCATTGACCACAGTAATATTGACAGAAAGTTTGGTTTTTAGCATTAACGCAATAGGAACAGCAAAAATGCAGTTTAGGTGTGCATAACCATAATGCATACCCACAGGGGCCTCTTCACACTGCGCAATGATTCCTGGTACTACTTTTACTTTACCATGACTCCATAAGCCATAACATGCTCACAACTGTTTTCATATTTACCCTGGTTCTTTGAAGTGAACATGCACTTTTAGAGTCAGCTTTATTTTCAGAGTCATAGAGTGCCTTGTTTACAGTAACACACTCCAGGAACCTGTTCATAGCTCCTACTAGTTTGCCAATTTTATGAGCGAGTTTGAAGTTGTGGACCTCTCTCAACTCATGAATGATTTGAAATTTCTGGTATCCAATTCGATCAATCAATTAAAAGCAATTATGAGCTCACCATATTATCAATGTTGTAAAATATCTATAAGATTATTGTGAACAAGGGATGTTCATGTTATACAACTTTCTTAACTCATCCATACCAGTCCCTGATTTTTCCTTACATTTACCTTGATTTAAGATGACAATTGCATATTTAAATCCTTCATGAAAAGAGCTTTCGTTCAAGTAGCAACATGCCTATAGTCTTAAGTCAGTGGTTCTGGCACTGCCAGGCCAGTCATGCTGCAGCTGCCCCATGGGCAGCTGCAGCATGACTTGCCAGGCAGTGCCAGAACCACTGACCAAGACCTGTGACCATAGTATGGAGTGGGTTAAAGCACACTTTGCATGATTTTTATGAGTCAACCAATCATGTGGCCCCAATGATCCATAGTGGTGGCCTGTATAAGCAATGAACTTCACTGTACCCTGGAGCACTAATCTGCTCCATGGTAAGTGTCTGTCAACCCCTGCATGTTATAAGCCCATTTACAAAATGAAAAGGAAGTTAATTCCTGGAAGCTGCCACAGCTTGTTTATGCCAAAAAGCAGGACCACAAATGCTGGCCAACATCAATCACATGCATAAAAACTTCACCAAAACCTCAACAAATTTACCAGTATGCCCTTCCTTTTTTCCCAGCAAGGCCTAAATATTGTTTTTGTAGCATAAATCATTTTGTATTATCACTGTGTGCGAAGTAAGGGAGGGGGGGGGGGGAGACAGGGATAAGACAGTAGGTGTTAAAAATCACCCAGGACTAAATGTCTTCAATTTGCTCCACACACATGGGTGCTCCAGCCCTGTCTCTTCCAGTCAGTGATCACGTTGTAGCACAGGGCTCAAAGTAAGGCAATTTTTTTAGGGACCAGCATCCATAATGTGTAATTAGACTCCATACTAAAATTGAGTTGCCATTGCCTGATATCAGTAGCCAGGGATAATTTTTGGTTAACACTCCTCTCATACTCAGTACACCAGAGTACTCAGCAGGCACAAGTCTCTCTTTACACTCCTCTCATACTCAGTACACCAGAGTACTCAGCAGGCACAAGTCTCTCTTTATACTCCTCTCATACTCAGTACACCAGAGTACTCAGCAGGCACAAGTCTCTCTTTATACTCCTCTCATACTCAGTACACCAGAGTACTCAGCAGGCACAAGTCTCTCTTTATACGCCTCTCATACTCAGTACACCAGAGTACTCAGCAGGCACAAGTCTCTCTTTATACTCCTCTCATACTCAGTACACCAGAGTACTCAGCAGGCACAAGTCTCTCTTTATACTCCTGTCATACTCAGTACACCAGAGTACTCAGCAGGCACAAGTCTCTCTTTATACTCCTCTCATACTCAGTACACCAGAGTACTCAGCAGGCACAAGTCTCTCTTTATACTCCTCTCATACACAATAGTACACCAGAATATGGGGTTTATTACAATGCATTATTATACTTAAATGTTTGGTAATAATTTTAAGTGGAATGTTCTTTTCCCATTTTAAAATGTTGTTCTGCATGATATCACAGGAAAATATGGAAACAGATGAAATATGACAACAAGGACAGCGAAGGGTCCTGTCTTGCTCCAAAATGTAACTGAATTATCCATTTAGCTACATGGATTAGCAGGAGAATGAAAGTTCTGTATATTTCTCTAGCATTGACACAGTGCCATACATGCCCATGCAGGTCTTTATTCTTTGTTGAAAAATAGTTTGAAAATAAAAAACACATAAAGTCAGAAGCATCCAATTCAAGGGGTAGTGATGTCCTTCAAGAGCCTCAAAATCAATAATTAGAATTACGAAAAAAATGTGTGCCTGAATCTAGGGTAGCACTACCCTTTAGCCAA
Source organism: Hermodice carunculata (assembly GCA_964020975.1). Lineage (NCBI taxonomy): Eukaryota > Metazoa > Annelida > Polychaeta > Eunicida > Amphinomidae > Hermodice > Hermodice carunculata. The sequence continues at coordinate 25,152,971 of OZ026623.1, forward strand.
AAAGCCAGTAGGTAAAAAAATGTGATTTTGCTTGGAAATTTTGAAAGCTTTAGCAAAATTGGCTAAGAATATTTCATAATTTATGCAACTTTTTATGTACATATTCATGGTATGTACTTAATTATTTAAGTTTATTGGGCATAATTTCAAATATTAATTTTTCTTCTGATTTTGGCTAATATAATCAGCATTAAGCTAATGAGGTTAATGTTATTATAGCCAGACTGAATACAGATAGTCCCTTGTGCCAGCCCAGTAAATATTGTTATTGAGCATTCAGCCATTCCATAATGTCCATAGGCTGAGCATTATAATAGTTTTCATCATGCCTCCATGTTTGGGCCATGCTTTGGTGTGAGGTTATGATATAAAAAGTAAGCCATGCACCCATGTGCAGCCCATGCTTTGGTGTGAGGTTATGATATGAAAAGTAAGTCATGCATCCATGCTTTGATATGAGGTTATGATATGAAAAGAAAATCATGCATCCATGTTTGAACCATCCTTGGATATGAGGTTATGATATGAAAAGTAAGCAATGCATCCATGCTTTGATGTGAGGTTATGATATGAAAAGTAAGTCATGCATCTATACTTGGACTATGCTTTGGTGTGGAGTTCGGATATGGAAACTAAGCCATGCATCCATGCTTAGACCATGCTTTGATGTCAGGTTGTGATATGAAAAGTAAGTCATGCATCCTTACTTGGACTATGCTTTGGTGTGGAGTTCGGATATGGAAAGTAAGTCATGCATTCATGCTTGGACCATGCTTTGGTGTGAGGCTATGATATGAAGAGTAAGTCATGCATCCATGGTTGGATAGGGGATTTTGGAGGGTTTTTTTTCTATGCTTGGATGATGCTTTGGCATAAGGTTATGATATAAAAAGTACTCCCACCACTTTGTAATAGATCTAAGTGCATGATACCAAGTATATTTTTTGGAGATACAATCACTGATGATGAAAGGCTGAGAAATTTACAACATAACTAGAACAGACTGATTTTCCAACAGAAAATCAAATGTCTCCCGGTGGAACGCTTACGTCTCTGAATAAGCTACAGGTGATAACAAATCACAAATGACCAAGTTTGCTTCAAAATTACAATCCTATTTTAGCTCTCACCTAGATACATTACTCTAGCAATTTTCATCAAGTTCTTCAAGACTTATTGCAGAGAAACCAATTTCACATAAATGACCCTGTGACCTTGAAAATTATGTCAAAGTCACCCAAATACAATCCCAACCTTGGTCTTGCCTAGATACATAAGCCTACCAAGTTTCATCAAATTCCATCAAGTTCTTCATGACTTATCGCACGGGAACCAATTTCACATAAGTGACCCTGTGACCTTGAGAATTCGCTCAAGGTCATCCAAATACAATCCCAACCTAGGTCTTGCCTAGATACATAAGCCTACCGAGTTTCATCAAATTCCATCAAGTTCTTCATGACTTATCGCACGGAAACCAATTTCACATAAGTGACCCTGTGACCTTGAAAATTAGGTCATTGTCACCCAAATACAATCACAACCTAGGTCTTGCCTAGATACATAATCCTACCAAGTTTCATCAAATTCCATCAAGTTCTTCAAGACTTATGGCACGGAAACCAATTTCACATAAGTGACCCTATGACCTTGAGAATTCGCTCAAGGTCATTCAAATACAATTCCAACCTAGGTCTTGCCTAGATACATAAGCCTACCAAGTTTCATCAAATTCCATCAAGTTCTTCAAGACTTATCGCACGGAAACCAATTTCACATAAGTGACCCTGTGACCTTGAGAATTCGCTCCAGGTCATCCAAATACAATCCCAACCTAGGTCTTGCCTAGATACATAAGCCTACTGAGTTTCATCAAATTCCATCAAGTTCTTCATGACTTATCGCACGGAAACCAATTTCACATAAGTGACCCTGTGACCTTGAAAATTAGGTCATTGTCACCCAAATACAATCACAACCTAGGTCTTGCCTAGATACATAATCCTACCAAGTTTCATCAAATTCCATCAAGTTCTTCAAGACTTATGGCACGGAAACCAATTTCACATAAGTGACCCTATGACCTTGAGAATTCGCTCAAGGTCATTCAAATACAATTCCAACCTAGGTCTTGCCTAGATACATAAGCCTACCAAGTTTCATCAAATTCCATCAAGTTCTTCAAGACTTATCGCACGGAAACCAATTTCACATAAGTGACCCTGTGACCTTGAGAATTTGCTCAAAGTCACCCAAATACAATCCCAACCTAGGTCTCTCCTAGATACATAAGCCTACCAAGTTTCATCAAATTCCATCAAGTTCTTCATGACTTATCGAACGGAAACCAATTTCACATAAGTGACCCTGAGACCTTGAAAATTAGGTCAAGGTCACCCAAATACAATCCCAACCTAGGTCTTGCCTAGATACATAATCCTACCAAGTTTCATCAAATTCCATCAAGTTCTTCAAGACTTATCGCACGGAAACCAATTTCACATAAGTGACCCTGTGACCTCGAGAATTCACTCAAGGTCATCCAAATACAATCCCAACCTAGGTCTTGCCTAGATACATAATCCTACCAAGTTTCATCAAATTCCATCAAGTTCTTCATGATTTATGGAACGGAAACCAATTTCACATAAGTGACCCTGTGACCTTGAAAATTAGGTCAAGGTCACCCAAATACAATCCCAACCTAGGTTTTGCCTAGATACATAATCCTACCAAGTTTCATCAAATTCTGTCAAGTCCTTCAAGACTTATTGCACGGAAACCAAGTGTTGAAGAAGAAGAAGAAGAAGAAGAAGAAGAAGAAGAAGAAGAAGAAGAAGAAGAAGAAGAAGAAGAAGAAGAAGAAGAAGAAGAAGAAGAAGAAGAAGAAGAAGAAGAAGAAGAAGAAGAAGAAGAAGAAGAAGAAGAAGAAGAAGAAGAAGAAGAAGAAGAAGAAGAAGAAGAAGAAGAAGAAGAAGAAGAAGAAGAAGAAGAAGAAGAAGAAGAAGAAGAAGAAGAAGAAGAAGAAGAAGAAGAAGAAGAAGAAGAAGAAGAAGAAGAAGAAGAAGAAGCGGGCACTAAACCAATATGTCCACCGGCTTCCACCGGGAGACATAATTACACAAAACTATCTTGGTTATTGATCTTCAAGTAACAACAGTATAGCAACAGTAATGTTTCTATGTGTATGAAATTACACATAGAATTCAAGCTTATTGGGGGTTCACAATGTGAATGCAGGATGTCAGCCATTTTGACTTCATTCAAGGGTTGGTTATCAAGAATTAAAGGAGAACTAAAAAATGAACTTTATACTTGTTAATTCTAAATGATATTCTTATGCTAGTTGATATTGGCATTGCTTTAAAAGATCTCCAACAAAGGTTTGTGATAAAAGACATTGATAAGGCTGGCAATAATTTTGGGCTTGTTTGCAAAAATTTACTACATTGATGTTTTTAAAAAAGTACTTAATACAAATAATTTCACATGTAAAAGGTAAAACTGTTTATGTATTGCATAAAGACAATGCTAGTAGAATAACTGATTTGCAGTAAGATATACTTAATAATTTCAACATACAATTATCTGACAAATACTCATCAATATCTATCATATTTTGGATTCCTAAATCACAAAAAAATCCTTATAAATCAGGATTCATTTATAATTAAATCCAATTTGTCTCTAAAATATCACATATAGAGCCAAATTCCACTCAATTTTAATTGTATCAACTGATTGATCTGTCTAGTGTACACATACATTTGCCCATAAAAATGTAAAAGAAGCAATGGATAAAAGAATCATTAAAATTTTGATCAAAACTGTCATAGATGTGTGCCCAAGGATCTATTCTCAGGCCTCTGCTATTTTTAATTTACATCAATGGCATTGTTGATAACACTGGGACATCAGGCTTTTTGCTGATGACACTAGCATTCATGAGATTATCTATTATTGTGAAGCTTCTGTAGCTTGCATTAATGCTCATCTTGGTGGCCCATCCATTTTGGGGTCGGATGTGGCACATGACTTTCAGTGCTATTAAAACCCTGTCAGTTCTGTTCACTTGTAAAAGAAATAAAGAATGAAAACCATCCTACTTTGTACCTTGATGGCTCTGCAATACCCAAGGCCACAAATCACACCCACTTGGATAGGCATTACTCTTTCTCATGGCCTAATGTGGCACTTTCACATAAATCACACTGTTACAAAAGCAAGCATACATCTCTCTTCTGAACAAGAGGCCCATGGGCATAATGCTCTGCTGGCACCATGGCTGCATTTACATCTTCATTTCAAAGTTGCCAGTCCTTAAGTGGCTTCTGAACATATAAAGCTTATGTACATTTAATGTATAAAATGTCCACCACATGGCATTTTGCTCCACATGTAATCAAAGCTTATTTGTGCAATTCCTGTGATGGATATTGTTGCATGTGCCAAGACAACAATGAGTGAGTCCTGAACTTTATGTCCTCAGTGACCTTGGGAGAGAAGATCAAGGTCACCCAGATTAGGTAATACAAGAGGCCCATGGGTCTGGTGCTGTGCTGACATTGCCATTGATGTCCAAGCTACAGATTGACCTTACAAAATCACCTCTTTCAACTTTACAGGCATGGTGGCCCCACACAAATATGTGAAAGTCACTGATATTACATCACATTCTAATATTGGTAATGGTCTATATCCTGCAAATTTGGCATGTCTAATCCAATTATTTTTCCAGATATGGAATTGCAGTGCCACCTGATGAACAAACTAAGAACTAGGAGTCCCTAGTGGTGTTCCTGTGTGATATCAAAGCAATTGGGTGAGCCGTTTTGGAGATGAAGATTTTTAAAGATTTGTCCCCAAAAAGAACCAAAAAAATAATAAAAAATAAAAAAATCTCTGAAGTGTGACCATTTGAACAACCTTTAATAGTAGAGACCTATCCAAGATATATTACCACAAAGTTTGAAGTGAATCTGGCTGACGGTTTTGGAAAAGAAGTTGAAAATGTGAATTGTGGACGGGTGCATGACGGACCATCCTATAAGCTCAACTGACTAACAAGTCAGCTGAGCTAACTAGGATGGCTTTGCATGCAAATGTACCTTTTGCAAGGGTCCCACCACTGCTTCTTTTTAAATATACTTTCAGTTTAAACTTCTAAACTATAAGTTCAGTGTTTGGAATGCTTTGTTTAAGATGATCTTGTGCAATGTACTTAAATCTTATTTAGCACTTTGTTGTGTTGATATTTATTCATAATTTTGGTTTGCTAGATATCTATTACATGACTCTGATTTTATGTGATTTAAATTATGTAACGTTTTATGTCGCCTTATTTTTGATTAAATTATGGTAAGTGATTAAGCAAGCTCTTACCATTAACACACATGTACATGTGAATACATGACATAACCAAATGTTCGATCATTGAATCTTCCCATTGATTTAAACATATTTTTATTCAACAAAATTACAAGAAATATATTACCCAGTTACAATCGAAGCAATTGGGAAAAAGGTTTAAGCCCCATAGAAATCCTGTTTGCAACAAGGCACAAAAATACCGGACATACTGGAAGCACAGAAATATACAAGAGAGACAACAAAAGGACAACACAGGCAGCAGAGCAGAATAATATCACCTAATACCTTGATGCCACAAAGTAAAACATCATCAATTAATAATAGTAACAAAATCAGCCAATACTAATTGTTTTGGATCAGTCACTCTTACAAACATATTCCTGCACTGCTGAAAAAATGTCAATATCATTTTCCAGAGAACTATGTAGGGGACTGTATAATACAGTTTGCCGTGTAAACGTAGCAATGTAGAAAGTTTTTAGTGTGTAATGTTGATCGTAGAGCAGTATACTTAGTATAAGGGACAACTAAAGAAATAATGCCACATGTCCTCCCTAGGTGAACCACAAAGACATTTTGGAGATTCCTTAACACAAATCTTATATAAATGAGAGTTTATTTCACTGGCATCAAGTTACAGGTACTTAAGCTGAATTGACAGAAATCTATTACCAATATTATAAAGTTCAGGAAACCTAATTGGCCGGCTGGGATGTGGAATTATTTTTGACTTAAATACTTGCATAGAAGCAGAATTCTGAATTTCATAATCCAGCCAATTCCATAGTCAGACTGTAGAAGGAAAAAATGAAGAGTCAAAAAGTTCAGACCGAGTGTGAAAATGGAGAAGATCAGATTGTTGACGAGTGACACAGGCTGGATTGACACATGTTGAGGCACTACTAAGAATAGAACTTATGGTATCAGGGACATGCTTATTTACAATTTTGTACATGAGGATCAATTTACATATTTCTCTGCATTTGGCCAAGGTCGACCATCCAGTTTCTTCATATAACTTGGCATTACTGCACACTGTGCAGTCACCAGGTCGCTTCTTGGGGCCTTGAAGATCGCAACTTTCAGTCACACTTATCCCCAAGGGGCCCCAAAGTGCCATGTTGCCAAAGCCTGCTCAGATTTGGTGTTTCATGTGACAATCCAACAATCACTCTCTGTACACACTATGTCTCTGCCACATGGATACATACGGCACTTGCTGGTTCAAAGTTTAAAGATCTTGGGAACTGTACTTAAATTTGTGGAACAGTGTCTAAGAAAAAGAAAGGCTATACAGCAGATAACTTCAATCAGCTGTTCAAGGTGATACAATGCTCTCTAGACTGGTTAAGTAAATGGGCGCTAAAGGAACCTAACGACCAGGTGCTACTGCCTGATCCACCGACGTTATTATTGATAGTGAGCGTCAGCGAGCTCTTACCATAAACACATGTGAATAAAGGATATAACAGAACAGTAAATTATTCAATCAGGAGAGTACTCAGTATCTATCCAATGAAGTTGATTTTGCTCATCATCCCTTACTGCGCATGTGCACATGGGGGCAGACATTGTGTTTTTTAGGCACCCCAGGTAATTTTCGCAGTTTTATTTACAGCAAGGTCTCAAACTTATGAGCTCTTATGGAAATTGTGTCAATAATTCATAACTGGGCTTCAGAAAACGTTGTCAGCAGAGTGTAAAGAATGATAGGGATTCACCGACTCGCATCGTTAACACCTCGATGGAACGTGCACCTGGCAAACACGCTTCTGGGGCTGGAATTGGGTTTCAGCGGAACAGAAAAACTTGAGGTGTGAGGGTAACCTAGATAAACATCCCAAAGTATGTAGTATTTGTTGCATCTAACCTTACTAATATCTGCACACTGTGCAGTCACCAGGTCGCCTCTAGGGGCCTTTCAGATCACAACCTCCAGTCACATTTATCCCCCCAGGGGCCACAAAACGCCATGTTGCCAAAGCCTGCTCTGATTTTAGTGTTCTCGCGGAACAATCCAACAATCACTCTCTGTACGCACTACGTCTCTGCCACAGGATACAGCACCAGTTCAATGGTGATATAAAAATCTTGGGAACAATACTTAAATTTGTGGAACAGTGTCTAACAAAAAGAAAGGCTATATGGCAGATAATTTCGTTCACTTGTTCAAGGTAGTACGGCCTCCCCCTCTAGACTGGTTTAGTAAATGGCCGCTAGAGGGACCTAACAACCAGATGCTATGTACTGACTGATCCACCGACATTATTATCAATACTATGTAATTCTCGGATCCGCCAACGTGTCATAAGCTGCTTATCAGCTGACTGCTGCTGTTATGCAAATGAGCGGACCCTGTGAAAACACATTCCACATCGCATTTAGTCCCATGTAAAATTAGACATTTTTATCCAAATCTATATCCATGTTGTCGACCGCAAATCAACAAAATAACTCTGAAGGCAGCATCATTTTGCCGAATTCTGCTACTGAATAAAAAATTGCAGAGATTTTGACGATCATAACTTGGGGTTTTAGCGCTGGTTTTTCGGGTAAGCATACATTGAATGGGTATCCACAGACGCTTTCAGGGAGATTCATCGAGTAACGCGGGCATGTAAACTAAGATTCTCAGATGTGCGGCTCCGAGAATGCTGACGCTCGCATCTTAGGCTATGCGTACAACATATTACTTTGTAATGTTGACGCTCACATCTTAGGCTATGCCTACTACACATTACAGTAAATCATTTGGAGGGAAGGGAAGGGTTACAAAAAAAAAAAATCCCTCCCTCGTAACTATTTTGGAAAACCACTGATGATAAACCGAGATATTTTTTTTATGTGCCTTAAATATAAATTTGTATCTTCTTGATCTTGCAGTTGTATCTCGTCTTCTCAGTTGGCAATGCCAATGCATGTTGTTCACACCTTTTAATTTGCTGTCTGTCTGAGGTGCCAAGGTGGTGAATCCAAGAATACAGTAAGATTGGGGTAATCTGTATGTCTATCGTCTGACCCTGGAGCTAGAAAGAGCTCCAGGGTCTGCTGAGAAACAGACAACACTGTCAACACTACAACGACTGTCGACAGTCCAACCACTGAACCTTGGACATTTTTGAAACAGAACCTTTCAAACCGAAACATTTATGATCAGATAACAGGGGCATTACCTGACTGTAACTGTAGCGGTAGGCATGATGTTCTCTGGTTATCTGACAGCCCGGATTAGCTTGCAAGAAACCGCTACTTTAATTTGTTGACATCGAACATACAAATCAGGATCCGCCCCCGGCCATCATGGGCGCTGCCATATTGGTTCTATACTTCCCGGGGACTTGCGGGAATGCGAGAATTTTATTTATTTATCTCTTTATTTTTAAATCAACATATTTTTAGTATTTTATTAAGTACCCATCATGTAAATGTTAATAAACCCATCATCACAGCACACTGGATCCACATATATCAATTTGATTAAAACATTACAATACATCCACTGCAAAAACATAAACGCAAAGGAACGCCACTTGCAGATTTACTCTAAATGGTTGCATTGAGCTGTCTTGCCCGGGTTCATCTGCTGACAAGCCACAGATGGAAATTGTTGATTTCTAGAACTGAAAATTGGACAGGCGCTTCCAGTTCCATTCCGTTCCCTAATCGCCACTGCGTCATGCTTACTTCATGAAGTGTTGTCTGAAGCCGAAAAAAGCGTATATGCTCTACTCCCATGTTGTGAAAAATATAATTGTATTTAATACATGCTGCAAAACTTTTCATATTAATTATTTATTCACTCTATGCAGACGACATGATTCAATAATCAGGTATGGAAAAACTTTACGAGGGTGCATGTTCAGATAAATTACATATTAATTGTTCAGACTGGCAATAAAAATAATATTCAGGCAAAAGTTACTATATATATATATATATATATATATATATATATATATATATATGATTTTCAATAAAACTGCTAAAACGGTGAAAAATGACTTAATATAGAAAATGACACGATACCATGCACACAAAAGTATGCTTATTTGGACATTGAAATTGCAGGAAATAGTTCATTTGAAAGGGTCGTAAAAAGGCTATGTGAAAAAGCAAAGGGTGTTTTTGGGATATTTCATTCGAATAGCAAGGCGCAAATATATTACCCTGTTCCAAATGATAATATTTTACACTGTAGTACTCTATCAATTTACAACACCTTTGGGATTATTGTGGTTGCAAAATTAGATAATTTCCTGAAAATATCGTTAAAACGCTTAAGTGACAAATTTCGACGAAGGCGACGGATATATCAAATGAATGATAATTACGCGCAAGATATAAATTCAAATTTAAAAACTATTTGCAAATAAACAAAGACTCTGATGCACTGGTGCACTATGTAAAACATACCAGGCTACGCATAAGTGCCCACAATTTGGTTATGGAGTAAGGAAGACACAAGCGACCTTCAAAATGACTGCTAGAGGAAAGATTGCGTAATGTTTGTAATACCTTCGAAGATGAATTTCATTTCCTAATCAAGTACCAATCGTTTCAAGAACCACGACAAATTTTATTCCAAAAATGAAAAGAAATATCTGCGGACTTCATACACTGTTCGGACTTGGAATATTTTTACTTCAGCATGTGTCAAAGACCTGAACTCTGCTGCGCCAGAACTGTCCACTTAAGCCACATACAACAACGTTTCGTCATTCGACTCACAGGTATATTAAACAATATAGATAATTAACGTATTTTTAAATTCATCTCAGCAGAAATCCGAATTCATAGAGTTTTGATATCGGGCAGTTGTAATTTCCTTGGCCGTGTCCGAAACAATGGTGTAAAATCCACCAAAAGCTCATCCATAGATGACATCTTGTATTGTCCCACACCCAGAAGCATTGATTTTCTTTCCAGAAAGTTATGAATTCCGTGTTATTTATGTCCTTAGTCCCAGCTCTTCTTCAAACGTGAGGCTGAAAGAAAACTATGGTGCGAAATTAATTTCTGTATTGTTTTGTGACATGCAAATAATGATTTGTCAGATAAATATCGAAATCACAAAAACTGAAGCTTAAATCAACACACGAAGAGGAACCGGGCTGATCATAATTCTTAGAATTAATGACTTTGCAAGTTTGTCGGCTATAACATCTGCCTTTCACGCATATTCTTGTTTATTTCAAGTAACTTGCGATACTTGAAATTTTCTAAAATATCGTAGGAATCAACCATGAATTATACATGAGTAGTTACATGTGTAGTATTGTTGTATTTGTCGAAGTACATGTGGGACGAAATTGAAAGTGTTTAATTTATATTTGATTGAAAGGTGGTTGTAAAGTTGGTATGGAAAAATGCTATGATAGATGATATGCTGATGGACTATTATGTTATGCATGTAAATGAAAGCCAAAAGTGGTCTAATCTGAAAAGAAAACTGGTGCACTACAATTAAAGATGCACTGTCGGAAATCAGTTGCGCCGATGTGATGACAATTCTTCAATTTATACTGCAAGAAATTCTAATGCAACAAAACAACACCCCCATCCACCCCCACACACAAATAAAAAAAGTTAAAGAAAAATAAAACAAAACAAAAATATGAAGAAAATAAATTTTTAAAACGCGATGCAGAACCTTCCGGATTAAAAATGACAACAAAATGCAAAAGTTAAAACAAAAAGTCGAAATAACAATATAGTAAATCGTGCTGACAGACATGATTTCAAAAAGGAACTTTTAAAGACTAAGAATCAGCGTAAGCAACCTAAACTTTGAAGTAGGTAGACAACACCAAGTCAGTACCCGAAGAGGAAAGGATCCATTATGTATGTAAAGAAATTGAAAATGAATTCTACAATTTTTCCCCGACCCAAAAGTTTAAGTTAGAAGATCATAGTCCAGAGACACAGGAGATACATTTTTACTTTTTAATGTTAGCACTTCAAGACACCGAAACCCCCATTTATATATCTTAATTAACATAAAAACTGTAAATGAATGGTAAAATTATGTGACAATTTGTTTCTTTTTCTCTTTCTCTTTTTGGTAATTTTTACTGTTCGTTTCTTTTCTATTTGCAGATATGTTTGAAATCACAACTATGCTGATTTCGTGTTATCAGTAATTTTCTTCATGTTCTGTTTTGCGTCATTTCTTTGTGTACATGTATGTTTTGTGAGACTATTAAAATACCAGGATCCTGTGGTTATATTCATTCATTCATTCAGTCAGTCAGTCAGTCAGTCTGTCAGTCAGTCAGTCAGTCAGTCAGTTAGTCAGTCAGTCAGTCATTCAGTCAGTCAGTCAGTCTGTCAGTCAGTCACGTGCTTATCATACAACTACACATGATCAAAAGATTTTTCACATATTTTTACGAGAACAAAAGTCTCTCTCTTTGGTATACACATGTTATTTTGCTGATGTATAAGGTAGTACAACTTTTATTTATTAAGATTGAAAAAAACACGTTCAATATACCAAAACCTTCTATATACTAGTTCCAACTCGCTTCATATTTTATTTTCAAAATATATTTTGTTCTCATGCATGGTTTGACATCAAACTTTACTTCTGACGCATGCAGTGCCAGAGCATTATCTTTGTCGTTGTGATTATGCCTTTTCTTGTGTGTTGAGATTTAGTAACCAACGGAAGTCTCATTGACAGCGAAAGGTACATTGTACGTGCAAACAGTTTTATTTTTACAATCTGTACAGGAATATCAATTACCCAGTAAGTTCGAGAAGGAAATTATGTCTGCGTCTGCATATAGCCGATCATGACGAAAGTCACACACGAGCTTTATAAAACGACATTGAAACTATTATTGATTCACGTACAGGTTGGCGCAAAATGATGCGCGTCAAGATTGCTCTTTATGGATATGCGAAAATGTTAGCTGTACGTATACGAAATGCCAAATTGAGTAATTTGGTGCACATTAGGTCAGAATTAAGATCCAATAGTACACTGCATTCGACAATTAAGTTGCCAAAGATTTATTTGATTTGTAAAGATATCGAATGATACTACAGGGTTTTGATTGGTTGAAAATTGAAAAATTGTTTTTGGCTTTTCGCATATGAATTTAACGTATTAAATTTTCGCCTTTGAAAACACTTAAAGTTGGTTTTCTCCAATGACATTAATTAGTATGGCAAAGAAGACCCACGGATATATGTAACAGCTTTCCAAAATTTGGCCCTTGGTTGGCTAATAAGAGGCTTACACTGGTTACACCGGATAATAATATATAATGAACCAGAGTAAATCGAAATAAATAAATAAATAAATAAATAAATAAATAAATAAATAAATAAATAAATAAATAAATAAATAAATAAATGAATAAATAAACAAATAAATAAATAAATAAAATAAAAATAAATAAATAAATAAATTGATAGATAGATGGATGGATGAATGAATGAATGAATGAATAAAAATCATGATTCAAAACTGATTTGATAAAATACTGATAACCATCACTGACTACTCATTAAGAACCTGATTTTTCCATTGTGAGGATTTCGTTTGTTGGAATTCTATAGTCATGCTGTTTTGCACTTTTTCTTGAGCTTAATAAGGCCTATATAAGCCTACCTGTTGCAAATAAATAAGACACGAATTTTATAGTCTACATCAATTATTGATTTTGATTCAGTCTCTGTTTCAGATCATGCACATTTATTCTTCAGTTTATAAGTGTTTTTTATTCACGCAAAAATAGGATGTACAGCAAAATCTTTTAATTAAAAACATAGGGCAACTGCTTTTGTGTGTGTTCGACTTTTTATGGTTTTGCTTTTAGTTTTTTAACCTATCAATCAGACAGCAGAGAATCTGATTGTTTTGTTAAATCAAATGGCTTTAATGTATACGGTCGTCTTCAACACTCCATCATCCCGCCCTATCAGGGTAACTTTCACCCTGGGGCCTGATCAACTTCATCCCGGGGGAAGTTACCCATGCAGGGTGGCCAGGGTAGGTACCCCTCTGTGTCATAATCTCATATTCTCAATATATTCACGTAGTTTGAAGCCATCATCAGTGTCAGCAAAGAAACAAGTATTCAGATTTGGTTACGTTGTGAGAAGCTCTAGCTAGTTCTTATACACTTTTTATTGCAACTTTGATTCATTTGTGGGTCACTGTTGATACTGCAGCTTGGACTGATGACAAAATGGTCACCATATGGTCATGAGTGCAAACAAATCCTAGTGATATACATATACATATCCATATCCATATACATACACATACACACGCACATATACATATACGTGTACATGTAATTGGCTGTCGATGGCACATTTATTTGGGCTGATACAGCCTATGTCAAAATTTTACAGAGGAACGTGTGCAATATGGACAATATTAGTAACTCCATATGTATATGTTAGACAGGGACAGGGTAGCTTATGGAGAGTAAAGAGTTCGGACTGTGCATGGAATAGGGTAATGTTCTGGGCAAAAAGACATAAATACAACACCATGGCCTGTTGTATGTGTGGTCTTACACAAATATGTAAAAGGCTGCTATTGTTGCACCTAATTTGCATTATTTCAACTTCACCGATGAGGCCGCACACTGTTCCAAGATTCTAGCTTTAGTGGCATCTGAGAGCTAAGCTCTGGACAAAATCGATAATGGATAAAGCTGGGATGTGAATTAAGAATGACACATGTATGCATAAAAGATTTGAAGATAAATGTTCAACATTGAAATCTTTCTAGTCTCCTTTACTTGTATAAATCCAAATTATACAGCTTTTGTTTGTGGCTCACCGGATGCAACTATACTATAGCACAAACATATTGGCACCTCTAACCATGATAACTTGAAAGATTTTCGATCTGGAAACTTTCCAAGGCCCCCTAATTAAAATAAATTTAAATTCTACAACTTTCGTTTGTGGTTCATTGGTTGCGCTTACAGTACAAACGCATGGATTGGAATTAGAATGTCGTGTCTGCCTACAAAAAGGGAGTGGTGGGTGGGAGAGTGCGAGGTGGACCCGCAGAGGAGACAGAAGAAAAGCGGACATGCCAGAAATCGTCAAGGAGTGGTTCCGTTTCAGCTCAATTTTACTTTTAGAGATAAGTCTCAAGATGGCGGGTGTTTCGCGGAAAGGCAGCATGACAGGTTTGATCCAAAACGAAAATCAACAGTGACACTCGCAGAATGGAGCTAAATCCGTTCCCAGGACTGAAAATAAGTCCATTCGATTTCTTGAATGAAATTGACGGCAGACAAACATGTCCTAAATGTAAAAAGTCCAGAAAGTATTATTGCTACAACTGCTATGTTGCAGTCGAGTCAATTCAGGCACGTGTACCCAGAGTGCAGGTGAGCAGCAGACCGATTAGAATTTAGAGGCAGTTGTGGTCGATATGGTATGAAAGCTGGTTCCAGAGTTTGGAATTCGATCCCTCGGGATACCCATGATGTGAGCACGCATATAATTTTAAAAACTTTATTTAACATAACTTGAACTCTGTGGACCGATTTTAATTGTGCGTTTCAATGTTGTTTTTAGCTGAGCCGATTTGACATTTGTCTGTCGTCTGTCCACAATTAACATTTTCGACTTCTTGAAAAGTAGCGTCCGCCAGATTCACTTCAAACTTGATGGGGATGTGCCTTAATTGGGTAGGTCTCTACCAAATTTGTTCAAATGGTCACGCTCCAGTGATTTTCGTTTTTTTTATGAATTTTTAGCTCAGCTGACTTCTCCGTCAGCAGAGCTTATAAGGTATAAGATGGTCCTTCCTCTGTTGTCTGTCCGTCCACAATTCACATTTTTGACTTCTTCACCAAAATTGTCGGCCAGATTTACTTCAAACTTAGTGGGGACATAACCTGGGTGGGTGTCTACCAGTTTTGTTCAAATGGTCGTGCTGCAGTGATTTTTGGATTTTTTATGTTCTTTTTTGGGCAAACTTAAAAAATCTTCTTTGAAACCACACTATGCAAGTCAATGGCCAATCTAATGCTAAATCATATTGTCAACATTTTCTCCGAAACCATTATCCAGATTAACTTCAAACATGGTGGCAATGTACCTTGGGTCAGTCTTTACCAGTTTTTTTCCAAGTGGTCATGCTTCGGGGATTTTTGGATTTTTACGATTTTTTTTCAGGCTAATCTTAAAAAATCTTCTCCAATACCGCTCACCCAATTGCTTTGATATTACACAGGAACACGCCTAGGGATTCCTAGTTCTTAATTTGTTCAACAGGTGGCTCTGCATTTTTTTCTAATTTTTTATGATTTTTTTGTGTGTTTTTGCTATTTTTCGAAGTCTTCTCCAGAGCAGTCACTGAAATTAAGCTGAAACTTGGTTGATAGGCCTATGTTCCTTGTGGAAGGGTCAAAGAAAGTTGTTCACTGGGTGGCACTGCTGTATATTCCTGATTTTTAATGATTTTTTCAATTCGGGTACTTTTCAGTAAATACACCTTTTCTATTGATTTTGTATTTAATGGACAATCTAATGCTTATTCATATTTTCGATATAAGAAACTGTCAGTCAGATTGACATCAAACTTTGTGGCTATGTACCTTTGGTGGGTCTCTACCAATTTTGTCCAAATGGTCATGGTCCATTGATTTTTTAAATTTTTTGCTCAGCTGACTTGTCAGTCAGCTGAGCTTTTATGAGGGTCTGTGGTCCGTCCAAAATTCACAGTTTCGACTTTTCCAAAACCGTCAGCCAGATTCACTGCAAACTTGGTGGGAATGTGCCTTGGGTGGGTCTCAAGTTTGTTCAAATGGTCACGCTCCATTGATTTTTGGATTTCTTATGAATTTTTTTTGGTTCTTTTTGGGGGCAAAACTCAAAAATCTTCTTCTCCGAAACCCTTCACCTGATTGCTTTGATATGGCACAGGGACACTCCCGGGGACTTCTAGATCTGAATTTTTGTTCTATTTTGCGTGATTTTGTATGTGATTTTGCTATATTTGACTTCTTCTCCAGAATTGCCTCTCAGATTAAGCTGAAAGTTGGTTGATAGGCCGATGTTCCTGATGGAAGGGTCAAAGAAAGTTGTTCACTAGGTGGCACTGCTGTCTATTCCTGATTTTTAACAATTTTTTCAATTCGAGTGCTTGTGGGTCAGTGCAGCTTTCCTATTGATTATAAGGCAAGTCCATGGGCATTCTAATGCTAATTCACATTTTGGGGCATCTTGTTTGTTCCTTGGCAACCTCATTGTAAACTTTCCTGTCTAGACTTACTACTTGTAGATGCCCAGTACTGTAACTTTCCTTTGGCAGTCCTGTCTGTGATTTTATTCCATCCTAACTCTCCTAGGATTACTTCTGTTGCTGTACATGGTGGTGCTCTCAGAATCCATTTGCCACCTCATTCTGTGCTTTCTCCATTCCCTGAATATCTCCCTCACTTATTTAAATCACATACATGTATAAGCCATACATCATGCCTGGTATTGCAACTCTGTCCCATAACTCGATGTGTACACTCACTTGAAGCTGTTCAGTGTCATAGCTTTTATCATTCCCTTTGTATGATTCACTTTCTGTTTTATCTTCATCACTTGATAACCTTAACATGCCTTTACCTGTTGCTTTTAAATCTCAATGCCTAGGTATTATTACTCATCAACCTCCCCAATTTGGTTCAACTGTTCGCTACCTTCATTAATTTAGAACTGCCCAAGAGTCATGACTTTACTCTTATCCTTACTGAATTCTAACCTCATACTCCCTTGCTATGTTCAGTATATCTTGTAGTTCTTTTTGAAACTTGGCCATGAGGCTGATGTCATCTGCAAAAAATAAACATGGAATTTTTTTTTAGATCACCTACCTTTTAATATTCCCTAATTACACTCCATTAACTGATCTCCCATCTCCTGATTATACAGAGTTAGGGATGTAATGGTTCATCGGTGCATCACAATACAAGAAGCCACAATGCGCATATCGAATCATAAAACCTGTGTATCGCAAAAATATGATACACATGTTTTGTCGGCAAGCTAGTTTCCAGACATATGGAAACATGCACAAATGTATCATTGCAAATATTCTCATTACCATATACTCGATAAATTTGTTCAACAACAGAATGAAGACCATATAATATAATATGGTCTTCATTCTGTTATATAACTGATAAATATATGATACGTTTATCAGTTTTTATTTATTTTATTCTCTGGTTGGTGTGCAGTCCAACTGGCAAAGAAATAGTTTGGGACGGGAGAAGTAAGCGGCAACATGGCGGCTGGCAGCAGTGAATGCATTCGTATTGAAGCTTGAACCAAAGGCCCTAAATATCAACAAACACTTCCACAACACATAGGATTTTTATGGATGTTGATATCAAGCTGTTATTGACCAAACCATGGTAATAAAATCCCTAAAATGTGCAGAGTAAAACCCAAATCCACACATGTGATTTCATGCAGCCATGTGCAGTTGTAGTCAAATACTGTGACACCATACTGTAGTTATATCAGTTCTGAATAGGGGGCATTACTCTCATCTTGTCTGTATTGCATTTTGCTGTCTGCCAAAACAGCATTGAAGTGTTTCAAGGCTAGGTAGGCCTACATTAAGCCTGGTTTCATTTAATTTCAAAATGAATATGTAGATAAATAAATAACAGCAGGATAAGACGTAGTGCTGTTCATACTAGTTATAAAACAGCAGCCCATAATATCATTTGACAGTAATTTTGTTGGAAATATTTCAAGCTTAGCTATATTTTTGATTTTTTTTGAATTAGAGAGACTTTGAATTTGATGGGCTCCACATGAACATGATGACAGCAAAGACAGTAAATGGTAATGATATTTTACTTGCACATTAATCATAACCTGGATCACAAATTTTTACAGAATATTAAATTGTAATAAATTTCATTGTAAGGCATTTCAACTTTTTAGGGATTTAGCGATTCAACTTTTTAGCTTTACATTTCTGAATTATCTTATATTTGAAACATTTATCAAGTCATTTTACATAAGCAAATATGAAATCTATCTTTAATAAGTGATAAAAAAATATAAGTTTAATTTATATCCATTTTTCAGCAGCACGTATCTTGTTGTGTATCATATCGTGACCCTTGTATTGAGATACATATCTTATAGTGAGAAAATGTATCAATTGCAACCCTATACAGAGCAAAGAAAATAGGGGACTGACATATCCTTGCTTTAAGCCTATATCCAGACCTACATTCTCTACTTCTACCACCAAGTGTAAAGTGAATCTGCGTGACAGTTTTGGAGAAATTAAAAATTTAGAATTACCATTGTAAGCTCCCAAAATTCATAAAAAGTAGAAAAAAAATTGCTGCGCCACGTGTTGAACAAATTAAAGTCTATGGCTTCCCACAAGTGTCCTGATGCAATTCCAAAGCAATTATCCAAAGTAGTTTTAAGAGAAGAATATTTGGAAAGGATCCCAGCACTAGTAATACTTTAGGGTTGAGCCACACAGGCTGTGTTACCACACCACTTGGCCTGGGTATAACTGATTGTAAAAACATTCGGCATACAGTGGCTTTACAGCTGCTGAATAACACAGTAGGTTGAGGAAGTAAACTGAATCAGGGCGAGAAAATTCCATCATGCGTGTATCCTTTACATGTTATTCTTCTTAATTTTCACTTGTTCTGCATTAAATTTTACTTGTCCCTGACAGTATGGCATGGAAATTGTCTAGGCCTGTGAATAGAATTATTGAAAGAAAACATAAACAAAAATACAGTGTAACATTTAATTAACATATTTTTGGACATTAAAGAATGTGTGTACCTGTAAAAAACTCAAATTTTGTGGAATTTTTAAAAAGTTGTTAATATGAGGTGATTGCTTTGAAATTACATGGGGACATTTCTTGGGAACCGGAGACCTTAATTTGTTCAACAAGTGGTACTACATTTTTTCTGTCTATTTTTCAACAAATTTTTGTGTGTTTATCCCATTTTAGACTTCTCCAAAACTGTCACTCAAATTGAAACTTAGTGGAAATATAGCTTGAAGGAGGATAAATCAACTTGCTCACTAGGTGGTGACATTCTGGATCCCTGATTTTTAACAATTTTCATAATTTGGGTACTTGTCAGTTAATGCATGCATTCTATCGATCACCATATAAGACAATGGGGATTACAGTGGAAACTCCCGAGTTTTACTTCCTCTCTAAAATCCTTAATCCCGTGATTAGAGTGGGACTTATTATGGGTTGAATGTCCTTGAGGTAAGCTGAGGACAGGCTGTTCACACGGCCCTCTTGTTTCATACTTACTCTTCATCATTAACTTCGAAATTCTGTGACCATATAGTTTGATGTGTGATTAAAAAAGCACATCCATGATTTCAAGTTTTTTTTGTACACATGTACTTTAACATAATAAGTTTTTCTTGTACACTTATGGAGGTCTAACATAAGAACAACACTTAACCCAAGCCTGAATATAACAATTTGGACACCAAACTAGGTTTCAGTGCAGAATTTCATAAATTAGCACTAAAATTGTAATGGTCTTATTTTTGAATGTAGAACAAGATAATTGATCAGGTGTACTGTATTAAAATTATAATATTGTTGGACACTGACATGCCATAAGGCTGCCCCTGGAATTAAATGCTTATCATATGAAACTTTCATGACAGGAAAACTACTCACCAGCCATGAATATATAGAACTTGTATAAATTTCATAATATTGCTTTAGTATTGGCAGTGTTAGCGAGTATGTATTAATGAAGAAAAATAAAAGACTTTGACAGCTATGACAGTTTAGCATATATGCCTATAAGGTATGGTTAAATAGGAATCATGGTTGAATAGGAATCCTGATTTCTAATGTGGGATCTACCAATTTGAACACATTTCATTGCAAGGCTTACTGTGTAGAAGTGCTTTAACCATTTCCCCCTTAAACCAGCCAAAACCGGCTGATGGTCAAATGTCGTCTGCTTCATTGTTTTCAACTAACTTCAACAGTAATGAAAAACAATTTTGACTGAGAATTGTAGATGAGCCCTATCAAGATCACATGCCCCAGGTCAACAACTTTCCTTGGCATGAGTTGGACACTTAGTGCCCAACTCATACCAAGGAAAGTTGTTGACTCAAGTGTCAATTCAAGGGGGAAAGGGTTAATGCTACAAAGTTGTAGATATTGCAACTCAAAATTGCCTAGCCTAATTGATGCAGGTAATGCTTCATCTATATAAGTATTATGCTGCTGCATGTTACAATACAAAACATTGCATGGTTATCCTTTTACTTTGTTACTGTTCATGACTACAGTTATTCCAAAATGAGACTTTTGTTTACCAAAGTTATAAATGAGGTGAAGGGGTTTGATGAGCATGGATCTGGCAATCTCTGATTGCATTTGAATTTTATTTTATTTTATTTTGTTTTATTTCATTTTATTTTATTATTTTTCTTTTTACTGAGATTTATGGAATATCTTAGAACTGATGAAAAATGAAAATAATGAAGATGTAACAGGGTATTTTGTTACAACAGGTTCAGGTGCAGGTGAGCATATGGATTTAAAAACTGAAAATTAATCATGCCACTGTCAAAAATATCATAATGCTGTGCATGTCTGCGGATGCATGTATATGCATTGTTGATATGCCAGCCCACATTCCGTAGGTGTTTTCATTTTTCGCTCATTTAGATTATTTAGTACCTGTCCGTATGCCCAGTTGCTCCAAATATCTGCTGGTCTAAAATTGAGCACCGTAGGCTACATGTGTATTTTCAACATCTAGTAGGGCAGAAAATGCAGTAAGTTGTTAACCCTTTCCCCCTTAAACCGTCCAAAACCGGCTGGTTGTCAAATGTCGTCTGCTTCAGCATTTCAACTAATTTCAACAGTGATGAAAAACAATTTCACTGAGAATTGGAGGTGAGCCCTATGAGGATCACATGCCCCAGGTCAACAGCTTTCCTTAGTGCCCAATCCATGCCAAGGAAAGCTGTTGGCTTAGTTTCAATTCAAGGGGAAAAGGTTACTGCTGAATAATGTATTTTTGTTGACAGCTGCCTCTGAAAGTGGACATCATCAAACACCCCAGTGAGTGTGACGGCAAGAGTACAGCTGCCCATGCTGGTATCCTAGCGCCAGACTGTGCTACCGTCCACACCTATCCATGCATACCCACATACACAGACCCTAGCAAGGTAGGTCATGAAGCTGTATGTGGCCAGATGAAACTGTGAGCTCATGGGAATATTAGTCAACACACCTTCACTTTCTTTTGGCAACGACTGGCCAGTCAGAGGAGCTATAGGTTTTTTCTCCCCAGGTGGCCCCTCCCACGGTTATTGCTTACTCAGTGGTAGGTTAACACAGTTTCGATTTTTATCGTGTTATCTCATCTGGTCTACATCTGGTTCGAGTTTATGGACCAGTGCTCTTGCAAACTTCAGGTATTTTGAGTTCCATTGAATGCTCATCTTTTTTGCATGAGTCAGTTTGGTTGAACAGTTCCCGCATCATCGTTGTCATGCAAAATGTCATCCAGTGACTGTTTGGCCAATGGGATGCCAAGCTCAGACTCAGGCTCAGTTTTATTCTATGAAACTATGACCAATAGAATTTAATACATCCAGCAGTCAGAACAGTAAATAGGTGAAATACAAAAGTAGTTGTAAATATATAGTAAAAATCTGAATATCCTTGCATGTCAGGATAACCCCAACAAAGTATGTAGGAGACTGCCATCGTTGAGTAAATTATAACAAATTTCCCCAAATTTGTAGTCATGATCTGACAATTGATGTGTGTTGTGCAACATTGTTTGAAATAATTATAATATGTTTGAATTTATGAAGGTATGACTGATGAGACAAGACTCGTTCAATATTTAAAATTAAACTGTTACTTACTTGGTACTCAATGACAACTTAACATCTTGGATGTACTTGTAATAACACAAGGCACACATTTGTCAACTTTACACGTTAAACTGACAGACACATACACTACAAATCATGTCACCCGAAAAATAGTTGATCCCTTACAGCCAGGCCCTTAGAAGCAGAAGAGTCTGTTCAATACACTGTGAATTTGAGACACTGTGCGGGACACTCAGAACTCACTTTCTCTCATGTCGATATCGGAAAAATATCATCAAGGAGGCTATTTCCCGCGCACGAAATCAAACACGTGCATCTCTCCTTGAGCAAAAAAATCACATTCCTGACTTACATGATGATAACATCAATATCACTACCACCTACCACCCCAACAACTCCCTCAATAGACCACTTATTTCGCACTTCTGGCCTGTATTAGGCACATGAAAACTCTTTGTATTTATAACAGACAACCCATGGTCACATACCGCAAGCCCCAATCCATAAGAGACATTTTAATAACATCCGACATTAAACCCAAAACAGAACATCCCTGAAGTAGACCTTGTTCTAAAAATTGTGCTACCTGCATCAGGAAGGACTTCTTTATTAACACCTCTACAAAAATTAAATATCCAATAAAATGGGATTACATGTGAATCAATTAATTGTGTATGCGTTGAATGTACAAATTGTTACAATATGTGGGTCAAATCGCACAATCTATAAATCAGATTCTATGGCCACCACCAGGACGTAAGAGACAATAATCAGAAATCCATTTCCAGTCATTTTTGTCACTGTCCTGATTCTGATATCACAATGTACGGCATACAAAAATTCTCAGGACATGACAATGTAGCCAGCACGACCCATGAAGCCACTTGTATACATGAACTACATACGATGCAACCAGCAGGTCTAAACAACAGATTGGAGAAATGCTGAAGTGTAGGTTTTGCAATCAGAGGTTTGCTTACACACAGTCCCTCAACAGGCATACCAATCATACACACAAGAATGTCAAGGTACCCCTATCTTGTTGCTATTACAGCAAAACATATGGCCGGATGGACAACTTCAGAAGACATTTTAGGACACATGGCTGGGATTTTATTCCACCCAAGAGGTTCATCCCACAGGAAGAAGCTGTGAAACCAACGAAGTATATGCGTCCATTTGAAGTCAGAACCAAACAGATCACCATGCACATTTTGTTGAACAAGAAAGAAACCAACAAACCAAGTGGAAACAAAATTCCCTTAATGGTCAACCCGATAACGTACTGACCCCGTAACTTTGAAGAATATATTTGGGAAGTTCTACCCGGGCCCCTTTCCAGTTTACCTGGACGGGCACAAAAAAATATTACAGGACACTCCCACATCAGTCAAGGATTTATACTTATCGGACAGTGACAGTGATGAGGACCTACCAGGCACACCAGTAACAGGAGATTAATCATAATCCACATTTTTATTTCAAGTTAATGGACAATGTGATTAAGCACAAAGTAAAGAACACAATAAGATACAAAACAGACGTGTATAAGAACTCCACAATATTCCATTGTAATTAATTATATTTTATTCGCATGTCAATACTATACATACAATTTTGTACAGTAGTAATAGTATAACTTTAATGCATGATACATATCGACATTGAACTTGAACCATTTACACTCGGAGACAGCTGATTTATGACATCACAGAAACATTTACCTTGACCTTCAACCTGACGCCCACATATTTTCATTGTTAATGACCCTCAAATGCCCGTTTAGGCTGTGTACTCTTTAATAAAGTTAGGTAGTCAGGTAGCCTCCATACCCCTGAGGGAGGGGCAAAAGGCCCCGAAACATGTCAGAGAGGCTACCTACATATTTCAAATATACATTGTGTTTGCCTGTATTCACTTAAATCTTGTTACTTTATCAGGATTTTATCGAACCTCAGAGATTCTCTTGAGCACCAGCCTCACATGTTGCCTGCTTGACTAACAATTCATTCTGGTACAAATTGTTTAAAATTTAAGAAAATTAACTTTTTTCTTCTTATTGTAGGTGGTTTTAGTGTTTCCTGGAGAAAACTCAATCACCATGGAACAGCTGGCACACACAGTGGGCATTCCTCGGTCACTCAACACTGGCTTGCAAAAAAGCAATTTACCTCAAGACGAGTCTGTAGAGAAAAAGTGTGTAGAAACTAAAAACAATTCGG
This sequence comes from Hermodice carunculata, assembly GCA_964020975.1. Lineage (NCBI taxonomy): Eukaryota > Metazoa > Annelida > Polychaeta > Eunicida > Amphinomidae > Hermodice > Hermodice carunculata. Next base: position 25,177,441 of record OZ026623.1, read on the forward strand.
ACATTGATCGAAAGGAAAATGCTGCTACTGAATCACATTCTTTGGATAGAGCATCAAAAAGTACAAGTTCTGTGAGTGGTTCTATTGTTGGTAAACGGCCACATGAAGAAGAGTGTACCAGCTCAGAGCTTGTGCCAAGGGAGAAAAAGCTGAAGACACAGGATTGGTCATGTGAGATTGAGCGTGTTGTCTTCATTGATAGTACTTGGGCCCAAACAAAGAAGATTTACATGGATGAAAGGTTGCGAGGTAAGTGGCAGCCAAAAGAAGTGCAGTCTGTACCATTACAGGAACATTGTATAGGCAAAAGTTCCTGACAAAAGGAATCATGGCACCACTGGTGGTAATTATTAGAACTAACATCAAAGATATCAAAACATATAAATGCATTATTGTGCTAATAAACTGAGATGGAGCTGCAAAAATTTACACCAATTATGCATTAGAAAAAAAAAATTACTCATCAGACCAATGGTCAAATTTTTTCATATAGTGTGTGACCTTGATGTATTTTTCAAGGTCATTAAGTACTAAAGAAAAGGACCCTAAATGCTATATATTGATAAAGAATAAGGTGAATAATGCCAAGTGTACCACAAATGTGTACCGTGTGGATGCTTGATATTGCACTATATATAGATACGGATGACCTTGACCAATTTCTACAGGTCGTAGAAGAAATTCAATGTACGGCTACATGTGACTGCGGCCATTTTGCCTCGAGTCCAAACACAGGAGGAGTAGTGCGGGAAAAGTGCATGTGTGCAATCATCACACCTTTCTATTGGAGCATGTGACATATGAAAATGAGGCAGTTTTGTGATTTGAATAATGATGTCATTTTCAGCCAATAGAAAACTGTGGCTCTTGCCCTGTTTTTATCAATGATCATGATGATTATGGCATTTTACACAAATTTTGACCCGATTAAATTGCTTTTAACAAGTGAGATACTGCTCAGATTGAAGGCTAAGATTCCAAGTTTCAAAATGATAGAAAATAAAGCGGGTAAACAGGAAGTTATGGCTGTTTGTCTGGCCATTAAAACACAAATTTACTGCAGTTTTAGTGATTTATTCATAGATTTAGCACTAGAACTGTCTCAAAATGTCCATGCATGGTACGTTTAAAGCTTTTTCCAGATGAATTGTGCCCTTTTAATCCAGATTTAGGCACTGGAAATAAATATACATTATTTGGTTATTTGGCAAACAAAAATGCAAAATGTATGTCCCATTTTTAATGTTAAGAACATAGCAATTTTTTTTGTATATAAAAACTTTGATGATTAAAATGTATTCAGTGCTGTAGGGAATGGTGTGAAAAAATGTATCCGTGAATAGAGTTGATGATATGTCAATCTTCCACCACTTGTGAGTATGGTATTAGCAACTTTGATGTTTTTTGTCCCGTTCCTGTTGCAAGTCACAAAAATGACAGGTCTGCCTCAACATTACATCTTTTTTTCTACACAGTGCAGGGTTTGAGTGTAAATATGAAACAATTTGGTGGTTCCAGGATAATTTCTAGAGTATAGATGAGCGAAATATTCAACACTACAAAATGAAAAATTACTTTTCTGCAGGTTTACAGTGTATCGAACTGAATGCTTATGATACCAAGTTTTGGCGACACCAACGAGACAAACCCAGCACCTACCTGGCCACCATTGAAGCTGTGTACTATTTCTTCATGGAGTTCCACAGGTATTTCATCACCACACAGTATGAAGGAGAATATGATAATCTTCTTTTCTTTTTCTGCTTTATGTACCAGAAAATACGGACACTGTATGATGGAGGGAAAAATCTGAGAGCATACAAAGGAAAAGACACTGGTTCAACTGAAGCAACATCTTGACCAAGGCACTTACTTGGTTTAACTGATGCTGCCAGCTAGAAAGGGATACGTAGTAGGTTTGGTGTTATGATCTGGGACAACTCTGAATACAGTACTGTACTGGAATTTATTTAAGACAGTGAACTCTGCCGTATCGATTCTGGAATTTAACCTGCCTCCATTGAGTCATTCTTTTTTGGAATGGGGATTTGGTGCAGTTGGTATGTACATTTCCCACTTTCGGTTAGGTGGTTGGTGCCAAAGGTTCCTAGTTCCAGATCCGGCCGTTCCATGGTCACAAAAAACATATATTTTCGGTGCTCCTTTGATGCTGGTGGACTTGCATATGTACCGTCCCTCATCTGGGACAATTCCAAACACAGTACATCATTTGTAAATAAATACAATGAACTGGGCCGTGTCAGTTATGGCATTCACGCATACCTACTTTCATTGAACCATTCTCTGTAGGAATGGGGATTTGGTACAGTTGGTATGTGGTTTCCCACATTTGGCTAGGCGACTGGTGCTGAAGGTTGCTGCTACGAAATCCGGCTGTTCCATGATCACAAAACATATTTTCACTGCTTCTCTGATGCTGCCGGACTTACATACATATACAGTATGTGATCTGGCCCAACTCTAAATACAGTGCTCGCCCTGGCAATGTACAGTGGTCCCTGTAGTGAAAAACCACTCCAATAAGAGACTGTCTGTCTTGAAAGACCACCTTTTCAGGATTCATTGCTCAGTACTTGTTATCTTATTTGTACCTCCTATAACAGACAACCTGTCCTGAGAGACCAACATTTGGTTGTCCTCTAGGGGCGGTCTTTGAAGACAGGTTTCACTGTACTCTTTTTTTTTTTCAGGGCCTGCCAGTTTCACATTAATTTATATGGGACAAGTAACCTCCCAATCAGGACAAGTAAAAATTTCAAAGAACTTGTCATTAGGATAACCTTGATTTTTGTTGATACATGTGCGGCTTAAATTGATGGACAGTGAGTTGGGAAAAAGGGGCTTGCGACATTTGAAAACAACTTGCCTTGAGTGTAGATGTTTATCAAGTTATTGATGTTCTCTTATTTTGTACGGTACATTACATGTACAACACACAGAAGTGCCAAATGTATATACTGTAAAATATGAAAAATAAAAGTATGAAAAATTGTTGTATGTGTATGTCTTATGTTATTTACAGTATATTTTAACACACTGAAATTAATGTTAAATGTTTGATTGAGTAACTCCATGCAAAAGGCCTTGGTCTGTGGGTTGTCCAGGCAAACTACCCTCACAGACATGCTATAAATGCTGCAGGAAACCTGCTATGAGTTATGAGGCAATGCAGAAGAAGCCAGGGGCATTTGTAAATGTGGAATTTAGGATACTGGATAGGAGCACTTGAGGAGGCTATTTGTTTAAAGCTTTCCTCTTCCCATGAAAACTTGAAAATGGTGTAGTGTCATGCAATTAGGCAACCAGTTTGCAAGTAACACCATTAAGTGCTGCCCTCTTGAGTCCAAAAGAATAAATTGTCATGGGACTGGTTGAAGCTCATTCAGAATATCTTGTCAGTTACAACGCAGCTAAACACAGGACAGTGTACAGTGAAACATCATTATAATGGCACTCAATTAACCAACATATTCTATAAAAGCCCAAAAAATTGTTGTTTTTCCTAACCTGAACAACGCATCTCTGAACTCCCTACCTACCCCTTGTTAACTTACTTCCATCCCCCCCCCCAAAAAAACACCTGCCTACCCAAAATTGTGGAATATTTAACAAAAAAAATACACTGACCTACCCAAATTGCCCCCCCCCCCCAAAAAAAAACTACCTACCCCCCACAATTTTGGTCCTTTAGGGGAAACGCCTATTTATTTAGCCTAATGACAGGAGTTTTGAGGGACTTGGTCAAATTCCTTTGCTATTTGACTCCTATGTAACATATTCAGACATCTGACACATTTTGGCAGAGAACAAATGGTGTCATGGTGGTGATGTATCACTACCCCTTTTAAACTTTCCATATATACAACTTGCCTACTTACATCAAGGTTGATTGATTTATTATCCCCCCCCCCCCCCCCAAGAGGATGGATGGGGCATGTAGCAATTACTTTGTCCATATGTCAGTGCATGTGTGCATCCTGACCGTTTTCATGTCCTAACTCAAAAAGTATTTGGCATAGAGCTTTCATATTGCATGTGCTTATAATCCTGCATAAGTTCGAAGACGAGTTCGAAGATGACCATGACCCAATATCCAAGGTCACAGAGCCATTTTAGTAAATTAGGGTTTCACCTGATAAGTTGCAGTTTTTCATATTGCGCATGCATGAAGTCTCGAAAGAGTTTGAAGATGGGTGATTCATTTATCTGACACAATTTCAGGGAACAGATGGTGTCATAATGAGGTTTCACTGTATTAGAATCCTGGTTGATTGCATTAGGTTAGTCATTTATGTATGTTACAAACAGCAGGGGTTCCAGTACACTTCCCTGTGTTATTCAGCAAAAATCCTCCATTTCTTTTGCTATGGAATCATTTACCACCACTTTTTGTTTACGATTTAGAAATGCTCTGGTCCATTGAAGAATTTTTCCTGATATGCCATGTGCCTCAATTTTTGTGAAGAGATGATTATATGGTACGGTGTCAAAAGCCTTTTGAAAGTCACAATATATAACATACAAGGAATCCCCACTGTTTACAATATATGTTCATTTATCTTTTGACTTTCAGCAGATGTAGCATGGTTGATGTACCTTGAAGTAATACAAACTGTTGCTTACTAAATGGATTGTTCTTCATGTAATCCATGATGTGGTCTCATAATCGATTCCAAAATTTTACAAGGAACACTAGTCAAACTGACTTGCCTGTAATTTCCAGGTTCACTTTTGTTTCCTTTCTTAAATATTGCTGTAATATGGCCCAATTTTCATTCTTGAGGTAGACAACTTGTTTTAATTGATTCATTGTAAATTATACCAAGGCGTTCAGCAATTTCCTTTCTAATTTCTTTTAATACTGTAGGGTGAAGTTTATGTGGACCTGGGGATTTATAGCTAGCAAAATTGTCATTCAAAACTTCAGCCTTGTGTTTATATGTTCTTATTTTAAGTGGTTCACCCATCTTATTTCCTGTACCTGGTATGTTTAAGTTGGAAATTCCACTTTTCATCTGAAGTTTGGACCTCGCATATTGCCAGATGATATGTCGATTCCTCTTACACTGTTTACTATTTCTTTTTCTCGGTTACGAACTGCTTTCACTTTGATTTGCCTTACCAGGTTTCTGACTTTGCAATATTCTCTATAAATTTCTCCATTTATGTGTTAAGATTTCCTTTCCACAATTTGTGTTTCTTTCTTTCTTTCTTTCTTTCTTTCTTTCTTTGGGGTGGGGGGTGGGGTGGACAAAATAGTTAAAGTCGCCAAAATGCAAAACAAAACAATTTCCCTGACGATAGTAGTCACACATTTCTATTTGATATGCTTCGAGTTTTTGTCACATACAACCAGCCAGACAGGAGAGATCGCAATTAGCAGCAGCGTGTTTCTTCAGCCGAATACACAAAAAAATTGGAGGGCTACTGCAGCTGTGTATTCCCATTGAGTTGTATTTTATAATGCAACTTTTAATATCAATTGTAAACCTTGCTTCTTGCATTAAATGCCCTCGTTCAACTAATTGAAGATTCTGGATTGCAGCTATTATCAAAGGATTTACAATGTTATTTACCCTTTGTGGAAAATTTTACCACAAAGATGTTTTTGAAGTTTGTGCAATGTATATTTAACTTGCCGTTTTAGGCTGCAAATTGCAGTGTAATTAGCTGTTTTGAAATTTTTAATTTGGAAAGACTTCTTTTTTTAAGAAAAACCATGCATTGCAGAAGTGTAAATCACTTGAAGAGCGAAAAACCCAATTTCTGCATGTTTGTGTAACACGGGTTTGTTTTGAAAGAGGTAAGTCCAGTAGATTTACACCTGATTACTCTTTCACTATGATTTGTGCATAATCTATACGCACAAACAACATAATATATAGATTCGCCGTTTATTTGCTTTGAAAAGCATTACAGGCCCAGTTTCAACCTCTCAAGTAAAAATGTATTGTATTTTAAAATGATTTTCTTGGTTTAAATGTACATCCTTTACATTATTTCAGTTAACGTGCCTAGTCTTATTCAAGTTAGCAAGTTATTTGAAGTCAGTTAAATGTCACTGCATTCACCCGTGAGATTAAGGGTTAAGATCCATAATTCGGCCTATATTTGGATATATCCCCCTATAATATTTTGATCATCAAGAAGTGTCCATGCTGGTGCTTTCTTGTGTCTCAGGGAGAGCCTTTCGGTGTTGTCCCTTGCTATGGTGTCCCATTCTGTTCCTTTTGGTGCCAACCGGTACACCAGAAGGAGTCTGTCGGTGCTATCCTGTGCACGGTGTGCTGCCTGTACATTACGGTGCCTTCCTGTGTTTAGTGCGACCCGGATTGGTCCGAAGTTTTCGAAGTGGCAGCCAAGTGCGGGTGATACGATTCGATATTTTGAAGAGGTAGTATCCAAAATACATGTGCGATTGGGGTTAAGGGAAGGTTAATTTGTCGAATATATGTAATGTGCAATATATATTGGGACTTTTCCAGAGTGAGCATAACCTGAAAAGGTAAATACGCCGCAATACAAACATCAGGGTGCGTTTTCTGTATCAGACGTAGAAGTCTCCCTGGGGCCATAAATTTTAGTAGGACCAGCCAAGACCCCCTGGTGTGTGAAAGCTGGAGCTTGGGCGAGAAGGATGCCCCGATAGTGGATACAGGTCCGAAAGTTCTGGCTAGGGTTTTTTTTTTTTTTTTTTTTTTTTTTTTTTAATGAGTGATAACCATATGAGCCTCCAGATTAGTTAACTGTAACTATTGGGCAATCCAGTTGCAATAAATGTCTGTAACGAGTAAGATTTTCCTACTTTTGTACTAATTGTAGGATGTGGGAATAATTGTAGGATTTTGTAGGAAATGGGTGAAAATGCTCAAAAGTCAAATTTGTAGGATTTTTGTCTCTAATTCATTAAAAAAAATGTATGTTAATTTGAGCATTTTTACATGCTTTTGGAGTTTCTGTAGCTCTGACAACACTCAACAGGGCAAAGAAAACTCACAAATGGCAATTTATCTTAACAAGGAATGCTTCAGTTAAATTTTTGATATGTCATAAAAGCTTTAAAATTGGCTAAAATACTCCAGTTTTTTTTTGTTTTTTGTTTTTTGTGGGTGTTGGCATCAAAGATACAACATTCGCAATGCTGTGACACCTAACCCAGAAAAGTAGGATTTTTTTGGCAATCATTGTTACAAACACTGAATATGTTTATAACACAATAATACCGTCTGGCCCAGATGAGCGCTCTGTGGCAGTGCTCTTCGTCTCGTATTGTCTCTTAACCTCCAGCATGGTCTGCTTGTGTCCAGCAGCGACCAGAGTGTCACTTATGGTGACCAACGTTCGTCCCTAACAAGCCATGTCAAGCGACAGAGAGGTACTTCCACGTGCCAGCGCTGGTCCCTGAGAATGCAAGTTGATTGTCTAGTTGTAGAGCTCTTCTTAGGTTCGTCAACCGTCACGACAATGGTGCACTGAACCTAAAAATTGTCCCGTAGCTCGCCTACCAGTCAATGGAAACTTTCTGGACAAGTAACTTGAATGGTTGTACTATCTATAAAAAATGTATAATCGTCTGTGCATTTGTCTCGACTGGGAGCAGTGTGAGCGCAGCAACTAATGTTTATAAAACAACTCAGGTGGCGAGCCCATAAGCAGTATTATATTTCGATATGAATCCCATTAACCAAATTATACATATACTGACAAAAGATTGTTAGTTTCATTGCTAACATGTACACCTTTTGAGCACCCAAGGCCTACAGAACTGTTGCAGTATGTTTGCCCCCTTTGCCCAAGTTAGCACATCTTGGTTTACAAATTACAGCAATCAGTGTTATAAATCACACGGTGATACGCAGCCTGTATATTCACTTTTACGAGTAACAAATATTTTTATACCTATTTTCTGTGTTCTACAGTCTCTGAACAAGTCATGCACGAAATGAACGTCTTTCCTTCTTGAGAGGTTGTCAGACAAAGTAACCCCTCACCTTCTGTCTGATGTATAGCACTCAATCATAGGAGAGGTCACAATTAGCAATTGTATGTGAATTTTGGCTGAATATACAACCCAATACATAACATTCTTGTGGGCTAGAGGTGTGTATTCCCATTAGATTCTATGTTTAAGTAACATCCAATTCATCGAATAGTGTTGCATCAAAAGTTACCAGATTTAGATGAGTATTTTAAATATTTACAACCATTTACCGCAAGAAATTTGGTGTTTTTAGATAGAGTGGTTTTAAAGTTACATAGGTGAAAATTACAATGGAAACTATTGGAAATGCACATACCTAGCCCGCATGCCAGCAGAGCCCTCTACTGAGAACCCACGTGAACCAGCTGATCTTGACCTTACCTATTTTTTCGTTCCCTCGCAATATTATTGCGTGCGAACAAAAAAAAAAAAAGAAGAAGAAGAAGAAGAAGAAAATCCTACAAAAAACAGGTACCTCTGGAGCCCCAGACGGGACATAGAAGATATTTTGTTATTTGGTTCCCTCGACATATTATTTCGTTACCTGGAAATAATTATTTCGCTCCATTGCAATATTATTTCTTTCCCTCCCAATTATTATTTCTTTCCCTTGCAATAATATGTGGTGCCATAGCAATATTATTTGTTCCCTGGCAATAATATCATTGCCTCGAAATAATTATTTCGTTTCCTCGCAATATTTTTTTACAGGGAACGATATAATTGCGAGGCAGCGATATATTATCGACGACGGTCAACAGCAAGGGATCGTGCATGGTCATGGTATTCCAGCTTTATAGTAAGGCTGAGCTCAGTTAATTATGTGTGATAGGTAAATGATGGAATAAAAAAATCGAACATGCATACACAAGACAACTATACAAAACGGGAAAGTTAAAAGATCGAAGATGAAACTATAAACTTCAAAATATCCCTGTTTTAAATTGAGGCACTTCCACATAAGTGTTAACCCCCCCCTCTCTCTCTCACACACACGATTAAAAAACGATGTTTAATGGAACAAGCAGGTGATAATTGGACTAGAATTTATCACTTTGACATCTTTATATTTTCGACTTCCCTGACGCAAGCAGTGGTATAGGCCTTTATCATTATCAAAATTAGCCTGTGAAAGTGATATCACAAATAAGTGACTAAATGGTCTCAAAATCAGAATGTTGTTTTCGACAGCAGCCTCTTGATTGCTTAAAACCCTGAAAACTTTTTGTTTGTTCTTTTGTTTGTTTTTCCAAATATCTTTGTCTAAGACATGGAAGTGAAACATGCCCTACGAATGCAGGTTTCTGGAAAATCGTTACTTATATTGTGTTGTACAAATCCATTGTTCTCGAGCGCGGACGTAAAAATCGACACACATCTGTATGAAATGTACCTGTGTGTGTGCGTGTTCTGCTGCAATTTATTGCCGATTAAATGTTTTTTTTAAGATAAAAGTTTTTTTTTTTTTGGGGGGGGGGAGGGGTGTCACATGCACAAATACAATATGCCGTTACTATTAAAATCACATTATTCACAACCACTGTTTTTTCATCTTTTTGTATGGAACTTGCATGTAACCCTACTGCACTCGACACTATTTTATATAAGCAGCACAAGCCGAACGCTGCGTCCGGTAATGCTGTGTGCTTATTCAGGGTCGGGCGGAAGATAAGTGCTGCGTTACTGAGCCAGTGACCCTGGCTAAAGAATAAATAAATCAAACCAAATCAAATCACCAGCTTTTGCAATTTTAGGCCATCTTTCGGCCAACGCAATTACATTCCAATTTATCGTTTTAACATTTGATAAAAATGAAAATATTCTGACTTGAAGAAAGCACAAGCCACAAGCAACATGGAGACGTATGGCCGTCATATTCCACTGCACGACACGCTGACCGGTTGTTGTTGGACTGCATGGCCAAACTCGACACCTGTCAACACCAAGCACTCTGTATCCGCATCTTCCTACAAGATGCAAAGCAGTATCAAATTTGAATTAGACTTGTACTGTCACACCAACATGGCCAGTCTTGTAATAGGCGACACGACCGCAAGCCGGCTGCGTTGTCAAGTGTTTTCCGGGGGCAACTTTAGACCGCATTGACTGGTTGCCCACGACAAGATTCCCTTACCAGGCTACGCGTCGGGACAAACAACAGCTGGAGCGTAACCTCAACATTTGATGCAAGTAACTCTTGCGAGGTCCATGATCGTCGCTTCCGAGATGGCTATTCTGGTTGGACTGATCGGAGAATTGCACACTAAGACTGCAAAAATATATCTCCAGTATTCTACCGCAGCCCAGGGAAGCTCCGAAGAGTGATTTGTTTTTAAGAGTGTGAACATACAGTTAAAAAAGTTGGATGGCGCATAGTTTGTGAAACTTTCTGGGCAAAGGTTAGAGGCACGGCCACAAAAGAATAGAACTTTACAGCCAGTAGTAGAGCAGCAAGGTCGCAAAAAGAGTGTCAGATTTCGAGTAGGTGAGGCCAGCAAATTAACAGCTGTCATCATATATGGAATTAAACCTTAGGGTCTGGAGATCATGAATGACATGTTTAAATGTTGGTGCGTTTCACACAGGAAGCTATTTCCTAAGATGATTACCAATATAATATTTGTTGACATAAAGTCAGAAAAAACGGTGGCAGGATAGCGAATTTGGCATCTTTTAATGCGAATTTGGACGAAACGAAACTAATAAATATTATTAAAAGTCCAATTTGAGGACACATTTTACGATTCAAGATTATGATTGGTAAAATTATCTTTTTAATCCCCCAAAATGGTCAAGAAAATGCCTATGGTCATATTTTTTATTCGTACCAAACATATATTTGGGAAAATCAGCGTTGCCTTATATAAAATTAATCTCTAGGATCTGGAGATTCTGGACCCACATGATAACTTTTTCTAAAGTTAGTGCGTTTTACAAAAGAAGCCATTTGAAAGATGGCTTTGTGTAAAGCAATAATTGGCATAAATGAAAAAATGATAGGTCGAAGGACATCGGTGATTAACATTGGCAAAATGATAACACTGAGATGTCATAATGCGTGATATTAATCATTCAAATCATGAGCCACGTGATCATATGTTTCAATCTTGCTTCATGTCCCACAGGAAGCCATTTCAAAATTGCATTCCAAATACCTATTAAGTGGCATAAAGTCAAAAGGAAGGGTCGCAAGAGAACAAACAATTGGTTCACACATTCCTGCGAAATATGAATCCAAGATGATTCAAGATGATTCATTTGGAAGTTGGCTAGGTGATATTTTTATGATTCGAAATTTGTCTATTTTATATATATGTCAAATAATTTGTTTTGCAGAATACCAGAAATTAAAATATATATATTATGAAACATACCTTTAGGGTTTGGAATTTCCGAAATGATGTGATGACAGGGTTTTTTTTTTTTTTTTTTTACAAAAGAAGCCATTTGCAAGATTGAGGCCAATACGCTTATAACTGAAGTTAGTAAAAAAAGAACGGTCACAGGATAGCACTTTTGAACAATATAAAATTGTAATGCCTGTCCAATAATTTGGTCTAGAACACTTTTGTATTCGTATCTGTATTCATGTCAAACATTTTATTGGAGTATGACAATGATTAAAAAACAACACTGAGCTGCAAAAACAGCATAATTGTGGAAATGATGTACCATGCTGCACGTTCAGGTCTATTACACGGGCGACAAGAAGGCATTGGCATACCTCCTTGGCCCTCATTCCATGCGTCTGTTTATGTCACTTTGCCATGTCCTGTTTCAAAGGTATCATTCAATCCTATCATCATGTCCAATCCATCAGATCTCCAAACAATGTATACAACTGTGATGCGCCTGAAAGAATCGATGAACATGCTTGAGCAGACACATGTTCCTGTTTTCTTTGATATGGGCTTGTTGATGAAGGCACTTGAAATCACATTGGCGTACCCCCATGAGTTGGCTGGTGTAATTCCCTGTGAGGGTGGTATGCACTTTCATATGTCTGTTATCTCTATCTTTATGGTGATGCTGGACTGAGGCAGCTGTTGCATGACTCAGGTGTTTTTGCTGCTGGTAGTGTGCACAGGATTCTGGCAGGAAAGGACTTTGACAGGGCTCTCTATGCCCTAAAGTTGGTTGATGAGGCATTGAACTAGCGATTACTCTGCCAATTCAAAATGGGGTGTGAGTCAAGGGGCCGTAGAAACCAACCGAAGTTGAATTTTTTACTGCAAGAGCTTGATAATCTATCTCTTATAGTGCAGGCAGGGATTTGTCAGAAGTACAATTGAAAAAGTTGACCACAGATATAGGGGAAACATTGGAACCATTGTTACTCCAGTTTAGGGAATATGGTAGATCCATATCACCTACTTTCAAGTTTTGGGATGACTTTTTGTGTTTAGTTCTATGCCCGATAAAGGTATTCATCAGTTCCACCAGGCGTGCATCTTGGGATGTGTATGAAGCGTCAAAAGCACGACTTCTCACACTATTGTTTGTAACCAATCGAGCAAACTATTCAAAGTATATGCCAGTCCTGTTACTACAAAAACAGCGACTACCAACTGAGGTACTGAACTCATTCAGAGATGGGCATTTTGTTGCTAAGCTGTCACAGGTAAAGTTAATCTCTGTATGGATGGACTATATTATTCAAGCAACTAAAAACAAAGCACTGAAGGGATCAGGTGGAATAATTGGACCGACTCTGAAAGGCCCAGCTCTGCTCAGATGGTTTCTTGGTAGGCCAATCACAGCACAATTTTCACAAAAAATTCTAGATCTTGTTGTTAAGAGCAAAGACAAAGGCCCTAACTACTACTTGGTCCCATAGTGGCTGCAGCAAAACGTTGGTCTCTTGATGTCCAAAGACTGAGTAAAATGTATCAGGAGTCCTATATTGACCAATTTGTCGTATTAGATCCACCAGTGCAGTTAGTAAATGTTGCCATAGGAGCAGCTGCGACCCCTGAAGTTGTAAGTTGTCTTGTGAATGCTTCGGAAAAGGGCTCTGCCATGGCAGAGAAGTTTGTAGATGAACGTGTAGTTGGCCAGAGCACCGACAGGAAGAAAAGCTTCAGTTAATTCTAGGAAGAAGGTACTCCTGAAACGTATGTTGCCATATGACAATGCACCGGTGCCACTGAGTCTGTTCACCGAGGATGGGATCATGCACTCTTGTGTCAAATCAGATTTCATGCACAGACTTGAAGAACTGGTACCAGACAACAAGATCCACAATGTAGGTCTTTGTGATACCCTTATTTTTGATGGCCATGCTTCGATTCAAAGACTTGACCACCCAACCTGTCAATCAAAGATAGTTTTCCATGAAATGGCTGCACGGTTTCTACGATATATAATGTGTGCAGGTAAGGGGATGAACTCAACAGGAATCCATGTCGTATTTGACAGGTACTTTGACACAAGCATCAAAATACAGACCAGACTTAAACGAGGACATTGTGATGAAGGCATAGTCTATCACATTCAGCCAGAAGTTGCCATTCCTCCAAATTGGAGACACTTTCTGGCAAATGGTAAAAACAAAGTAAATCTGGCTTCGTTTTATACAGAGTTAATGATTACCAAGGCATGTACTTTGTTGTGCGATGGGCAGTTACTGTATGTCAGTGGTGGAAATGGGGACACCAAAATTCAGATTAGTAAGGCCGGCAATGAGAGTGTAGAAGCTTTGAAGTCCACGAGGATGCTGATACGCGAATTATTGCACATACCAAAGCTGCAGTACTAGGTGGGGCAATTCACATTGTTATAAGCATCCCTCACACAGATGTGCTTGTATTGCCTTTGCATCACCGCTCTGCTATTGGCGCTAAGGAAATATTCCTGCTTACGGGTAAGGAAGGCAAACACTCAGACCTTACTCGCTGTATTCCTGTCCATGTAATTTTTGATAGACTTGAGAAGAAGCAGGTAAACATACTCCTGTCTGTCTATTGCTTAACAGGCTGTGACACCGTCAGTTCATTCTGGGGACATGGAAAAAAGCAGCATTCAGGGTGATGATGCAGAAAGCAGGCAAGTTGCAAGAACTGGCAGACCTGGGCAAACACGATACATTGCAAAAGGCAGAAAAGGTGGCAGCTACAAAATATGTGGGTAATCTGTATGGCAAAGTGGAGTGTCAGTCTCTTAATGCCCTCAGATATGAAAAAGCAGGTAGCAAAAGTGTCCCTGCAAAGAAGCTCCCACCGACAGAGAATAACTTTGAGCTACACCTGGTCTGCTGTATGTACCAAATGAAGATATGATATGAAGCCATCATACCAATGCAGGAATGCTTTGAGCCCACAGATTTTGGATATGAGGAGATGACAGATGGGACACGTGTATCCCCAGAACGTATTAGCCAGTCACATGCACCACCAGAACTGATAAATGATTTGGCATGCGATTGTAAACCCATTTTGTGTGGGTCAGAGTGCAGTTGTCTTGTAAATGAACAGCCATGTATAGCAGCGTGCAATAGTGATCCGTGTGATTCTTCTGTGTGCTAATCCATTCACACTTGAATCACAGTCCATTAGTGACTTCGATGATTAGCAAGATGTCTCTTAAGATCATGGTCATTCCAAATTTACCATAAACTGAACCACAAAAGCACACATCATCCCAAAATGGCTTCATTTTTAGCAAATGTATACATTGTGTTCTGAAGGTCAGCATCTAAAATCTAACCAAAATGCTGAACTATATATGTATGAATGAAACAAGATTTTTATCAAAGTTCAGTGATGCTTTCCTTCATGTCATATTCTGGTGATCGTGATCATTTTGATGATGTTGATAGCTATTTGATGCAGGTTTTCCTTCATCAAACTGGATTTTGACATTGGTTTTTTGATGGCTCACGGTTTTTGATCATGGGTGGTTCTTGTTTATGCGCAACTTAGGCACAGTGTCTGTTACATCAACAAATTAAAGTCCGTCATCTTGAAACATTCTATTTCTGTTTCTTTCACAATAATGAGACTATAACTATCAATCTCATCCATCCCCAAAACGTGGGATTTGATGCCTTTTTTATCTTCCTGTGTCGCATACTGTTGGAGATATTGCATTTTTTGTCTAGGATATCCACCATCTTAGAAAATGGCTTCTGGCGCTGTTCATCAGCCGGATTCATGTTCCTGACATCAAAATGAACAATTCTAGGTGTGATGACAACTGTTAATTTTCCAGCCCCGGTGTCCCCCCCCCATGTCCCCTTTTTGCTGCTCGACTACAGGACAAGCTCCACCTGAACAGAGGCGTCAAGTATCAGTTGTCAGACGCTTTTCGGCAACACCTGCACTTCTAGAGGCCCTTCTCCCACATCATAATATCCTAAAGCCCTTCTCAGGGCCACCCATTTATCCCAAAAGAGGGTCAGGTGCCTTGGTATAATAGCCGCTATTGAAGAAATGATAACAAATAGTTGAATAAAATAGTAACACAAAAGAAAAGAAATAAAGATGAAGAAATCAAGGTACTCTATATCAAGGTGTGTGTAGAAATCCATATACACACATATCCATGCATCAATACACGTGGTATGTTGACGCCCTTTCAAAACAATTCACATATCGTGTGAGTACTGATGGATGAATAGCTGTGTGTGTATGTACAATTTTCTATAATTTTTTAAATCTATCATTTTTTCCCCTTTGGTGGCCTACGTATGTATGTATACATACACAAGACGGAATTTATCACACAGTGGTTTAATGTCATGATATTATAGCATAATCATCTGTGGTCTTTTCACAAAAGAGAATGAAAAATAATGTAACTATACACAGAAATATAAAAGGCTGGATGAGATAAGGACACACCATGAAAAACAGTAGGTTTTTTGTGGGAGCAATTTTTAAATGCATTTTAGAGTGGTTTCAAATTTTGCTGATACACGAAAACCCACGCCTATGGTAGGGTATTAATTACCATAACAGATATGCTCTCACTGGAAACAATCTTGGTTTATATTGCCTTGCCCATTCTCTCTCAAACAATTTTATTGGCTTTGTTAAATGACATACGTTAGGTCAGCAGTGACTTCTACAAATCGCCTTACAACATATATCATCTTCAGAGAAGGTACCATAAAATATGTATTTTTGAAAAGAAAACAAACTGGAGTTTTGTTTTTAGCCTTAAAGCCCATCGAAGTGATTTAGTCTCGAAGCAAGTACACAGGCATTATGAGAATATTTTTCAATGTTTTGTCAAGTATTTTACTCAATATTTTGGTTTTGGGAACTGTTTCGCTTGTATCACTGCCTGCAATGGTCATGTATAGTAACCAAATGGGATGCAATGATTTTTAAACTATATCATAATGTATGAAAGGTGAATATTAAGACAAAATGATGCCAAAAAATAAAATTGATTAGCAAAATAGGCAACTCTAAAATCTCTTTAAATTATTGAAGCCAAATTTTCCAACAATCTCTGGATATTTACAGCAAAATTTGTAGAAATATTTTATCAAAAGTATATGTTTGAATCCTTTTGACTCAAGATTTGTTGTAAATAAATTTGGTTCTGGATGCAAAATCCGACTAAATATCAAATTTTGTGACAAATCTTTATCATATCCAATAGTTTCTGAAATATTAATGTCAAGGAAAGGATAATTAACTACTTCAAAGTTAAATTCATTAATTTTGTGATAGACTTTAATGCAACACCTGTCATTTGAGACCCGATTACCCAAGTCCAGAAGCATGTCGCTGAAATAATCTGAATTGTTGCCTACATAGACAGACAGACAGACAGACAGACAGACAGACAGAGAGAGAGAGAGAGAGAGAGAAAGAGAGAGAGAGAGAGAGAGAGAGCACACTAATGTCTGCTAGCAAATTTTGCATGGCCAATGACGCCATCATAACAATGCTGATGAACATTCGGTTCCTGCCCAAGGGGTTGGTATCATTATCTGAACACATTGATATATGGTCTGCAATGAGTCTCTTTCAGGAAAATGGATCACAACTGGAGCATTGTATTTATTTCCAAGTGGAATAATTTCTCCAATGGGCAGCACTACTGTACTTCCTTTTCCCTATGTCAAATTGGGTATTGAGAAATTTGGCGCTGTTGAAATAATTCCAAAACGCGGCAGAAGACATTTAACCACCAGACAGTTTTGGCCGGTTTATGGGCAAAGGGTAAAACTGACTACATTTTCTTCTCCCAACAGCCTCGATCTCCACTCAACATGGCAACTTTCTGCCACCAATCAAGGGTGAATATCAATGGACATATTTATCTCTTTATCTTCTTACTCTGACTGTCCAGGCCTGAAGACGTCAACTGGTAATTGCCTACTTGCCTCATACCAAAACTGCATTGAAGACATTTCTGTAGACAAAGAGAAAGCGGATGACTGTCTCTGCTTTGCTTTTTCATCTTTCAAATGAGTTCTGGCGCGACTAATGCGGCATCCGGCAAACAGGCATCATGGAGTGTGTCGCAACAGTGTTGCGGCCATTGCTGTAATGAGACCCTAAAGCGATAGGGGTTAGCAACATTGCAGCAATATTGCCGGCTGTACAGCGATACATTAATTGGTACACTGCGGCAATGCCATTTTTATTCATTTAAATTACGTCTGCTGCGATATCGCAGAAAAATGGCCCTGCTGTGATGACGATTGCTGCATGTGGAAATAGCGCAGGAACAGAATCAGCATTGCCGCAATGGTGTGGCTATGTTTTAACATACTTTAATGGGGTGGGTGGGCGAAGGCTGCAGCACAGTTTTGGCAGTTTAGTCAAAATTTGAATTATGACTTGGTCCATTCCTTACATATATGCTAAGTATATGCATAAATAAAATACCAAGTTGTTCGCAGTCAGAAATGTTTGATTCTGGAGTGTGTGGATAAGTGGTTAGTCTGTGCTTAGCAGACAAATCATTTCAAATGTACACATAATATGTCTCAAAATGTTTGCATGGACATGCAAGTATACGTATTAGGCAGTAATACATTCTTCCTGAGCCATGTTTATCATCATGCTGTGTATGAAGCTTAAATGTATTCTCCATATATACTCCTTCCATGGTGCGAACATGCTTGCAGATAATTTCAGAAAACAAAATGGAGTTGATAGTACTACTCCCCTTGGCCTCGCTTGATTGGCCTCTGTCAAAATTTTGAGCAAAGCATATGCTTTATAAAGCTCATTGTGGGAGAGGATGGGGACAGATACTCGGCCAAACATGGGGTCAGTACACACAAAGATACAAAGGTAACTGTGGAAGTACATACAGTGCCGGGAGAGAGTCTTGCTCCAAAACTCGGGGGGGGGGGGGGGCACCAGTAGAGCTACTTGCAGATACTACTTTTTAAAGTGTAATAAACATTATAATTCTGACACAGTGTTCCCTGCAGGAGTCCCTTGTACAAGTTGTACCTGAGGAGGACCACGCGAAGGGACCACCAGGGGAGACGGTGCAAAACTTTCTGGCGGCATTGTATTGCATCTTGTCTTGGGCTTCCCTTTGAACTTGAGGTGGATCAAAATCGAGTTGCATAAATAATTGTTTTAAGTGTATATCGCAGCTTGTGGTGACACATTGCAGCATCTTGCTCTGTTGCAGCAACACTGCTGCATTGTCACTGCTAATGGCAAGAAGCAGTGTAGAAAGCCGCGACATGTTCTTGCGACAGACTTCCTATTGCTGCAATGTTCATGCAACAATGCTGCAACATTGCCGCCACAATATGTTTGTATGGGGAATGCCCATGACATAAATAAGAACGCTACAAGCTGTTGTGTAACATTTATTAGATGCACAGTGGTCAACAACGTAGGGGGAATTTAACATGGGGTATCACTCATAAGTTTGAAAATACTCCAAATTTAAAATACCAATGATTAACAACATTAAAATTATATAATCTTTATTAACATTAACTGGATGATTAATGGTCAATATCATTATGTGGACATAACAGACACAATTGAAATGGACATAACGGCTATGTCAAAATTATCATTCAGAAACAAAATCTGTAAGCCAAATCAGCATCTCAGGTGAGCATGCTTAGTAAGCTGTGTCCGAAAAACAGGTAACAGGTCAACAAGTAAAACTTTCTCTCATTTAACATACAAATGTACAGTGGCCAAACTTGAAACCAAAAACAGGTCACAGGTCAACAAGTAAAATTTTCTCTCACTAAACATACAAATGTACAGTGGCCAAACTTGAAACTATGCGAAGAACTGTTCTGTGTGAGGGCTTGGATAACTGTGAATTCACCTGTGGTTTTATTATCAATAAGTTACATAGCTTCAGTTATTCCTGAAAATTGTCAGGGAATGTGATAAAAAGGATGATTTTTTTGCGGTTATCTGGGTAACTTAGCAAGTTGAACTGGGGAAAGTCGCTTCCTGGATTGAATAACCACCCACTGAAATCTGCCTGTAGCAAGCTGTACCTAGATAGTGACTTGGCTCACTGGACTTTATTTGCCAGGTCTTGCTTTTGTCATGAAGATGTAGTGGTGGCTGTTTGATGCCTTGAGCTGCAAAATGCTTGTGCTACAGCAATATTCATATCGTGGTGCCGTCTGGTGGCTCTAGGCTTGTCCTATCAGTGGCCCGTGCATCTTAAGATATTTATTACTGTGGTTCTCCATGCAGTGGGATAAGTGAGAATCGTAAGAGCGTCCAGCCTTTATCGTACACAGCATCTCTATTCTACAGCTCCTGTCGCATGATTCACCCTGGGGCTCAGACTTGTAATAGTACCTGTCCAGAAGACAAAACATTCTACAGTATTACCCAAGGTTCCTTGGTTTATCCCATCTCCCTTGAAGGCCAGTCAACAGGTTTCCTTGAGGCAGGTCAGGACATACCTTCTGACCCTGTCCTAATGAAACCTGTTGACCTAGAGAACGCTATTTTGACAGGGCTCAGACAAATTTGTTTTTATCATAACTAAGATAAATTCAGAATCATTAAAGCAGACGACATTTTACCCCCGGGTTAGTTCTGGGCAGTTTAGGAAAGATGTGGTTAGGATTGAGCAGATAGCTTTTTGTGGCACAAAATGGCCAAGAGTATCCAACTAATGTCAATGAAGCACGACATGCTATTCTTGTATGCTCTTGAATTCTTACTCAAAATGATTCTCAGGGCTAAATATCAATGAAAAAATCATATAAACATTGATGCAAACGTGCACTTGCTTGACATCTGGTCGGTTTCAGAGAAGAGGGATTATATCTATGAAAAATATTAACCATGTATTTTCGTTAAAGTGGGGAACTTGATGCTGATTGCTTGAATGAATACTTCCCAATTAATATCAATTTACACGGGGGGGGGGGGGTTCCTTCAATGGCCAAGGGTGGAAATTAATAATAGCCACTGCGGGAACAATAAAAAGGCCTCGAGCTGACGTGGGCTGACAATTACAGGTGCATTTGGTTTATTAATTTTTCTCAAGAAAGCAGGCTCTTACCAATACTAGCTGGTAATCTGACTACCTAAAAGGAAAAAATCCTTTCAGGAATGCGATGTGTTTAAAGCAACCCATTTAATCCAAAGAGATTTTTCTGTTCCGTGAATATACATAATTTTTTTTCGAGGTTTTTGGTCAATAGTATGAAATCACATCTGTCATGAACAAATTGACTCTTTGGTTCTCTATTTTTGGGGACAATTTTGGGCGGTACATTTGTTTTGTCATCAGACACCGAAGAAGCATGAAATAGGTTGGTTCTTTGAGTGTCATTCCTGAAAGGTGACCAAAGCCTGCTAAGGAATTACACCACCTCACCAATCATACGATGTTCTTAGTCGAGTCTGTCATGGACAAGTTTCTGTGTGAGATGAGACCTAAAAGGTACATACCTGTAATAAAGGTCAAACAGTGTTTGGTTTGTAGCCATCTGCTGTATAAGGTTGTCCCAGTCCTTGGGTAAAAGTGACGACATCCCATACGCCTCCTATAGAACAAGCAAGGAAGGAGAACACATAGTACCATTTAGTCACTTATCAGTCCCTTTGGTATCATATCACTTCTTAGCACCCACGGTATCATATACTCAGGAGGAAAAGTAAGTGGCCCCATTGGTTTAACATGGGGTGCTAATAATATGAACGTCTGTAGCAAATATAATGCATAATTATACAGTTGCATAAAACGGCCATGAAAGCTAAATTCACGGTCCAACACAGAGTAAGAAAAAGCCTGAAATTGAATTGAGGCCGGGATAAAACACAAAGATGGTCACGGAGTGCATCCAGTATTGAGGTGCACAAGGGGTTTGAATGGCCTGCTGCAAGCACAGGAGACATCAGTGACAGTCAACATGTCTCGACGTGGGGTCACTGGCAACAGACCTCTGATTTTGAGAGAGGAAGGATTGTTGGTATGCAAATTTTCAAACACCCTCCAAAATATGTCCAATATAAAACAAGTGGGACCAATCACTTTTTTCTGCATGGTATATTATTAGTTATTAACACCCGGGGTATATTATCACTGATCATCCCAGAAGATCCTGATACTTATCAGCGCAAAGTGTCATTTTATCGCTTATTAGCCCAGAGTATCATACGATCGATTATTAACCAAACGTATCATATTATAACTTAATACCACCCAAAGTATCATATTTTTACATATTATTACCATTGGTATCATTTTTATTACTTGTTAGCACCCAGAGTATCGTATTTGCATGTATTAGCATCCAAAGTATCATATTATTTCATATTAGCACACAGAATATCGTACTATCACTTATTAGCACACAGAGTACCATATTATTGCTTATTGACACCCAGAGCACCATATTATCACTTATTAGCCAAGATATCATCACTCTATCACACCCGAGATACCATATCACTCTTCCATACCCAAGATACTATCACCACTCTTTCATACCCAAGATACTATTATCATTCTGTCACACCCAAGATACTAATATCACTGTTTCATACTCAAGATACTACTATCACTCTTTTATACCCAGGATACTATTATCACTCTGTCACACCCATGACACTATTATCACTCTTTTATACCCAAGATACTACTATCACTCTTTTATACCCAAGATACTATTATCACTCTTTTATACCCAAGATACTATTATCACTCTGTCACACCCAAGATACTATTATCACTCTTTTATACCCAAGATACTACTATCACTCTTTTATACCCAAGATACTATTATCACTCTTTTATACCCAAGATACTATTATCACTCTTTTATACGCAAGATACTATAATCACTCTTTTATACCCAAGATACTATTGTCACTCTGTCACACCCAAGATTATATTATCACTCTGTCACACCCAAGATACTATTATCACTCTGTCACCCCCAAGATACTATTATCACTCTTTTATACCCAAGATACTATTGTCGCTCTTTTATACCAAAGATACTATTATCACTCTGTCACACCCAAGATACTATTATCACTCTGTCACCCCCAAGATACTATTATCACTCTTTTATACCAAAGATACTATTATCACTGTCACACCCAAGATACTATTACCAGTCTGATACACCCAAGATACCATTATCACTCTTTTATACCCAAGATACTATTATCACTCTTTCATACCCAAGATACTATAACCACTCTTTTATACCCAAGATACTATTATCACTCTTTCATACCCAATATACTATTATCAGTCTGACACACCCAAGACACCATTATCACTCTTTTATACCCAAGATACTATTATCACTCTTTCATACCCAAGATACTACAACCACTCTTTTATACCCAAGATACTATTATCACTTTGTCACACTCAAGATACTATTATCACTCTTTTATACCCAAGATACTTTTATCACTCTCTTATACCCAGTATACTATTATGACTCTTTTATACCCAAGATACTATTATCACTCTTTTATACCACTCATTCGTGCCAAGAGATTTCAGGCCTCCTGGTAGACCCTATGGACGTATATGAATACATAAAAATCTGTTTTGAACAATCATAGCTATTATTATTTTACAATTACATAAAAACCTCATTTTTGCTGCAAAAATTAAAATGTTGCAAAACTGTAAATTTACTGGATACCTCTCCAGAGTACACTCTCTCAATTTTTAATTTCTTACAACTTCTCACTTCAGTAAGAAGGCTTCGCCCCCTCCCTAGCCCAATTTTCCCTCAGTTGCTATCATCTCGTCTTAATTACAGTATTTTGGTGTCATTAGATACTTTTTAATCATGCGTATCTGTGCTATGATTGGCCTGTAATATTTTTTGTTTGAATTTTTAAGGTTTTCTGAACGTTACACTTATTTTAAAATACCCAAGACAGCTTATAAAGTCTTCATTTGATTGCCTGGTACTTTCATGTAGTGAAACCTCATCATAACAACACTAAGATATCTGTCATTTTCACTTAACAGGATGAGTTTTAAACGATTTAAATTCAAATTTGTTTATTTGACTCATTTATCGACATGTACAGATGTCTGACACATTGTGCGGCAAACAGAATCCAGTTATATCCAGTGATATAAGTACAGCACAGGATAGCAATAGAATACAGATGTGCATTGAGGCCAGTGAAATCATCTCTTAATCTATTAACAAAAATGTTTCGTTCAAG
This sequence comes from Hermodice carunculata, assembly GCA_964020975.1. Lineage (NCBI taxonomy): Eukaryota > Metazoa > Annelida > Polychaeta > Eunicida > Amphinomidae > Hermodice > Hermodice carunculata. The sequence goes on from OZ026623.1 coordinate 25,201,072, forward strand.
GGGCACATGACTTTGGTGGCCGAGCCTGGCGGGGTAGACCCTTTGTTTAACATATATTTTGAAGACGCTAAGAGACCTAGAGTTGCGAACATAAGGTGGAGGATTGTTCACAATTGGCTTAAACATATGCAAAATCCGAAACAGATCTATGGAAAGCGAGGTGCATAACAGTTTTCAATGATAATGATGACACAAAACGGAAGTCGGTTCCACTGTGCCAGATCCAGTACCGTAATCAAATAGCATGACAAAGGTTTCATGATCAGTGATTATGTTATTCAAATAAGTACATGTCAGGCAAGTATCCTATGCCTGACATGGAACTCAGTTAAACCATTTTTACGAGTATGTGGCATGCCTTAAAATTCCCATTAAGGCATGGAGCCCAGGGAATGTACAATTTAAGTTCAGACTTACTTTTGAATATTATAACAATTTGTTTTGCATACTTAACAACTTAGACTATTTTTGTTATTTTTGTAATTTGTGGGTAATAAGGAAGTGGTTCTAAGAGGGCAGGGGATGTTTAAAGAACAGGTGTGCTTGAAGGGAAAGGGGGGTTAAAGGGAAGGGGAGCTTAAAGGATAGGAGTGATCGAAGGGAAAGTGGGCTTACAGGGAAGGTGTGCTCAAGTGTGCTAACAGTACAATAGGGTTCCAGGCATGCTGTGTATTGGTCACCACTCATCCAAAGAACTGAGCACATGTAAATAATGATAGGTTACCATAAATAATGCACAACAGGGTAGCGTCTATTGTATCATGACACTTTTGTATTTCCGTGAATAAGGTAAAATATTCCTTCTAAATGTACCTTTTGGCTAGGCCACCACAATATACTTCCAGGTGTAATTTTAAACGTATTATTTTTATGATTAATATGGTACAAACTTTAGCAGAGTATTCAGGTGTCCACATTGGTTGATCAGAGCGATTGGCCTCCGTTAAGTTGAGAATGTAGGTTTCGTGATCTAGAACGAGCTGAAAGAAAAATTCATATATTTGTCATAAAAACACGTCTGCAATTTGAAAAAAAAAATGTGTTTTTAAAATGCATTTATAAGCATGATATATTCTATGTTGAATTAGTTATAGACAAACAAACCTTATTGATTAATTTGATGAACACACATAAATACGGCTAGTGTGCTTTGTGTCGTTGTACACATCAGCCAAAGCAGGAGATCATCCTGTCTTAAAAGACGGGTAGTCACTCAGCAAAGTGGTTTCTCAAAAGGGATGCAAGTTGGACCATATTGTTACATAAAATCTCATAATATATTTGTAATCAGTTTGACTGTTACACCATAGTAATAGCTAGCCGGCTTTATTTATTGATTCTTATTCTGATCATACACTGTCAAAATAAGTGCCTTAACTCTTTCAGCGCCTGTCCACGGCGCACCTTGGGCGCATTGCGCTCAAAGCGCGCCAAGGAAAATTCAGTCAAAACTTGGCATTGAAAGACCTAACTCTTTCAGTGCCGATAACGTCTAAAGTCGATCTACTAAAGTGAAACTAGTCTGGGTTATCATTAGGATCTCAGATTCGTATTCCTCGTGATAAGACCTTTCATTCAAGTGTTCGCATGCCTCTAGTTCAAGAGAAAACATCCCAGGTCAACAGCTTTTCTCGGCGCGCATTGCGCCCACTGCGCGCGGAGAAATGCTGTGGACTCAGTGTAAAATTTGGGACTAAAAGAGTTAACACATCGTAGAGCTGTAAAAGGTTAGGGTATACAGACCCTAGAACTGTTGTGGTAGTTTCCATCGACGGTGTATATCCTGTATCCAGGGTTTATGAAGCTGTATGTGGTCACACTAGGACCAATGTATGCCACGCCCAATGGACGAGTGAAGGTGGCGTTGTCATAGAACATCATATAGGAGTCCTTGTGTGTATGGCCGAAAAACTGTGCCACGACTGTGTTTTCATACCTTCAAAACAGATAACATTGATGACATATTAGTATGGGACAATCATACTGTACAACAGACAAGCACTCTTACCCCACTAACTCTTTCTTATTTAAAACTCAACGATGACATATTATTATGGGCCAATCATAATGTACAACTACCTAAAGTAATTGACATTTTGAAACACCCTAATAACTATGTTCCAACCACAGTTTTGTTGATAATTTGCAATTCCCTTTTTCTATCACATTTAAATTATTCTATCTTTACCTGGGGTTACAGATGGGAACACATTTTGCTCTACAGGAGAAAGCTGTGCGTCTTATTCGTTCCGCTAAATTTAATGCCTATACGTATCCACTTTTCAAAAAGCTAAATATCTTATACGTACAAGATATATTTTGGTTGAGGGCAATCAAGTTTTTATTTCAGATATTTTCAAATGAGTTACCTGCCTGCTTTCATGATCATTACAGAATCGATTAATTGCCCTCCCATTCCCACTGCACCAGAAGTAGAGAAAACACCAGCATAGTCACCTAAGAACAATGTATCAGATATTAAGAACAATGTATCAGATATTGTATCCAATTCCTGACTAAAATTCTTTCTCCCTGCATCACCTACAAATTATATACACACTCATGCTCTGGTATATCAAGTTACGTAAAGATGTATTTCATACAACAATATCAAGATATGTGCACTGTGCCACTTTGTTTTGTACGTAACAAATGGAATACACTTTCCTGGATAAATACTGTGTAGGTCAGTACTAATGTATTTTAATTCTAGTACCAGGGTATCATAGTAGGATGTTGTATAATTAGTAGTTTTTCTTTTGAAGTGGTCCCAGTGATAGCGGGCAGATGGTCCTCAGCTGGAATCACCCCCGACATGTGTGCCTAATATATTTATACAAACTTTATCTTTCTGTGTTATCATAACGTGTGTTACCTTGTTATATACTGCTTGTACGCTTTTTGTTATTTGTCAAATAAATGTTTCTGACTCTGTCAACTCGGATCACAGCAACTGTAGTCGAAATTGGCAATAGAAGAGTTAAAGTGGCAGATCAGAGCAAAATTCAGCAATTTATTATAAAAATGGAACTTTCTCTCTTAACAGATAATATTTTGTGAAGGTATATGTAGATACAGTCTTTCTGGGCGGCATTCATCCAGATCGGTGCCCTTCTTGAAACAGCTTGGGTGCTCAACCCTGAAGCGGACTGAAACGAGGTTCAACTTTACGTATGTATTGAGTGAAACCTGAATACGACAACCTGCTCTGCCACAAATATGGGCTTCAATATCTTGAAATTTACAGCGAAATTGGTTTTTAGGAGGACATATGTATTTCATTCATAAACGCTTGCACAAAGGTAATTTTAATTACATGTACATATAATCAATCAATGATAGCAACTCGTCCCTGCAACAGTAAACAGTACGTACGAAGAGGTTTAACTGTACACGGATAATCAATCCAACAATTCATGTCCCTGTATATTAGACACACAGGGAGCAATAAATTTGGGATGATTTATATTATGTACTGAAGCATATATAAATGTTTGTACTTGTATGATGTCTATTTGAATGCCCATTGGTGCACTCGGTCGTGTGTGAACACACTCCTTGACGAAGGGGGAACACGTATGGTAAATGTCAACCACTTTTCACTTCACTTTTCTCCTTCTTAATTCTTGTTATATTGTGAAATTACAGATATGTTGCTTTACCGGAGTTCTGCAGGGCATTTTCAGCCCAGGTGAAACAGTAAGAAATTTACTTGTTCATTATTCTATGATTCATTTTCAACACCCACTTGAGAATTGATATTTTACATTGTCGCTCAGGCCAAATACTTGATACATTGTAACCATCAGACCTCTGTGGGAGACCGCGCCACCCTCTGTCTACATCATGACCAGCCATGGATCACCAGTTTCAATTGGCCACATTGTATAGGCATTGTATATTTGTCAATAAAACCGTATACTTTAATTCTTCTCTACTGGTGCATACATAACTAATCATCATTAACTCCATATTTTACCATGTTCCATTGATACTGTAGCCAAAGCAATAACAGAATCAGAATGTGCCTCATAATATCGAATCTACTAAAATTTCATCGTATCTTACAAAATTTAATTGCTGAGTAAAATGACTGAAAGAGTTAAGGAGTAAGACAGGTGTAAACCTCTTAGAATGTACATAATTATTGGCACATATACATATAACCGCTAAAAGTTACCATTATTTATATATCTTGTTTTTGTGTGACACAATTGTGTGAAATACATTATGTTTCATGCAATTGTATATGCCAATTGCTATCATTGAAGGGGTATAAATGGTTCAACATATTAAAAGACCCAAACACTCAAAAAGAAAAGAAACTTTTTGTGTGATCAAAACTATTCCATAAGTTGATAGTGTAACAGATCAAAGTACTACCCTCTGGTGAGAAACCTCCGTTTCTACCCATTAAATGTACAAAATATATGTCAACTGTATCATAAAGTTGTGGGATATGTACTTGAGAATTCAGAACTCCGACTTGTACCATGTGACTGGGTCATCTTTTTTAATGTTAGAAATAGAGACCCTTACCGACTGTACATGTGGGGAAAGATCGCTGGTTGCTACATGGAAACCAGCAATGACTATTCTGCTCCTGTGTGGTATCACAGTGAAGCAGAAATAACCTAGCAGATATTAATGTGTTTATGAAGTGGACGACAGTGTGGCAGTGCTGTCCTGGTTGGCAACTCGGCAATTCTCTGTATGGCAATACACTTTGCCAGAGGAATAAAATCAATAACTGACCAAAGATACACCAACTTCCAACTGATCAGGCTGCAAAAACAGTACGCTGGTCTTGACTGGATATGTACTAGTGTACTACCACGGATCAAAGTACAGGCTACAGTATATATGTATATATATACTGCAAGAGACAGCTGATCACGTACTACTTGATGGCTGTGAAGAAGGAATCCACTGCACTGCTAAGGCTCTGATATAAACTGGCAAACACACGTAAGTGGTGATTAACCTTCAGATTCCAAAGAGGTAAGAATATAGATTACAAAGTATGTCTAGATCAAATGTCAATGGATTAGAAATGGACATGCAGACTTCCAGCCAGATAAAAACGCCATTGAATGCATACAGAGCTGCATGATATCAAACATATTTAAAAGAAACTTTGTTTTTTTGTCCTGAGCTGTTGAGTGTTTCCAATGGAGCCAATATGTGAGGAGGCTGGTGCTGAGCTTGTCACCTACTTTTCTGTGCAGGGCAAAAGTGGAGAATCTGATGTGTCGCAAAGCAATGCCTTTATATCAGGCATTGCCATCAGCTCCACCAACGAGTACATCATAGTAGACCGTTACAATGCCTGTGCCAGAATTTTCTCTTGTACAGGGCAACTTCAGCGGGAATTTGGTTTGGGTGATCTGAAGTCACCATGGGATGTGTTCTGTTCTGGCAGCGGAAAAATCGCAATAAGTGACACTGAAGATTCGAGTATTAAGGTATTTTCCAAAGCCGGGAAGTTCTTGAAAACCTCAGAGTTTGGAGTACACTTACAAGAACCCTATGGCATAGCAATTGATTACCTTAAGGGAGAAATCATTGTTGGTGACAAGGGTCTACAGTGTGCTTACATTCACAACCCTAAAGGTCAAGTTCATAAAATTATTTCAGGAAATTCAGAAAAGCAGCTTCTTTGGCCCTCATATATTTTGGTCCTTGAAAATGGAAATATTTACGTCACAGATACAGACAACCATTGTGTATGGGGATTTGACAACGAAAGACAACCAGCGTTTGTATTTGGTAAAGAGGGCACGGAAGACAATGAGCTTCATATGCCGGCTGCGCTCTGCACAGATGGAACAAATATCTTTGTTGCTGACACTGAAAACTGTCGCATCCTAGCGCTGGATACAGCAGGCAACCAGAAGGGCTGTGTCCTTTGTTGGGACGATGGAATAGACAGCCCCCAAGCCTTGGCAATTGATAAGCAGGGTCACCTAGTGGTTGGTGAGGGAACTACAGGCCTCATCAAAGTTTTTGATTACAGATTTGTGACTTGTACATCTTGACCCAGTGTTAATGTAGAACCAAGAACAGCACACACAGTTCATAAACCTGCATTAACAACTTTCGAACAAAGGAATGGACAAGACAACGTGGGATCAAATAGAAGATGGGGGCAGGAACCCAGTACGCTGGTATGGGAAATAATTCAAACGTACGATAAAAGAATATGCATGTTTTATAACACAAGCATGGTTTTACGTCTCAAACACACTTATGATGACAATACATGGTTAGAGAACTATTACAGCTCTTTTGTATTGCTGCACACCGGGATTGCAGATCATTCACTGCACAAACGGTTTGCTGTTGACACTGTGCACATGCGGCTGCTGATTATTTGTTGACCGCGGAATTATGCTTCGAGTGGCCGCGTTCCTGTAACCTCTGCTATGTGAATGAATGCATGCAAATCTAGGCTGTTGATTATTAATATAAGTTAATTGTAAAATACAGCGTCTGCAAGAAAAAAGTTTTTTTGATTCATATATCTGTTGAAAAAAAGAAGAAAATTTAATGCTGTTTTCAATGTTCAACCAGTCCGTTGTCAGTACTGTGAAGCTCATTTTGCATGATTACCTTGGGGATAAGCAAACTGCATGTGGGCTCTACAGACAGCTGGTCTCTCATGGGAGTTATAAATGACATGAAACGTACTTTGCAAACTATCCTGAAAGGTTGGGTTGGTTTTTATTGGAGTGGCTCGAGTGTGAGAATCAACAATGAAACATACTGAGAACTAAATAGGTTATACTGCTTTGAATTCCTGGCTGGTACAAGTATAGTGACACACCGTGATCTCTGTCTCTGTCTCTGTCTGTCTCTCTCCCTCTGTACATCTACGCACACACGACCATGGAAAATGAGTTTCTCAAGAAAGCGGTGTCATGAATCAGTTACTATCTGTCGCTTTCTGGCAGCACACTTCAGCTCCTGGTCATTTTCGCCAGCTCGGAGTGCCATTAGGTGATTCTACTTTATTTTTTCTGGAGTAACCATCCTGATTGTCCAAGTTATGTCAGGTTTTCCTAATCGTAGTTTGCCTCATTGAATTACAACATATTGTCCATTTATCCTTCTTGTTTGTACAAGATTGATTTAAAAGACGTGCTTTGATGCTCCGTCTAAAAAACAATAAAGTATAGCAAAGTAACAATTAAAACATAGCGGAAAAGCAAGGGGAAGGGAAGGGAAGGAGAGAAGGGAAGGGATGGGAAGGAGAGGAAAGGGTAGGGAAGACAAGGGAAGGGAGGGGAAGGGAAGGAAGGAAGGAAGGAAGGAAGGAAGGAAAGGGAAGGGAAGGAAAGGAAAGGAAAGGCAAAACACAAAACACTGTATGGACAGAGGTAGTGGAAGTTAGCTCTGTTTGACTCAACAACCAGACCAGGGGCAGATGCTCGACAACCGTGGACCACAGGCCGTTCAAACATTGCTTATGACATCATTGTGCTCTGTTACTTAATGGCCTACAGTTGGACAGATAGCCCCCAACAGTTCTGCACACAAATTTTCACCGGTCAACATTGCCTTTAGTGTTAAATTGTACTTTGAGTTGCACTTACACGTCGTTGTAGTATGCGCACCAAAATGTTGCTTATATAATTTACCGCAACATCCCTGAATTGGCAAATGAAGGCTTTCGCCAGTACTTTATAACCTGTCTGACAGGTCATGTGTGACCTTCAGAAACTTAACGCAAACATATCTGAATGCAACTTTTCCCGTTAAATTTTCCAGAAATTGTTCGTTTTGTGAATATCATTTTCTTCTTTTTTCGTCTGCTATTATTCAAATGCTTTGTGTGGCACAATGCGCGTATGATGAGCCAAGCTGTAAGCTCCCTTCCCAAAGGGATCACTTTATATTGGTATCTAATGGGTCGTTCAAAATCGTTATTTTCGTTTTCTTTTTTTTTTTCTCAACATTCAAATGTCGACCAAAAGAGCTTTCATTCAAGGACCCACATATGCCTTGATTGCATCCTGAGTCCGTCTACTGGAGCACAACTACAGGCTGCAGCTCAACTGCACGTGCACAATTACAGGCTTTGAAGATATGTTTTATTCACTCATTCCATGGTTTTCCTGCTTAATGAGTACATTCCATCCACTCCTTCTATGACGTCCCTACTTATACATTCCATCAACTCATTCCATAGATTAACTTGCATTATGGATACATTCCATTTATTCATTCCTTGCCTGATACATTCCATTTACTCTTTCCATGGAATTCTGTGCTTTATAGATACATTCCATACACTTATTCCATGGATTTCCTTGCTTTATGGGAACATTGCACCCACTAATTCTTTGGACGCCGATTCTTTATGTATACATTCTATTCACTCGAATTTTTGTTTCATTTACCCATGGAGGTGTACACACACAGACACACACAGACACAGACACACACACACATATATATATATATATACATACATATATATATATATATATATATATATATATATATATATATATATATATATATATGTGTGTGTATATATATATATGTCCCAGATTTACTTGACTGCATTTAGAACTCTTCGTCTGATAGTGCCATTATGCATTCCAATATTGACTCTCAGGTCACATGGCACTTTTCTTATATCAGGAGTACCCACTAAATTATCTTTCACGGAATTACGATACATTATGAGGTAAAAAACACTTTTAGCAATATTTGTGTACAATATGCTAAAACATTAAACTGCCATCTACTACATGCAAATTTTCTGAAGTATGAACGCAAATAGTGACTTTTTAGGGAAATATTATGATCTCTGTCTTGTTCTGTGTTCTTTCTTTCTTTCTTTCTTTCTTTCTTTCTTTCTTTCTTTCTTTCTTTCTTTCTTTCTTTCTTTCTTTCGTTCTTTCTACCTTTCTTCCTTCCTTCCTTCCTTCCTTCCTTCCTTCCTTTCTTTCTTTCTATCTTTTTTCTTTCTTTCTTTCTTTCTTTCTTTCTTTCTTTCTTTCTTTCTTTCTTTCTTTCTTGATTGATTGACTGATTGATTGGTATAAATTTGGCTTGATAGCGTCACCGAGGTGCCCGTTGCCGATCTGTGGGTCTTTCTTCAACTATAATACTGTATATTTCAATTGTCTAATAATCCATTGCTTCTGGCTCCACGGGGGGGGGGGGAGGGTCATGTTTTTTGGGGTTGTCCGTCCATCCGTGATTCTGTCCATCCACCATTTGTTTTTGAACATGCCACCCCAAAACTTTGTGGCCACCTGAAACTCACATGTACCGCACCTTGATCTAGATACCATTTTTAACTTGATTACATTTGGTGACTTTGATCTGATTTTCAAGGTCACAGGTCCCGTGTATGCGCACAGTTGAAGCCTCCAGTCAATGCTTTACATTGGAGTCTCGTCTACAATGTCATGATTATACCTCATTTTTCTATTTTATTAATTGACAATTCAGAAAGTCAATTTACATGTTAAATAATTGAAGAATCATAACACAAGCTAGACAACAAGCACAAGTGGGCTTCCCAGCAAAAATGGAGTGATAAATGACTGTTAAATTTCCATCCAAACAAGTTTTTGTTATGCTGGTGGGAAAACCTCATCGTGATATGTAATATACTTTGGGAAGAGCTAATTAGTGTATATTGAAAGAACCAGTTGCAGAGAGAGATATATTTACATTTGGAAAAAAAAACGAACTTTCGTTGAAATATAAACTTGTCTTGATAGCATCACAGAGGTGCCCATTACAGATCTATGGGTCTTTCTTCGACTATTGGATTATTAGACAATTGAATATAAAGTATATATGGAGAAATGTTTCAATGTTTGCTCAAATCATTAATGAGACCAATCTGCAAAATGAAAACCACGTGTGGTGCCCCTATTAAACTCATCCTCCCCCCCCCCCGAAGATTTTATTTTCAAAGCAAAACTGTCTGTGTGCAAAGCTTGCATAAATTAAATCCTGCAATATTCACTTTGTGTCCATGGGCTGTACATGTAGCAAAATGAAACAGACCTGACAATAACACAAGCAGTCTTTGAATGCTGAATCTTGTACACAACCTGACTTGAACTAAAGAATTAACTGTGAACAGGAATCGAAGTGGGATTGATAACTGTTTCCTTAGATGATTTTGAAGATATATTGAACATTTCAACTGATTATCATACGTGAAGTGGGGCTCAGCTTAGCAGCTAGTACTGCGCAGGCTCAGTCGGTGCCCAGGTGCTACAGAAGTGCTAGTACTAGTGTCACACTTTCTATCATTGTTTATCAAGTGAGTCCGTAGCACAGTTCCACAAATTGGGAGTTGGAATGGCAACTCTACCTAAAATACTTATGAAGATATTTAAGATTCCATTTTTGTTTACTTCCCTACATAAATTAATTAAAATGCTGCAACTTTCGTTCATTGTTCATTGGACGGGCCTTGGTCACAAATCTATAGATTGAAATGGAATGGCACTTCTCTCTGTAATCGTTTTGAAGATATATTCAAGATTTAAATTTTGTGCATTTGCCTAATTTGCAGAAATTAAAAGGTTACAGTTTTGGGTCCTGGTGCATGGAATATGTCTCTAGCACAAACCTGTCAATATAAGTTACATTGACACCTCTATCTTTAATAGTTTTGAAGATACCTAAGGTTTAAAATTTGTGCATTCGACTAATTTGCATGAGTCAACAGGTTACAATGTTGGTTCACAGTTCATTGCATACACCTATGGTATAAATCTATAAATTGCAGTTGGATTGCTAGCTCTACTTGTAATGGCTTTGAAGATCTTCAACATTTGATGCTTCCAAGTGTCCTAATTAGCAATAATAATAATTTAAAATGCGACAACTTTTTCCATGGCCCAATGCATTGGCAGCTGTGACAAACCTAAATGCACAACTTGAAATATTCTGTCTATAATAGTTTGGAAAATATGAATCTGAAGTTTTAATTGCCCATGATTTGCATATTTTTGGACTTCCTGACAATTCAAGGTAACATGGCAGACTTCTTCACAGACACAGTCTTCCCACAGATTGTCAAAGTTGTTGCTTCTACGGTGTCTGAGAAAACACTGAACAGCGGAAATAAGTAAAATGATTGAATGAATGAAAGAAAGAAGGATATAAAAAACCAAACACTTATTTCGACACGACCATTAGAACAACTGAACTTGCGTTTAAGCATATTTGCTCGGCAGCACAGGAAACAATATTGGCGACAAATATCAGCATCATCAGAAAGTGACGGAAGAACAATGTCACCAAGACGTACTAACACTGCACACAATGCATCTTTCGGTGAACTATCAGCTGAGAGTCTTTCACAAGTTTTCAGTGTGCAAAAACAATTCCTTTTGATAGTTTATTGGTCTTAACAAGTCTTGCTCGACAAGTCCCATTTTTTCACATAATGCATGCTTTGTGCCACAGTGAAATTTTAGGGTATTTAAATTTTCATATTCTCAAAAATTCTAATAATGAAGCCTTTATGGGGTATTTCAGGGTAATATATGCTAAAATTGTTGTTTTCTGCTAAAATCTTAGGGTAAGCAAAAGTACCCTTGGAATTTTTTAGGGTATGCTATATTACCCTTTTTACCCTCTGCCGGAAACCCTGTAATGGGGTACCATCCCTCCAAAAACCCTTACGTAAACTCGTGTACAGGTCTCTGTGAATGCTTCAGAGATGTAGGGATGAGCTACTGAGTAAACTCAGATATCGCGATGTGCAAAGTTCTGTCTCCATGTGTAAGTGGCGATCTATGTTTTGTGTACATATGTAAGTGGCGATCTATGTTCTGTGTACTTGTGTAAGTGGCAATCTATGTTCTGTCTGCATGTGTCACTGGCAGTCTATGTTGTAGAGGTAAATTTTAACTATTGCTCTACGACTACGGGTCACGCAGACAAGTGCTATATTGCTTTATCTTAAGTTTTATTGCAGTGCCATAAGTTTTATCCTTTATCTATTTTTATCCATACTATATGTTGTATTGTACTATATGGATTTTTTTTGTCTGAAATAAAGCTATCATATCTTATCTTATCATATAAATAAATCGACTGTCGACGCGGCGCAATTTTTCATAAAAGAATCCTGACGTTTTATATTCTAATTTGAAAGATTAACTACCGGTGCATTTCTTCACAATTTAATAAATAGTAGACTCAGACCTTCTCTTGCACTGTCCTGTGTGTCATGTACATAACCACCCCCCCCCCCAAACGCTGGCGAAAGTTGAGCCTTCATAACTACATCGAGATAACTAAGATGATTTATAAGTAATTTGAGGTAAGCATATGCAATACACTTCTTCCAATATACAATGATGAAAGTGACCTCATCGCTCTTTGGTCATATACTTGATGTGTCTATGTTTGTACTGGAGAGCCTGCAGCTTTGTGCAGTCTATTATAAGGTGATGTAGAAAAAAATATGTTCGCAAACAAACAAGGCTTTATATTTCCAGGATCCACCACTGACATTAAAGTCTTCCTTATCCCATAACAAGAAGTCATAAGCCACTCAGAAGGACAATGGGCAAGGATTTACATACGGAAAGTGTCGGATTTGTGTTTGACATAGTTTGCAAGCAGTTTTTAAAGCAGTTGTGGTGTGCTAGACGCGATATGTATATATATATATATATATATATATATATATTTATATATGTGTGCGTGTATGTATTTTGCTTTTAAATGGCGCATTGCGGGATCTACCCTACCTGCGGTGCCCAGGTTGTAAACGGGTGGATTCAGTAATAAATTACCATTATGCAGCTTTTGTTTTGGCTACTGGGGACATGGGCACTGAGGCAAGGTTGTTTTGTGAGCCATATTCTCTTCACCATGGGGAAATTACAAAGGAGAAACTCACAGTAGGACGGTATTTGATGGACTTGGTTCAAAATGACAGCCCATTTTGCTTCTACCTTAAGCTATAAAACCAAACAAATTCCACAAAAACTTTACAGAGGCAAAGCTACATGTTTACTTCAGACGAAGTCAAATCTGGACGTGATGGGAGTAGGGATATGGGGTGCATATCTCATATAGCAGTGACTTATGCTTGGAAATTGGCACTTTCCTTTCATTGCAATTTTCTCTGCACTTCATTTTTAAAAGAAGCTACACAAGTAATAGTGCACCGATTTTCTTTAACCGGACGTTGAGTGAAAACTACTTAATCTAGGAACAGTTTACCGATTTGTTTTTATTATGTATCCTTCTGTGACTTTGAAAATTAATGGAATGAAGAAGGAGCACAACATTGCACAGCGTACTTTAAAATTCAATAACTTTAAACCCCTGACATTTTTTTGAATGAGGGAATTGCTCCTGGATATCGTTACGTAGTTTGGATTCTTGTACTTTTCAAAACTCATAAATGAATATTTTGTCCAAAGCCGGTGACAAACATGTATTTCATACCAACTCAAAAAAAAAAAAAAAAAAAAAAATGGCTACAGAAATCGCACAAATGCCTCTCGGATATTATTCTTATTTTGATTTCCTACAATTTTAGACCTTCTTAGAATTGAGGCAGTGTGTTCTTGTTTTCTGTTGACGGCAATTAGATGTATTAGGTAGTAAATGGGCCGTCTGAGCACGTGCTAGCCTCCACGCTCCGACCTTATTCTTGTGCCTACATATAACCATTTAGCCATATACTGCATAATACCTCTATGATATAACCATGGGGCTATGATAGCTATTTTGATAATATCCATGATATAACTGTCAGCCTGGCGACTTGTCTTTAAAGTCATCTTTAGTTTGTATTTGACTCCCGGTCCCCGCACTCAATACCAAACATGTACGCTTGATCGTTCCAAATTTCGCGGAGGAAGGGGTGGGGGGTGGGGTGTCATTTTTGGGCCTAGGCACAGTCCGCAAAAACGTAAATTATGGGTGTTTTAAAAGGCCTGATCCGCGAAATCTTAACACTATGGTAAGTTTTGTACATTCTCCACGTTTTCATCAAATGTAGAGTGAAAATGGAGAATATGCAGCTTTATATATCTATCTGATTAAAAGTATTGTATGGAAACATTCATTAGGAAGTGGTTTCAGTCATACCAAGCTCAACCTAGATGTAAATGGAACAACATGAAGATGGCCATATTTTTATCTCGTCTTTAAGAGGAGTTAAAGATAGGGCCTGGAGACTAGCCAGGAAACAAAAACAGCCGCATAATGATATAGAGGAAGCTAAAGAACAATATCTGGAATGTAGAAAACAAGCAGCGGACATGAAAGCAGAAAGCAGAGCTAATAAAAATTAACAATTGACAGAGAAAATAATGAAAAGTGGAAAAGAAGGGTCAAATATAATTTGGAAGTTTGTTAATCAAAAGAAAAAGAATAAAACACACGAAATCGTGCATAGAGGGAAGAGAATAGAGAAGAAAGACGACATACAGGAAGCACTAAAAAGAGCAGGGGGGGGGGGGGTGGTGGTGGTGGTGGTGGTGAATAAACGATCTACGATGGGGACAGGGGGAAGTACCAGACAGTCAGAAGGATTACAGACAGGATCAATTTGATTCTTAACTGTGCTGTAGAATTAGAGAGATTGAAGTTCAGATCGCGATAGAGCAGATGCAGCTGGGCAAGGCCCCAGGGTCTGATCATGCCTTAACTGAATTTATAAAGAAAGGGCCAGACGAAACGGTAGGATGTTTGCAGATTTTGTTTAACATGGTTGTTGAGAAGAAGCAGGTACCAAGGGAATGGAAAAAACTTAAAATATCTTACATCCCAAAAAGGGGCAGCGGTGCGAAATTGGATCAATGTAGGGGTATTGCAATTGCATCAAACATAGGGAAAAAGTTTTAGCAGTCATATACAGGAGGATGAATAGAATAGTTGAAAGGCTTGGCCTCCTGGGAGAGATCCAGAATGGATCTAGACCACGGAGAAGGGTGGGTAACCATGTACTCACTTTAACGCAAGATCTGGAACTGGCAAGACAAAGGCGCAAGAAAATCTTTATGGGCTTTTTAGATGTGAGAAAGGCATATGACAGAGTGTGGAGGGGTGTACTATGGGAGAAACTCCAGGGGCTTGGCTTTGGTGAAAATTTCCTTCAAGTCATGAAAGCAATGTATAGGGATGTAGATTGTACTATTTCAATGGGGAACATAGAAGTGGAAAATAAACAATTAGATACTGGCTTAAAACAGGGTTGTGTGCTCTCTCCAATTTTGTTTGCACTTCACAGTAAGGAATTGGGGGATCAGTTAACAGAATGTGACAAGGCGATGACAATAGGTCAGCACAAAATTCCTGGTCTATTTTTCGCAGATGATATAATCTTATGGCGGAGTCACAAAAAGAAATGCAAGATTTGCTGGGCATTAACGGGAGAGTAGGCAACAAATGGGAGATTGGAATTCAGTAAAGAAAGGAGTGAAGTCGTGACGCTTGGAAAGAAACATGACATAAATAAAAGGTGGAAAGTACGGACATTCCAAATTCCAGAAGGACAGGAAAAGTTGATCGAAATAGGCGAGGTTGATGAATATGAGTAACTGGGGATTAGAATACAAGCAACTGGTAAAGGCATGTTTAGATATCACATGGAGAAGGTAAAGCAAAAGGTGATCCGAACAAAGGGAATGATTCAAGCTACGTCACTGAACTGCTTCAATAGAGTATTTACAGCCAGATTTTTTGGGGATATAGTTGCAATACCTGGAATGATGTATGGTTTGGATGTAATTTCAGTAAATGAGCGGGGCCTTCAAAATATGAAACAAAGCACAGAACGAGATGGGTAGGTGGACTCTGGGGGCATGTACAGCAACTGAAGCGGTCTTGGGGGAACTGAGATTGAATTCTGTTACAGATAGAATCGCCAAAGCCAATTAAGTTAAATTACTGGGGGTATTTACAAACAGTTAGTGAAGACAGATGGTGCAGGGAAATATACATGGAGGCCGTAAAAGCACAAACAAAATGGGTCAAAAAAATATAGACAAATCAGCAGAAAATATGATGTGAAAGGGTTTAATGAAGTTGATGAATGGAAATCATACACTAAGAAAACATTTGCAGAGGGATGGCGAGTAAAATGGAAGGACGGAGTGAACGATAAAAGTACACTTAAAGCTTATAAAGTGTCAGATAAACCAAAAAGGAGCACATGTTGGGATGGAGGGAAAGGATCTAAACTTTTGTTCCGAAGTAGGGCGGGGGTTATCAACTTGGAGAACAGACGTCAGAAATGGACACAGGGTAGTAATGGGAAAAGTAGGATTTGTACGCAGGAGGCAGATGAGACAGTAGATCACTGGCTACTGTGGTGTGATGCAAACTGGGAAATGAGGGAAAATTTGTTCAGAAGTTGGCACACTAAGGACCACAACTGTAAGGGCTTAGAGGAAATAAGGGGACCAGAAATGGAGGACCGTGTTGCTTGGTTTCTGGGCTTAAAAGGAGATTTCCCAGGGTGTAAGGAGGATATTAAAATTGTACAAGACTACCTCGTAGGGTGTTGGGATAAAAGGAGGGAAATGCTAGAATGAGAAGAAAAAAGGGCTAACTGACGGGTGACAAGGGGGTATGGACGGGAAGGGCGGTAGCCCTTTTCAGAGCTGCCATGACTGTAACTGCAGCTAGCTGCAGGTGCAGGCCATGGAATGCCTGAGCCTTCGAGGCGGGGATAGTGACGAAGGGCTTACTGTAATGGGGCGTTCCACCGTTGGGGAAATTACCGGGCACAGGGGGCTCCCACTGCTGTGAGAGAGTATGTGGGGCCCTTGCGCCTCGGCTCTGTTCCCGGGAATCAGTTTTGTTTGTTTGTTTTTTTTAACATGCCATCTGTTATTTCCAGGACCACGGCACACAAGTGGAGGGCCGCAGTGATATTATTATGAAAAGGGAGTTTTTCAAAGTATGAACCAACATTTGTATCCTTGAAATAAATTTAAAAAAAAAAAAGGCGTACTTGTTAATGACCAATATCTCCTTGTTTTCATCAAAACGGGGTAAAATTGAAGGAAAAATCCTTGAAAGGGGGTGGGTACATTTATAGAACTATTGCGGAGGCCGGGGTTTGACTTGCCCTGGCAAAGACTTAGATCAGTCACTGCACTGGCAGCAGAAGACGACTTGGCAGCAATTGAATCCCCCCAACCCACCCACTGAATTGGACCTTAATGAGTCAGAAAAAAAAACAACCCACAAACTTTTTGTATGCCTCAAATTATGTCTGCGAGGCATGACGGGCCCACACCGGTCACGGTCCGTTCATCACGGCTGTGTACTTGCGGCCTAGTTAAATAACGATCTCGCAAACTTCAGCACAGAGCACTTGGCAACAGCCCATGTAGTCGACCTACATACCTGTCTTCATTTTAATCGCACAGGTGTAACCATTTTGTTACACACTTGTCGCTGTCTCTGTGGTTGTATGGTGCAACTGCATATTGAAACTTCCGCAATGGACTAGAAGAAATGTGCAGATCTCATGCCAGTGTGGAACGTTATAAACAACACGTCAACAGGTGAGAACAGGGTTTGCCTGCCTGTATTCTCTTTTACCTGCTTTTACCTGTGTGTCTATACATCATTTAGCTCTGAGGAATCTTTTGTCACTGTAAAGTGTCTTCTTTTGATATGGATGTACGTCATATCTGTGAAATTGTTGGTTTAATATTTGGATGAATTTCAAGGAGGGCTGTCATACAGCGCGCGTGCAATGTTTCATTGAGGAATGTTTGGCGACCATAGGAGCCAAAAACAATGAAGTTAACAAGAAATGCACACGGTGGTTGAATGTTAAGTGCAAGTGCAGGTCACAACCTGCAACTGTATACGTACGTGTACGGTACTTTTCCCCTGTCATGTTACGCACCTGTACAACCCGGTAGTGTTAGCGGACTGCGGCCAAACCTGTCTGCAAAGACCATTCACAGGACATACAGTCTCTGCAACCTCACGGTATTTTATAGCATGTAAAAATTAACATGTCAAGAGGAAGGCAAGTGTCTTCAAGAAGCGTGGCCTCAAGGTCCACAAAGACAGGGGCACTGTAATTGCGAATTAATAGAATGGCTTCTGGCCATAAGTGTCATATAGAGGTTTTTTTTTTTTTGTGTGTGTTTCATTTTTTAACTCACACCAAGAAACCTTCCCCAGTGTAGCCTCTTTGCTCACACTGTCCTAATACTCCTATGCCACATTTGCATACAACTAAACCGTCCGGTTAGAACACTTTCCCGGTCAACCGGTCCACTGCGACAGGCACGTCTGGCTTTGGACCCTCGAACCGATTCGGTTCGAGCATGGACCTACTATCTTGGCCTGGCACAATCTGCATCATCGACTGCATTGAATATTGTTCTTTCCTGAAATGTTTTCAATAAACTGTTCAGGAAGACCAACAAGGATAACGGGCGAGTGGCAACAGCTTTCCATCATGTATGCTGGACGCTTAGGGTGCTCTGAGGAAAGTTGTTAATTTGGCCCAATAATATGGCTTTTTAAGTGCATGTGCATCTCCAATGAGCGGTGCGGCCGGAATCCAGCGGCAGCTTTACATGTTTCTTTTATATTGTTTCCCTAAAGGAAACTGGCAATTTTATCATCATCATCATCATCATCATCATCATCATCATCATCATCATCATCATCATCATCATCATCATCATCATCATCATCATCATCATCATCATCATCATCATCATCATCATCATCATCATCATCATCATCATCATCATCATCATCATCATCATCATCATTACATTGTTTCCCTGAGTGGACTGGCAACATTTCTTTAATTATTACATTGTTTACCTAAAGGAACTGGCAACATGTTTCTTTTAAACGGACGTTTACATAGATTCCATTCTGTGCACAGTGATCACTTTTGGAAATGGCAACATGTTTCTTTTACATTGTTCCTCTAAAACCCCTTTCCGAAATCACAGCGAAGGTGTGTGTGTGTGTGTGTGTGTGCACAATGTCTACTGCAAAGTTGAGTGTCTGGTCTTGTTCGCTGCCAGTCTCGGCCTTTGTTTGTGCTCTGGACAGAGACTGGAGAAGAACAAGCATATATGGTTTGTGTATCCCTCCTGTGGAGGGCACTTGAGGCAGGAGGGCTAGAGTTGTGTATTCCTACCACTTTTTTTTTATTGTAATATGCAACTTAACTTAAAAACCACTGCATGTAAAGGCACCTAACTTTCCATGGTAAATTAAGGTGTAGAACTGTAGTGATTCCGAAAGTTATGTCTCATTGGCTTTAAAAGCAACCAGTTTATTCAGGATTACAACATACAATCCGATGGAATGCACAACTCTAGCCCTCAAGATTTTTGTGAATTGGGGTTGTGTATTCGGGCGAATATATATGGAATAGCTTACCATAACATCGTGTATTGTTGTTTCTTACATAGTCTGTACGCAGGAAATAAGTGTGACTGCTGCTATTACAAGTTGTACGGCCATTGCATACTCAAGAATGGACCTGCATAGCATAGTAACATCAAAGACGTGTCTCTGGTAATATACAGTCTCTGTAATCTTAGTAGGTTCCCCATCACAGTTCTTCCCTCCGGACTTCGTTTTCGTATACCTTTTGACATGCCTGTCTAATATCCGTAAAATTTTGTCACAATGTGTATCAGGAAGGATTTTGATTAAAATTGATTATGAATGACATTGACTTCAAGGTCAGTCACATGATAATACAGAATGCTTGGGGAGGTGAATTGCCCTTGACATTCCTTCCTGTCGAACTAAAATACATGTGACACGACTCCTTGTGGACAACCGGTAGCCAATCAGTAATGCTATATTTGTTGATGCACCAGGTGGCTCTACTTGTAACAAGCTCAATACTAAGCCTAAGTTACAGTGGCGCCATCTGCAACGCACATTCTCTATTGAAATAAGATTGGTTTCCGTGCGATAACACAAGAACGATTTGATGAAAGTTCACAATGGCTAAGCATGTGTGCCAAGCAGGACTGCACTTGGGATAGCAACGGGGAAATGTGTGAATGTAAGGTTTTTCCATCCGTCCTGCAAGGGGCACTTCGCTCAGGAGTGGTGGTGCTGTGTATTCCCATTACTTTGATTTTTCCACAAGAATTTTGTGTATTGGGTCGTGTATTCAGCTGATTATACATGGAATTGCTGAATGTGACCTCTTCTATTGGGTGTTCCTGATATTAAGGTGAAGGCCACACGGCTATAAAATGTCGATGCTTGCGGGGCCCATTGTGAGCACGCTGACGGGTCTCGTGTGGGAAGTCTTGAGGTTTTTGGTAGAGAAGCTAAGGGTCCTGCTGGATTTAACACACATTTTTCTAGTGTGTGCTCTCAAGCTCATTTCCTCGCTAAAAAGAACACCAGGCCCAGGTATGGGTCAGTAGTGACGATGTTTAATACCTGGTTACATAAGGTGTTAAAATATATCCATTTATCACATTCCTTTCATCGAAAAGAAAAAGATGTTATTTTTTACTGATAGTAAATGCACAGCCGACTGGCTGTTGCAGGCAATGCACTGGTGCAAGTGGATGAGCCAGAAGCGAGCTGGAAAATTGCTGTATTGAAGGAATTTTCATCAAAATGTCATAAAATGGCCATTTTGACATAATTGTGAGGTAGAGGCAAGAACACATTTATTATTATCCTGAAATATGATGCGAAATGACAAACTTTATGTGCCTATACAACACAGGTTGGTATACAAAAAGAAATGCCCTTCACGTGCCGGGGAAGGGGTTACTCGCCCACATTTTAGTAGGAGTCTGCTGCTCTAACATTAGAGACCCATTTTTCAGTTAGGGTTCGTTTTCCACAAAAATAGTACCTTATAGTTAGGGAATTTTTAACCGAAAGGGTAAATACTATGACCATGTATTTGTGTTGAAAGTGCGGTCAAAAGAACATTTTTCTTATGTTTGCAACACCTGATAAATATTGGGACACAAGTGAGAAAATTTCCTTTTTAGTAAAATTTTGTGAAAATGTTAAGACCTTTGTAAGGAACACTACACTGAAAAAAAATGGGTTTGAGAGCGGCTTATACCTACTTTTGTCAGAAACGAGAGTACGCCCCGCGGGAATATAGGATGTCACTATGTACAGGTGTACAAACACGAATATATTGATCGGGTCCTGAGAAAAGTGGCCTCGTCTGCACCGTTTACATGCGGCCTGCAGCAAAGGTGTTGACTGGGGCAGGTTTTCTGTGCAGTCAGACCGGTTTAAAGCGACCACACAAGGGGGGGGGGAGGGGTCTACAGTTGTTCATTCACGTTTGTGGTCTCTACTTGAGATATTATGATGTGGGGTAGGTCAGGTTTGACACACACACAGAAACACACATATTTACATACGCATATATTTTATATGTATACACACATACATAAACATAGATATACATTTCATTTTGGCACCAACTGCAGGTATCATATCAAAGTACTGAACACTTTCCCCTGTCTGTTTGCGTGTTGTCCGTATGACTACACCTGGCATTTATGAATACTTTTTGTATACCCCAGGCGTTTAACTGCACCAAATTTAATGTGTTTTCTTTCCAGAATAATGAGAACAATGAACTGAGAAGTTTACCATGTTTGGACAAAATTGTTACAGCGATTAGTACAAGAGAAACTGGCCATTGTGGTCACGCCCACATAAAACGGTTGCTATGAAGACAGGGTCACACCATCGACTTTAACCCTTTCATTTCCGTTGTAAGTATGACACTGAGTTTAATGCTCTCTTTTATGTGGCTTTATGCATCCAAAGTGAACAAGGGAAGCAATTCTTCATAGCCAACCGACAGACTAGTACTTGAAAGAAAGGTCTTTCTGGAATGAACTTGAATTTTCATTTGGAAGCTTTAAATTATTCAGATAAGGACGAGTTTTGTTGTAATTAGCACTGAAAGAGTTAAATTTTATTAATGTCACAGGTGCTTTTGGTGCTGGTCTTAAGAAGAGTCTCTCGATTTTCTTAATGAAAACAGACAGACATATAGATAGATAAATAGATGGATGGATAGATAGATACTTTAATTTAAACATGTATTTTCACTGGATTACCCAATAGTACAGAATATAACTAATCGAGAGGTTCTCCGGATAGATAGGTAGATAGATAGATCAATAAATAAATAAATAAATAAATAAATAAATAAATAAATAAATAAATAAATAAATAAATAAATAAATAAATAAATAAATAAATAAATAAATAAATAAATAAATAAATAAATAAATAAATAAATAAATAAATAAATAAATAAATAAATAAATAAATAAATAAATAAATAAATAAATAAATAAATAAATAAATAAATAAATAAATAAATAAATAAATAAATAAATAAATAAATAAATAAATAAATAAATAAATAAATAAATAAATAAATAAATGTATTGGTTGCTGATACAATTTCATATGTTAACTAAATGAGACATATTTTGTTGGACAGACACACGTAGCATACACCTACAATTTGAAAAAAAAAGCTTCAATGTATAACATGCATTTATCGACTTCAATTAAACCCATAAATATTTATCTCCAAATTTTAATAGACATATGATATATTTTACATGCCTCTCACAAATTTAAGTATTTACTAATTAGTTGACAAAGTTGATTTTTTGGTCAGCTTTCAAAATCTTTGGTCACACCCTGTGGAAAAAATATGCGCTTTGAATATCTGCGTTGGTACTTTTAAATCTGTGATCCTTGGTCTTCAAGTTATGACCTTGAAACGTTATTCACTAAAGCTATGCTTTGAGCTTGAGAATTAGGTCAAGATCACCGAGATGCATTACCCGATGTACATGAGAATAATGGGTATCAGCTATTTGTGGATAAGCGTGGATAACAGATGAAAGCCAGTCCAACATATACTGTGCTACGGCAACATATCCAGGTTGTGGGTAACAGCCTAACTCTAACCCTAACCCGAACCCGAACTCGAACCCGAACCCGAACCCTAACGCTAACCCTAACCCTAACCCTAACCCTAACCTAAATCTTGGCTGCTTGCCATTTTGTGGATATGTTTACGTATTGCAGTATACTGTGGGTAGGGTGACTGCTGTTATCCACACTTATCCAGATATGGGTGGTAGCCAATATCTATGTGAACATTAGGTGGATGCATTGTTAACCCACCAAGGAGAACCATCAAAACAATACATTCACTTAAGTTGCGTTGTGATCTTGGGAATAAAGTCAAGGTCACCCATACGAACAAATGAGAACTAACGGGTGGTATTTTGAAATATCACCAAGGCCTTTGATATGGTGCATCATCCAGGTCTGATATTGAAACAAAAGAAAGCAGGAATTCGAGGTCCCTTGCTTCTGTGGTTTGAAAATTATCTCAATGCGCGTTCACAAAGGGTTGTCATTCAAGGTCAGGCCTCGTTTTGGGGAACATCACCGCAGGCGTCCCACAAGGTTCAGTCTCAGGGCCCTTGCTCTTTCTAATCTATGTAAACAATATTGTTGAAATTGTGAAATCAGAAATACGTCTTTTTGCTGATGACACAACTTTGTAAATTACAGTTAATGATCCAACAGAAGCAGCTGAGATACCAAATCATGATTTTAATTCAACAACTCGGTGGTCCAATCAGTGGTCTGTGTCTTTCACCCGCAAAACCCCAAAACATTGATGGTCAGCAATAAAAACTCTCCACACCATCCTTGTTTAAAATTTAACAACAACAACAACAACAACAACAACAACAACAACAACAACAACAACAACAACCTTGAAAATGTAAATTTGCATAAACATTTAGGTCTTTGATTTTCCGCAGATTTTTCCTGGTCAAACCACATAAAACAAATTATTGCAAAAGGTTAGTTGGTATACTTAAATGTATACGTCGAACATACGATCCTCAAAATCCTTCTCCTTCTCCTCTGTACTTCCCAGCCTAGAATAAGCTAGTATCATCTGGGATGAAGGCACAAAAACTGATAAAGACAAACTTAAATCAGTTCAGCTGTACACAGCACGGGTTGTAACAAGAGCACTTGCTCAAACAAGTCTCCAGCAAACTTATATTGAGACGGGATGGGAGACTCTGACTGAACGTAGGGAAAAACAATAATTAGTACTTATGTTTAAATTAATAAATAGACTTGCCCCTGGTTATCTCAATAAACTATTATCCGGAATAGTTTTGGCACGGAAAAATCAATTACGTACTATTCATACACACTAATATGTATTTTTTTTATTCATTCTTTCCATCAACTGTACGCGAATTGTACCTGCTACCTCGCTCCATGAGGAATCATGAACATTTAGAGGACTCTAAAAAGCAACTTAACAAGAACAAACCAAAATGTAA